>JBBBDQ010001019.1:107500-169451 GCA_037127315.1 Ascarosepion bandense | reverse complement strand
TGGTTTTTTTTTGGTTTTTTTTTTTTTGCTAGTGTGGGGGATTTGGTATTTGCTGGGTTGTATGTGCTTCCGTATTTTACGGGTCTGGCTCTCTAGATCATTTCCCCCACAAATACAACACTCTGTTTTACAATCGCGCAAAGTGAAAGGAATAATTCACAACGGACATTAAACAACAAACAATTTATTATGTGAAAAATAAAATGGTACGTCGAAACAAACAAAATACATGATGCGAAAATTGCCTTTTGGGAAATAAAACTTGGCAAGCAGTTAAATTTGTTCAAAGATGTGTATAAGTTTACATTAGCAGAGTCCGTAAATAAGTCTTTCCTACTTACATTTAGTTCATTTCAGTTGGCGACAACGTGTCGCGTTGCTGAAAGAAAGTTCGTCGGTTTTTTCTTTTCAAGGTCCTCGGAGCTAGGTCATGAACTTTTGCGTGGAAGAAATGACTTGGCCGGACAAAGTATCTGTGGCATGCGGACTTAATGGCCTGCTTGGTGACTGACCTTTTTTTCTCTAACTGTGTGTATTATATACATTAATAGGGGATCAACGAATCTTCCTAACATTAGGGTGTGAAAACACTTATTGACCAATCAGATTTATTATTTTACTATTTTGTTTTGGGGCCTAAATATTTTTGTGTTAATTTACTTCCGATCCTATTTTTCTAGAATGTTCTTATTCTAAGTTTTTAGCTGATTGGTTGAGAAATATAAAAATGTAATCTAAATTCTACTGCCGTTTTGATCCAATTTTTCTAGAATGTTCTATTGTGATTTCCTGTTGCTTATTTTAATAGAAAAAAATGTGTATCCCATACTAGGTTTAATTTTGGAAATGCATTTTTTGGTGGGGCCGGTTAGCTTGTTTGATAATTTTTGTTTTGTTTAGTGTTTTTTTTTTATTGCTAGGTTAATTTTAGAAATGCATTTTTTATTGTTTACTTCACATTTGTTTTGTTTAATTGCATATAGCGCTGGTTACATTTTAAAAAAGATTGATTCCCTAGTTAATAACCGAGTCTACTATTTGCGATAGCAAAGACTTATTTGTTTTATTTCATCTTTTCTTTAATCTTCTTGTAAGAGAAGGTACTGGAAAACCTGGATATTGGCTTTGAAGGCTTCTGTCTGAAAAAAGGCTGACTTCTTTAGTTCCTTCGAAGTAGCAGGAAGTTAAATTCCTTATTAAACTTAGTTTTCTCCGATTCTATGACCTCACTTTTTTCCTTCTCTGTCACTCTTTCTTTCCCCCTCTCTCTCAGATATGCGCTATGGCGTAACCTCCAGGTCATGGCTATGGTCACTTGTTAGTCACCTACTTTATTCGTAACTGAAATGAGGTGAAATGGATTTACCATGATGTCACTCATCTCGCCTTTGGATGGTTGGTAAGCTCGTTTGATAATTTTTTTTTTTTTGATAGATTAATTTTGGAAATGCATTTAATTTAATTTTCTTCCCCGTATATGGATTAACTAGTAAGACTTGTATCGCTAAACCATTATTATCTCCAAAACTCTTTTTAAAATATAAAAATATTTTTATTTTTTCTTTAAATGATCTGAAAAAGTTTGATAAGCCATCAAAAACGAATCAGTCAAATACAGATTAACTAAACAGGTATGTTTTTATAATTATTTACATCCACTGGAATATAGATGTACGGAAACTACGTGGGATCAGGGATCAGTTTGTATATTTATTGTAAGATATAATTAATCCCACAATTTATATACACAGTATAATTTCTTGTTTGTATATCAAATACTTATTAGATAGAAATCCACTTCTTCTTCTTCCCCAGCTCAATTCATTTATCTGTAAGTAAGCAGGCGGTTTTCTCCCAGCATTTTTTATTCTAATACGAATGTCTCTCTGCCGTTAAAACGGTAGAAATTCTAGATATCTTATTATTAACCCGCTGTAAAAATGGATATTTTTTAATGATTTCGCTCCAAGCAAAGTGGGGGTGCCATAAGTTCTCAGGAAGTTACGGTGAGAGCAGTTACCCCAAACCTTGCAAAAAGTTCGCGTAAGACTTTAACCTTTATTGCGGCAGTCCGTTTTTGACACTTTAATATCTCGGATCATTTTTTAAATTCTCGAACACAGCTAAATATTATGAACTATCTAGTGTATCACTCAGCCATTGTTATTATTATCTGCCCGCTCCCAAATTTTGCAATCTAAAACTATTGTCTGCTTTTAAATAATCTGAAAAGAGTTTTAGAAGCCGCAGAAAACAAATCAAACAATCCGGATTCTGATGAACATTCAATAAACCGCTTGTGGGTTCAAACGACGCTATAGCAAGTTTTTCTTCCCCGACATAACCTGCAAAATTTCTGGCCAGCTTTGAACTTTGTACATCTTTTTAATATTTCCCATTTTAAAATGGGGGTCTGTGTTCAGTTCTTGTTTAATAGACCACACATAAGTAGAAAGCATTCTACAATCTACTACAAAAGACTTTTGTAGTAGATTGTACTTTGGACATGTTCTAAAATGTAATTTTTAATAAATATTCTTCGCTCTATTTCAATATTGAACACTGTTTTAAATTAATGTTTTGAACGTTGTAGAAATTTTCTTCGTTCCTTATTCACTTATATATATATATATATATATATATATATATATATATATATATATATATAGTAAATTAACCTAGTGAGCCAACAAATCTAGCAAGGTTTCACCGAAACGGATCTTCAGTGAACGCTGGTTAAAGAGGAAAATAACGACAATATAAAGAAAACTCAATAACCCATGTGACCCAAAAAAAAAAGATACCAATCACAAATAGGGAAAAACCTTTATTAAGAAACATATATAAACATTAAAAAAACGCCAACTAAGCGGAGGAGGGAACATAAACCTACTAACGACAACAAAGGAAAATGAAGGAAAAGGCAAACCTACCAAGGATCCTAATTTAAAAGCCAATACTTCCTATGTCTACACTTATTAAGTATTTCTGTTTTAGAATTCAATAAACTGCTTGTGGGTTCAAACGATGCTATAGCAAGTTTTTCTTCCCCCACATAACCTGCAAAATTTCTGGCCAGCTTTGAACTTTGTACAACTTTTTAATATTTCCCATTTTAAAATGGGGTCTGTGTTCAGTTCTTGTTTAATAGACCACACATAATTAGAAAGAGTGGTACCGTGTTTATATTTTTCATTGTTAAAACTGCTGGTGTGGTTATAGTATCTTTTTTTTAAAACTGTCTCGAGTAGCACCTAAGTATGTTTTGTGTTCCGGGTCATCTATGCTTTTATAAACTTTAACCCGGTAAATGACACAATCTTGCTGACATTTACCCTGTAGCAGACAGTTGCTCTTAATTCTATAATTACAGCTAGTCATACCTACATTAGTTTTATCCGTAACCTTAGCTTTATTCAATCCACTAATAATTTTTCCAACATTTGACATACAACAATAACTGAGCTTTAGGTAATGTTTATTAAATATTTTGTATAACTTGTTTTCCTTATAGTAATAGTAACCCCCTCCCCCCTCTAAAATGTGTCAAATTACGAAAAAAAACTTCATTGGTTTTTCAAAAATTATGGTTTCAATGTGGAAGTTGAAAGTAATTTAAAAATAGTAAATTTAGACATTACGCTAAATATTTTAAATAGAACTATATCCCCTTATACTAACGAGAACTAAAACCTACTATACGTAAATATTAAATCCAACCACCCCGCCCACGTCGTACGGGTTATCACTAAATGTATCTCCTATAGATTGTCTAACAATTTTTCCAGTCAAGTTATCTTTGACAATCATAAAGAATTATATCAGGATGCACTACTTAAAAGTGGATATACAGATAGTTTGGTGTATACCGATATTAAAAGAGGCAATCGTAAAAACAGAAGTAGGAACATCCTTTGGTTTAATCCACCATTTCATTTGGCCGTTAAAACCAAAATTGGTAAAATATTTTTTAGTTTGTTAAAGCAACACTTTAATAAGGAAAACAAGTTATACAAAATATTTAATAAACATTACCTAAAGCACAGTTATTGTTGTATGTCAAATATTGGAAAAAATTTTAGTGGATTGAATAAAGCTAAGGTTACGGATAAAACTAATGTAGGTATGACTAGCTGTAATTATAGAATTAAGAGCAACTGTCTGCTACAGGGTAAATGTCAGCAAGATTGTGTCATTTACCGGGTTAAAGTTTATAAAAGCATAGATGACCCGGAACACAAAACATACTTAGGTGCTACTCAAGACAGTTTTTAAAAAAAGATACTATAACCACACCAGCAGTTTTAACAATGAAAAATATAAACACGGTACCACTCTTTCTACTTATGTGTGGTCTATTAAACAAGAACTGAACACAGACCCCCATTTTAAAATGGGAAATATTAAAAAGTTGTACAAAGTTCAAAGCTGGCCAGAAATTTTGCAGGTTATGTGGGGGAAGAAAAACTTGCTATAGCGTCGTTTGAACCCACAAGCAGTTTATTGAATTCTAAAACAGAAATACTTAATAAGTGTAGACATAGGAAGTATTGGCTTTTAAATTAGGATCCTTGGTAGGTTTGCCTTTTCCTTAATTTTCCTTTGTTGTCGTTAGTAGGTTTATGTTCCCTCCTCCGCTTAGTTGGCGTTTTTTTTTTATGTTTATATATGTTTCTTAATAAAGGTTTTCCCCTATTTGTGATTGGTATCTTTTTTTTTTTTTTTTTTTGGTCACATGGGTTATTGAGTTCTCTTTATTTTGTCATTGTTATTTTCCTCTTTAGCCGGCGTTCCCTGACGAGAGCTAACGACCGGAAATCTTTGCGTGTTGTTGTCTTTCGTTCGCTTGCTCGTTGAATTCGCTGTGTCGTTACGGGATAGTTGCTGCGTTAAATTTGGTTTGAGATTCGTTTCGCAGTATTTCCAGGCGTAGGAAATACTAAGTAAAGAGAGCCTCCTTCTGCAAGAGTGCAGAGACGGAAGAGACCTCCGTAAGGCCTCAGCCACCGGTCCCCTCCACGTCGGCCTGGAGTGGGAAGGAAGGAGAGTAGCATGTGCCATGTACCGAAATCACCGGAAGTCAAGAATCGCCATTTGCCTCCAACAAAGTTAATCCAATGGCCTCAAAAAGGCCGGAATCGCAAGTTCCCTCCACCTCAGCGTGGTGTGGAGCAAAGGTTGTCAAGAACGAAGCCTACTACGAGGAACAGAGGATATTGTTTGAGATTTCATTTCCGGGAATGAACTCTTATCGATTCCCGAAGAACTTCAAGCTATTGAGCCAAGAATTATCTCCCTGCTGACCAAGGACCCTAAAACACAAGTTTATCGGGGTCAGCAGGGAGGTCGTGGAGAAGGCTATAAAAAGCCTCCAAATCAAAGCTAAGATGGTGGCTCGTAGAAGTCATGCTATGTGGGACATCCTGCTTAGCACCCAGGAGGAGGCGAAACAGCTAGCCGGGGTGACATTGTCCAAAAAGACGTTTCATCTCCAAACAGAGTACATGGTCACCCGCTAGACCCGCGTAACCTTCCATTTGGGTGCCCATGAAAATATCTGAGGACCATATTGGCGCATTCTTTGCTAGATATGGGAAAATGGCGGAGGTAGCGGCAGTTATAAGCAAAGCGGAATTTGCTACTGGAGATGTCACTGGCGATGTGATCCTGCAGAGGGAGACAGATATTAGTCGTGGTGGAAGGCAGAAGACCGTTTTGCTGAATCTGCGGGGCATCAGACCACGTTGCAAAGGGATGTCCTACGAAGAATCCTGCGCCTAAAACCCAGCAAAATCAGTAAACCCAGCAATCCCAAGCACCAGCATCGAAGGAAGTGGGGGTACCAAAGAAGGTCTCATCCCAGAAAGAAGGCGACTGGCAGGTTACTGGGAAAAAAACCTCCAAAAAGAAATAGTCTTTGACGCAATTACCTCCGTCACCTCTACCACCAGAAAAGAAGCTGTTTCCCAAGCAGGATGTCCCGCATGGAAAAGGGAAGAAATCTCCGAAAAAGGCGGCTGAGACGCGTCACGATGGTGAGAAGCGTGCAGATTCAACCCAGGAGGAAATCGAGGTCGACATGCCACCACCAAGATCCTCATCACTAAAAAGAGGAAGAGAGGATGAAGAGGAGGACAGTGACAACCCAAAAGTGCTACGAAGGAGCCAAACAGAAGGAACAAGAGTGCGTCAGAGCAGCTTCACTACATGTCTCCGGAGAGACCAAAAGTATCCTATGCAACTAAGGCAAAGAGCCTCCTTTAGTCTCCCACAAAAGGCCCCATCGGCCCCTTCGTTTGAGTTTATCCCACTCACCCTAAACAATTCTCCTGCTTCTTCTCCCACTCCTTCTTTCACCCCTTCAAAAAATACAAAAAAGACATTACGCAGGAATAGTCAGCCAGAGGAAGTCTCTTTTAAAACCCCTATTGAAACTAACGTCTGTGGATGAAAAATCTACAGATGATCCGAACAACTTCCCGAAGGTCCCAGGGATCCTTACCCTGATTAGAAATACTTGAAGAAAACTTAGGGTCTGGGATCATCTGGCTGCGGCCAAAAAACACTATGATAAAATAGTAATTTCCCGAACTGGGACACCAGAACTTCGTACAATGGAAAAAATGTGTGCAGGGAGGGTTCCTATTTTGCTCCACTCCTGCATATATGGGGTTTTAAAACTAAATTGTCCTAGACGGACGGATTACGTCTGATGTAGGAACTGGTTCCCTAGGACAGTCCGTCGGGGTCCCTATTCCCAGAGATTTTTCCCCGGATGTGATCAGAATTAATTTTCTCCTTTTTTATTTTCATATCTAACGGATGTCAATCAAGTTAGCGGGTTTGAATGCGAAGGGCTTGAGAAATCGGGGTAAGGCAGCCCGCCTGTTTCGTGACCTCTTGTCTTTCGTCCGCGATCCAAGAGACTCACTTTGTTTGCGACATGGATGACTGTGTACTGTCTAACAATTTTATCGTTTATTCAGCATATGGAAACCGATTGGCCAGAGGAGTTTCTTTGATGGTCAAGCGTACCCTGGACGTGAAGGTGGACCTTGTTCATGTCGGTGCCGAGGGCCGGTTGACCGTGGCCGATATTGCAGTAAAAAGCAACTCGTTTCGTCTGATTGCAGTTTATGCGCCCAATGATCGGGAGGAGCGGGTCTCATTTTTTCGGCTGTTGGAGCGCTTCCTGGTTGATTCTTCACGACTAGTCCTAATGGGGGACTGGAATGCCATCCTGAACCCCAAATGGGATAGAGGGAAGGGCGCTAGCGGGTGGCGTGGTGATCATAGCCTGGTTGATCTCATTGACGAATTCGATCTCGTCGATAGATACCGAGTCGATCATCCAGGTGGGAAAATGTGGACGTGGACGTGGACTCATAGTTGGCCTTCTACCCGGGTATCTAGTTACCTGGATAGAATGTTAGTGAGAGAAGCCGACATAGATTTCCTAGATTGTCCGACGTTTCACTGGTTAGGCTACACGGACCACAAACTTGTTTGTGCCCGTGTAGCGTTACTTTTTAGGCCTAGAATGGATGGTTACTGGAAGTACAACCAGTCCTTACTGGACAGGCGGGACTTTCGGCGCCAGCTAATTAATGTAGTGCAGAGGGCGTTAACTGGGGGGGGTCATTGGGAATAAGTGGTGGGAGAATCTTAAAAATAGGATTAGGTTTTTCACCACTGAACATAGCCAACGGCTTAAACTAGATAAGGCTGAAAAGGTGAAGACGCTTAAAGCTAATTTCTTCCGGGCGTAGGCTAGTGGGGATCTCCTAGAGATAGCCTTAGCTAAGGAGGCCCTAGAGCGTTCGACTAGCGAGCGCTACATGTGTCAGGTAATTAGACATAGGTTAAGCAAAATGTCTTCCGAAGCTGTGAACATGGGCGCAGAACTGTGCAAGGAAGAGATTCGCCGAGGCGGCGACCGATACATTCGAGAGGTGCGTGACCCGGAGGGACATACTCTTCGGTCGACCGACGAGATGAGCGAGAGGTTTCGGCGGCATTTCGAGAACCGGTTAACCAAGGAGCCTGGTCTTCGTGATGAGGAGTTTCGAAGCTATTTGGCTGGCTTCCCCCGGCTTTTGCCGGCTGATGCAGCTAACTGCGTGGGAGAGATTACGGAGGATGAAGTCTACGCGGCTTTGAAGAAGGTCGGTAGTGGCAAGTCGCCAGGTTTGGATGGTTTGCCCTATGAATTGTACTTGAGGCTGTCGCACATTTTTGTCCCGATCTTGACTATCGTGTTCAACAACTGGTTCTGGCAGAGGTCCATCCCCAACCGGTTCACCAGGGGTGTGGTCACGCTGTTGAGAAAAGGCAAGAATGTTGGAAGGGAACTAGATGGTTACATGCCCATAATTCTTCTAAACACAGAGTTAAAGATTTGGGCCAAGATCCTGACGAATCGTTTGTAGCTAGTTGCCGAGTCTCTGTTGGGACCTGAACAGACTGAGAGGGGACGAACAATTCAGACCAACCTGCATTTGATCCGCACGATCCTAGAGGGTGTAAAAGACGACGATCAATTTAGATCAGTCCAAGGCATTTGATAGGGTTGACCATGGCTACCTGGCGGCTGTCCTGCAGGCCGCCGGCTTCACACCCGACTCCTGCCACTAGATTAGTCTCCTGTATCAATCCCCAACGGCTGTGGTACAGGTGAACGAAAAGTTGTCGAGCGCTTTTGCGCTGTCTAGGTCGGTCCGACAGGGTTGTCCACTGTCGTCCTTACTTTATGCTTTGGCGTTGGAGCCCCTCCTTCGCCGGCTAAGGGACAGGACGTGCAGTCCGGCCCTACGTGAATTGCTATCCCTGGTGGAGCTCGAGTCAGGGTTTTTGTATACGCTGATGATGTCACTACTTTCGTGTCCTCCCAGAGTGACATTGAAGTGGTACAGAACGCTTGAACGGTACGAACAGGTGACAGGGGCCACGATTAACCGCGACAAGTCTTCCGGCTTGCGGTTAGATGCCTAGAAGAGTGCTACCCACCCGGGGCCCTTAGACTGGACGGACGGTCCTGTCAGCATTTTTGGAATGTGGTTTGGACTCGACCTCCAGTTGGAGAAAAATTGGTCTGAAGTAAAGCAAAAGTCGGCGCGTTGGTCGAGATTTGGCGTCGAAGGAATTTGTCTTTAAAGTGTTTGGCTGAGGTGTATGTTACATACGTCTTTCCCATTATCCTTTACCGGCTGTCTGTACTTCCACTTTGTGAGGAACGTAAGAAGGCGATCGAGTGTCTGCTATTCTCCCTTCTTTGGAGAGGACGCAAACATCACGTCGACAAACGTGTCTGTTACCAACGTCCGTCTCATAGGGGTCTGGGAATGCTGCACTTGGTGAGTCACAAGCTCGCTTCAGGAGTGGTTTAACTCAGGCGTGCGTTATTGGAAGAATCGTTGCTGACGGGGTTAATGAGGGACATGTTCCTTAGCCTTACTATCACTCCACCGTTCTTGAGGCGGTGTCCTAAGCCTCAGGGGCGACCGAAATCCTGCTCGAATATCGTGCGGTCTTGAGGGCCATTCCACGGTCTATTGACATTTCTCAGTCTAGGAAGCACTTTTATCGGGGATTAATGGTGGGCGTTGCGAAGGATCCACTACGCGAAGTGCTCGGCATTTCGGAGGAGGAGTATCGCTCTAATTAGTCTTTGGCGCCAGGTTCGGATTATCTCATCAAAGTTTTCTTTGACCTGGCGATTAGCTCGGAATGGTTTGTCTCTCAATGACATGCGTTTCATAATGGGCCTGGCGGATTTGCCAGATTGTGGATGCTGCAAACTTGGTTTAAAGGAGACGTCTTCGCACGCCTTCTACCATTGTTCACGTGTTCGCTCTTCATGGGATCGTGGCGGCGAGTTGACTGCTCGTATCGCGCCGCCTGAGCTCGTGCTCATTGATCATGCATACGCCTGCGACAATGTGTCGCCCCTGTTTTCTGGAGTGAAGCGAATGGTGTTTCTGCCTCTACTGGCCACGGCTCGAATGGACGACGCGACTGGAGGAAGTCTTGCGGGGTGACCGTCTTTCACATCAGGATCTGATCCGATATTTTGAGCACCAGCTCAAAATGAAGATTCGAACTGACTGGAAACGGTTAACCTCGACAGATTTCAACAAAAGGTGGATAAATGTGGTGAGCCTGGTTTGCGTGACTGGGGAAAGCCTTGATTTTCTCTTTTAGATCTCCTAATCACATCGGGGTGGATTCCTTTGGAACCCTCCCCTGGTTAAGGCACGTCCCTTTTTGTGTACCTAGTTAATGTGAGTGAGTGTGTTTCCCGGCCTGTTCCCGGCACTGTCACTTTTGTTATGATCCAGTTCGAGTTTCCCAGTTCCGATTTATTTTGTCCTGTTTGTTTTCGTCTGGTTCAGTATTATATTTTCCCCTGTCCATGTTATTTTCTCCTCTCCATTCCCTGTAGAAAGAGAGCTTCTTGATTTTGTCCTTTGGGCAGAATACAGCGGCCTCTTTGTTTTGTGGGTGGGTTGGGTCTAACTAACATCATATTTTTAGTTTCTATTTTGAGTTGAAAAATTTTGTTTTTGGAAATTGTTGTCATACCCTTACCTCTCATGTCATTTTATGTGAAATTTTTATGTATATTTTTGTATTTATTGTACATTGTAAAATTTTTTATGTTCATTTGGGTTGTTTTTAGGTCCCCAGACTGTTTTACGGTATTTTGGTACATGAGGGATGTTGATGGATAAGTTCTTGTGGTGATTGAGAAAAATTGTAACGTATGTTTGGGTCTTGAATCGGATTAGCTAGGTATAAGATAGTGTGGACCACCCTAAGCTTTTTCCCCTCCCCATTTTGGCCTTGTACCATAACTGTATTTTTGCAGTAAATGTGGTGGAAAAAAACTTACTTGCTTACACTGTGAAAAAATAGGATTTAAAATATCATCTGTTAACTTTGATATATAGAACTATAAATTCCGAGGATCCAATTAAAACACCAAATTTATTCAAATAACGGAACAATTTTACAAAGGAATTGCATAAATGTCCTTAGGCAGTCATAGTAACAGATTTTACGTGGTTTCCGGCTTTCTCTTTTCCAATCTTCTCACTTTGTTTTCTTGTTCTGTTTTTTTTTTTTTCAATTGGAGTAGATAGATCTATCTATCGCCCGGTTCACACTCCACCCATGTCTATTGAACAGGTTAAGTGGCTCATCCCTTGTTCCCTGTTTAGGATATGGTTTCCGGCTTTGTCTTTTCCGACCTTTTCACTATTACGTAGCCCCCTGCACATCAGTGGCGTTACCGCCTTGCTCGGGGTGATACGATTAAAAAAAAAAAATGTTTAATAAAAAAGAAATAATATTTTTTCCTCATTAATAATAAACAACCTCCTAGTTATGGTACAAGTTATTTCCCTTTGATTGGCTGTATTACTTCTTATTTTAAACTAATTTACGTTAATTTTTAACGTAACATTTTAATTTGTCCTTTCATTATCAAAGAGACAATATATTTAAAATCTCAGTATTTAATTTTGAGATATATTGTATTATGTTTTACTTATAGAAAAAACATTACATAGGTTCTTTCTAATTTTATGTATTTTGCACAATTAAATACACAAAAATGTAAATAACATTACTGATGTATTAACCTTATGGTTTAAAATATTTTAAAAGATTTATTTAGGCTAAAGTCAAAGCCATTTGAGTACAAGTTATTAAAACTGTAATTTTAACTTGAATAAATTACATATTAATGCAGTTAATATGTAAAATATGAATGAAGCTTTAAATAAAACTCAAAGTTTTAAATCGCTTCAAAAATAGTAGCAAATTGTTCACTACTTAAAATTTTTCCGGAAAAAATCTGAATACGTATTTTAGTTTGTTACGCTCAGTTTTTTTCTCACAGTTAACATAAGAAATAGAGGTTTAGAAATATCTACCTCTAATCTATAAATTTCTAAATATTGCAACTTAGAAAAATAACGATTTCATTTATAATGAAACCTAAAAGAATTTGAAACGTCCATCAACTGGAATCGTTAGAAAATTCTCGTAGTTAATAAAAAGAAAAAGAGGCTTTGAAATATCCAAATTAGATACAAATATTTTACTTCTTAATCAATGAAGTTTGATTAAGTAGCTAATTCATAACGCTACTTATAAAATTACGATTTCATAAGATATGAAATCTGAGAAAATCTGATACGTCCGATCATTGGAATCGATCAACTAAATAAGAGGATTTGGATTATCCATTTATAGATACCAAAAATTTCCTCTAAATATCTAAGCTGCTAAGTTTACAACTTAGAAAATAAATAACGATTTCATTCGGAATGAAACCGGAGAAAATCTGATACGTCCAATCGTTGGAACCGATCAAGATATTCTGATTAAAATTAGTTATCTTAATTAACACGTAAAATCTTACAGACGATAACTATTCGAGCCAACAAAAAATACAGGTGTTCATGCTCGCGTTCTTTACTAAATACGTATCAAAGAAACGCCCATTTTCCCAAATAAGGAATATTCCAAATAAGGTTTTTATACAATAATACCAAACGCGCTCTTGTTTAAAAATAAGGAATTTTTTAGAAAAAATCCTTATAATTCAACAAATTTCAACTTAAAAAATATTCTACAATAAAATATTAAAAAAAAAATATTATTCGGTTGAAATACAGAAAATAATTCTTACATAAATAAAGTGTTCCCTGAAGATCCCTTGGTAGGTTTGTTGACTCACTAGGTTAATTTACTTATTCTGCTCTGCTTAAGCACTGAGCGCTTTTTTGTTATTGATTACTGATCTCGGGGATTTTTCTTTGGGCTACGTACTGGCTCGGCCCAAATCGCTGTGGCTGATGTTCATGGGCTTAGCTCTTTTTTTTTTACAGCCATTTTTTTTATTCCGCGTATATACGCAGAGAGTTTTTCGAAACGAGTATAGTGATAAGTTTGCATTTATATATATATATATATATATATACCCTGTTGTCACGCTCGGGGGGAAATAGCTAATAATCCTCTATTTGCTATCATTTTTGACGGTAGGGGTACGCTCGTATCAGAGTAATCAAGAATAGTGGGAGCAAACCGACGGCTTATGTACAGAAAATAAATTGACCACAAAAATAGAAAGAATGTGCCATTTCATTGAATTTGCATTTAGGTGCCACCTTTATACCGTTAAAATAGTTGAAGTTAACCTCCTCTGCTATTCGAACAGTTTATTTACTCGCCTTTGGAATTCCCTTCTGTTTACTAGTTTCTATGATAGGTAAAATCTCCAAAGATTTTAATACAACGTCAATCGTCATCTTCTATCTTCTTGAATCCCGTCCATCTGTTATCCTTTCTTACAAATATTGAATATAATTTCTAATATGGGTCACTCTGTCGGGCCAGGAAGTTTTTCTCGCCTGAATCCATCTTACACATATACAAATAAACCATCAGTCCATGCATTGAATACTATTCTCATATCTGGTTAGGTGCCCCTGCTATTCATCTAGCCGTTCTCGACAGGACCCAGAGGAGAATCTGCAATGTAATTGATCCCGACCTGGCAGCTTGACTCCGACCAGTTTTTCACCGACGGATGTGGCTTCCCTCTTCTACAAACATTTTAATGGATTCTGCTCCAACAAGCTTAGCTCCATGGTGCCCCTCTACAAGAATTTACTCGAGCAACTAGACTAACAACAAGGTCCTTTCCTTTTGACAGTCAAAACAACTACATGCAGCCCCCACTTCTACTTTACCAGCTTCTTTTCTTGCATTTACCGCTTGTGGAACTTTCTTTTGTATACTTGGTTTCCTGATAGTTACAATCTCCAAGTGTTTAAATGCAACGCCAATTGCCATCTCTTATCTCCTTGACTCCCATTCTTCTTTTATTCTTCCCCCAACACCTCCTGTATCTTATTCTTCTCCCTTTTCATTCGACTCTTACGCAACTCTCTTCATACCAGTATTCCCATCCTTCTCTTAACCATTTTCTCACACCTCTTGTAACCGGTCCCTCTTCCGCTTTTTCTTCGCTATGTAACCTGTCACTTTTCTTTTATGTAGCCTTTTGCGTACCATTGGCAGTACAACTGTAATATAACAATCTGGCCCCACCCGAGGAAGGCTGATGCAAGCGAGGGTGTTTCCGGTCGTTGAAAGGAACGGATGTCGTTTGACCTTATTTCCGGCAGCAGCGGAAATAACTACAGAGGCAAACAGAACAGGTGTCTCTGAGAATTACGTGGGCGTGCGTGGGCGAGGCAAAACCGGAAGAAAAAGTCCCTGTTCTGGAAGATTATAAAAAGACCTCGGCACACGGATTCGCCAGTAGAGGAGCGACAGAGATCGGCCGGTGAAGAGAGAGACACAACAGATAAGACTACACTCCCGTCAACCCATTAGAAGCGCGCTCTCTCAATTCTCTGTTCCCTATGCTACACGGTTCATCGTCATTAATAAAAATATAACTCTATATTTTTATATATATGCGTGTTTGTTGTTTGTCGATATATAACACAACTCTCCTTGGGGTGAAACGATTATATATATATATTGTGTGTGTGTGTATTTTGGCAGCATTTTTTCATTAATACAGGTTTCATTGAATAATATAGACAAGTTCTGTCTAGTTATTTTGTGTACGATCCGTTCGTATGATCTGATTAGCTTGATAGTGTTGTCAAGGAAAGACGACAAGAAATCGCAATAATTGTTGATCTTATTTAAGTGTGGAGGGATTAATTATATTAGCGAATGCCCCCACTATTACAAATTAGCAATCATAAAATATCTACTACATCGAGCAAAAACCAACTCGTCTACAAAACACATTTTCCACAGTGAAGCTAAAAAACATAAAACAGACACGCATCAACAATAATTTTCCTAACTACATAGTTGATGAACAAATACGACATTTCCTTACAAACCTGAACACGAAAAAAAACAACACATGGTAATAGCCCAACCAACCTCAAACATATCACTCTCTTATATCGTAGCCAAATGCACACCAACTACCAACTCGATGAAAATATCATAAAAAAACTCATAAACACTAATATCTCTCCGACAGACCCCAACAAAAGAATTAAATTTATCATACATTACGCTAAATCCACAACATCCAACTCAATCGTCCGCAA
Organism: Ascarosepion bandense; assembly: GCA_037127315.1. Lineage (NCBI taxonomy): Eukaryota > Metazoa > Mollusca > Cephalopoda > Sepiida > Sepiidae > Ascarosepion > Ascarosepion bandense. The sequence goes on along the minus strand of JBBBDQ010001019.1, from coordinate 154,296 downwards.
CGACTCCTCCCCCACCGTTAGCAATTTGCAACAAAACAATGTAGTGTATAAATTTAAATGCCCCTTTCGAGAATGTATCTCTAACAAACTAAATAATACCTACATTGGACATACTACTAACTCGCTTTCGCGGAGACTTACATTGCACTTAAATGAAAATTCTAACATATTCTGACATTTAAAACACCACGGCTGTCAATACACACTTCTTAAGAAAAAATTTGTTGAAAATACGCATATACTTAGACAAGAAAATAATAAACGAAAACTTAAAATTCTAGAGGCTATCTACATCAAACAGTTTAAACCTAGCCTAAATAAAAAAAAAATTCGACACCTCTACTAACATCCTTCAATGCCTATAATCGACGGGAGAGGTCATAGTTATTATACTTACCCCCTACACCATAGTAGCAGCAGTTCCCAGACCAATCCCCCATGCCACGATACACTCAATTGAACAAAAAACCCACTCCCACTATTCCTTCTCGGTCTACAGCCATGTGTGACACAAAAAATGGACCTGTCTAATTTTCTCTGTATAACTCCACTCTGTTAACAATAATTTAAATGTTCTATGTTCACTGAACATTAAATGTTCATCCTTTGATAATGGCTTATGTAAGCCGAAAGCTCAGACCTGATAAAAAAATCAACAATTATTGCGATTTCTTGTCGTCTTTCCATAACAACACTATCAAGCTAATCAGATCATACGAACGGATCGTACACAAAATAACTAGACAGAACTTGTCTATATTATTCAATGAAACCTGTATTTATATATATATATATATATATATATATATATATATATATATTGTTTAATACTTAGTTTTTAGTCCTAATAGGGTTAGACCAGTACACATTTATATTAAAAGTCGCCTGAAGACACCACTCATGGTAGAAACCAAGGTAGTGAAATAACTCGTTTAAAAATATTATATAATGAATTACTGTGAACATTATTTTTACCGATACTCGTATTTAAGTAGATATTCTGTTTTTAATTAAACAGTATTTTATATTTATATCTACCGGCTTGATTATTTTACGATAAATTTTATTACGAAAATGTGTGCTATCCAGCAGGATTCGAACTACCATTTGATCTGGTACTGTTTTAACCACTCGACCATGAATAGCCTCTTGATCAGGCAGGTTCGAATCCTGCTGGATAGCACACATTTTCGTAATAAAATTTATCGTAAAATAATCAGGCCGGTAGATATAACTATAAAATACTGTTTAATTAAAAACAGAATATCTACTTAAATACGAGTATCGGTAAAAATAATGTTCAAAATAATTCATTACAAATTGTCGGTTGCTTGTAACCAAGTTTCGTTAAAATTCGTTAATTTCCGTAATATATATATATACGCAGTAATTTGTCATTCATCCGAGCATTGAATACTGTCGACATATCTGGTTCGGTGCTTCTGCTATTCATCTCGAGTTTTCGACAAAATCGAAAGGAGAATCTGCGATGTAATCGATCTTGACGGCATCTCTGCTTCAGACACTTTCTCACCGGCTATCCAAGATAGTTAAACAGCAGTATTTGCTTGACTTTTATAAAATCTCTTGTTCATACATTGTATTTTGGACTTTTCTTTTGTGAACATGCAAAATACGTTACGTCGTCAAATAATCGTTTAAATTCTTTATTTTCTCTTTCCCTTTGCTATATTGTCGAGAAGTCCTTGCATTCTGCAACCAACATCATATCATCTGCCTATATTTTGCTGTTAAGATTACGCAGTGACAATTACTGATAGAACTTATAGTTCTCTTATGATCAGCCTGCTGTAAAGATGGGTATTTTTTAATGATTTCACCCCAAACAAGGTGGGTCGCCATTAGTTCGCAGCAGGGTACGGTGCAAGAAGGTACCCCAAACCTTGCAAAGATTCGCGTAAAACTTACACTTTAATACTTCGGACCATTTTTTTAAACTTTCGAACACAAATAATATGAACTATTTAGAGGTGCAACAAAATAAAGATGTAGCCTTGCTTATGACTTATCAGTGCTCGGCTACGCCCGATAATTTATATGTGGCGATTTTGCTGCTGAATTACAACAATTATATTTTCTAACTGTATTTTGAATATATTTGTTCAATAAACGTAGCTTATCATCAGGGACTTCATCCTCACTATTCCCAGATGTCCTACGTGGAATTGTTTCAAAATCCTTTTTTGTAGTGATAAGGGAGTTCCAATTCTTTCCGCGCATAAAAGTACTCCATCACAAATAGAAAATACTGTATTATTGCTACCAGGATTAGTTCTACTCCCTTTCCACTGAACGTCATTCGTTTTTGTCATACACGTATTCTTTTTAGAATTAATTTTGATATTGTCTTTGTGACCGGCAATTTTTTAATAGTGTTAAGCACAATGCTTTTAATTTCGTCTTCGGATTCCAACGAAACCATCAGAGTATCTTCAAAATCTTCACTTTTTAATAGCAATCTGAGCAAGCAGTCTGTGTGTTTCAATTTCTTTGACGATAGAAATTCCCATTTTGGAATTATAGTTCAAGAAAATCATAACCCAACGCTGTAGTCTGTTTGTAATATGAGTGAGAAATGCCGCCTTAGAACCGAATATATTTAATAATGGACGATGATCAGTTTGTAATATGAATCTTTTTCCTAACATTATCCTTTGAAATTTCTTTACAGCAAAAATTTAAGGCAAACACTTCCTTTTCAATTTGACTGTAGCATTTTACTTTTTCTATCAAACTTCTTGAATCGTGGGCGACTGTGGAAAATATCTTTTATATATTCTTCCCAATGTTGGAGTATTTCCTTTTTCTCCTAAATGATTGTTCCATCCTTGGATTTTATACATCCTGTTGAAGAGCAAGTTTTTTGTCCTGTCAATTCCTTTATTTCTTTATGCATGTCTGCTTTATTATTCCTGCTCAATCTCTCTACTTCTGTACATTTGTCATTGAGTCATTCCTCTTTAGCCTATCTGAATTTTCTTCTTATTTCCTTGTATAGTTCCCTGCACTCCATTCCATGTCTTGATATCATTTTCTACCTTCTTTGTATCATGTCCAGAATCTCTACAGTCATCCACTCATATTTGTCTTTTTTTTCTTTCTTTTTTTTTTTTGGTCAGCGCTTATACAAACAGTGCCAAATTTAACCAGAGGAGGATTTGCAGGAGACTGCCCCGTTGTGCAATAAGAGCATTAGTATATATCTGGAAAGTATTTAAAAAAGATACATTTGTATACAAACTAACAATGTCAAAAGATACTAAATACTTCGTCTCAAATTTCAGAATTTCTGATAAAATTAGAAAACTTAAATTATTTTGAGATGCAATGAGTGGAAAATAGATCAGAAGTTCAAGTATTTCAGTCAGCCATTTTGTTAATTCATGTTTTACTTAAGCAAACAGACAAAAATGGTCTAAGTGTGACGTAAATGTATTGCCAGATTCTAAGTTAAGTGGGGCACTGTTTTCAAATTGCACGAATATCCTACGAAAGGAATTAATTCTCTCTCCGTTAATAACAGGAATGACTGAGCTCATGGACTTTGATTAACAGCCAGACTGATTTGAGGACAGCATTGTATTCAAATCCGGGGTGATGAAAAGGTTAGTCAGTTTTTCTATGCAACAAAATGAGAGCTTAACAATTCAGTAGAAAAACGTAAGGAGATTTTGTTTTAATTAAATTTATAAGGAAGCAGTTTCAGCGAGTGTGAGAAAGCAAATGCCCGGACTTAATTGACTGCAAGAACAAGAAAAATACTGACGATCAAAATTTTCACTGTTTGCTACTTTTAGTTTTTCACTTAATGATGGAAAAAAGGTTTGCTACAAAGGAAAGAGCAAAAAACTCAATTCTTCTGCTAATTATTTATCGCCTGTTATATAGTTTTCAACACAATAGACATAAAGCAGAATTATTTATATCTTTTAATATATTTTAATGATAAATACGATTATGAGTTGGCAATGTTATAAAAATGTGACGTTTGAATGTACAAGCGTCACATTTAATAAATTTTGCCCAAGCCTGATCGTAAAAGAAATGTTTAATCTTGTTTTATGTATTTATTTATTTGTTTTATGCATGCTTTTGTTTAGATTAATCTCTAACCTAATTTGGGCTGTTTATATATTGATATTCAATTATGTGTAGGTCATTGGTCGCTTTTTGTTTTGCTTTCTTTTGTTTTTTTTAATCATTTCACCCCAAGCAAGCTTGGAATGCTACGAGTACTCAGGAGGTTACAGGGAGTGAAAGTGAGTGAAAAGACTTCGTATAGGATGATTAAGAAAAAGATACAACATGAACGGGTTTCAAAAAAACAGATGGCAATTGACGTTGTATTTAAATTCTTGAAGATTGTAGCTATCAGGGAAGCAAGTAAACGAGAGTTTCTCAGGTAGTAATGCTACTTGTACGCAGGAGGTTACATGGAGTGAAAGTGAGTGAAAAATGTGAGTATAGGAAGATTGAGAAGAGGGCAAAACATGAACGGGATTCAAGAAGAGAGAAGAAACAAGTGACGTTGCATTTAAATTAAATTAAATGCATTCGAAATTAGATGGTGACGGCAAAATTTCGCCTGTCGTGGATGTCGAATCGGGTGGCCCATTTGCGGACTACGCCGCGTGCGAAGTGACAACAGCCGAAGGGACAGGGTGCCGCCGTGCAATCTAAAAAAGCATCCGCCCCTAACAATGATGACAACTATAGCAGCCTCCAGCGGATCGAAAAGAGACCTCTTTCGTTATACCGTGACGGCACCAGTCGAGCAAGCAAATCGATGCTCTCTTCTTGTGGTTCCTCTCGTACTGCTAGCCGTGGCCACAACCGATGTAACACGTGTCGATCGGTTGAATAAAACTAACCTGTCTCACGACGGTCTAAACCCAACTCACGTTGCTTGTCAGTGGGTGAACAATCCAATGATTAGCGAATTTTCTCCGCAATAATAGGAAAAGCCAACATCAAAAGATCAAAAAGCGACTTAGCGACGAAAGCTTGGCCGCCACAAACCATTTAGCCCTGTGGTAACTTTTCTGACACCTCTCGGTGAAACGGAGCTCTCCGCTCAGAAACAATCGATGGGCCACGCTTTCGCGGTCCTTATTCGTTCTAAAAATTTAGATCGAGCGAGTTTTTGCTATTTTGCTCTAGGCGAGGTTTCCGTCCTTGCTGAGCTCGCCTTAAAACACCTGCGTTACCGTTTGACAGACGTACGGTCCCAGTCAAACTCGCCGCTCGCACGGTCACGGGCTAAGGGACGAGCGCGGGCCATAGTCGGTCGGAGGCCCTCGCTCTTTACGCTAGCTAGATGGCTGCCGAGCGACGCGTCCCTTTTTCACCGGGTGAGCGAGAAAAAGATGGAAGTGGTGATAGAAGAGATGGAGGCCGCCCGCGAAAGGCAAACAAAATGACCGAAGCCGCCAGCAACGACGGCCACCAAAAACTACCCTCCTGCCGCCATCGACGTGCCGACCTCCCTGACAACAGACGATCGACCCGCTTCGATGCAGACAAAGGCGTGTCTCTCGCCTATGTTACGCCTTCACGAGTCGGACTAAAGTCAAGCTCAAGAGGGTCAACTTTCCCCGCCGATTGTTCCACGCCCGTTCCTTTGGCTGTGGTTTCGCTAGATAATATGTAAGGACAGTGGGAATCACGTTGATCCGTTTATGCCCGTCACTAATTAGATAACGAGGCTTTTGGCTAACTCACTACCACCAACCCGCCGACCTAGTGCGCTTTGACTGGATCGGATGTTCCCAAATGCCGCCACGTTAAGGCGGGGCGCTCGGGCGTCATTCATGGGCGGACAGTGGCGAGAAAATTCCGTTTGACTTATACAAGGTTAGGTGAGTTAGTCCCGCGTCGATCGCAAGCTACTTCTTACCACCGGGTCGACCTATTCCACTCGGTATGGTCCGGGATCTGCCCTATTGGTGCGATGGAGTAGCTTCTTCTGGGGTATTGCAATATGTACGCAGCATTCGTGTTCCGGAGGATCATTCAGGATATGGGCCCGAAATGACCCCATCTGTGTAGTCTGCGTCGCAGATAATCCTGATAGGATTGCTAGGCAACCGCCCCTCGCCAGTTATAAGTCCGAGCGATAACTTTAATATCTTTATCAGTCCTTCCTTAAATACAGACCCCGTCCAAGATATATGCTGATTGTACTTAGCTATCTTTTCTCTTTTGCAGGCATCGAGGCTGCGAACCAATGAGTCATACCGGATTTGTACGTCCAGCAACACTATATCCTTGCCGGTCAAGATCGTGAGGACGGGCTTTCTCATGTCGCGATTGGTATCGAATTTCTGATCATTGATGACTTTGAAACCGCGTTTTCTTCGTTCTTTACGATGCTATCATGGTATCCGCATCCGCTTTGTCATCCTGGACCAACTCGGACTTACGGAGCAGTCCGAACGTCAGTTGATGTTGCAGACGCGGAAGCAAGAATGCTCACAATCGGACTGGCTTGGACAATATGAAGCAGGCTTATGAGAGTAGAACCACCACAGTTGCATAGCTCGGTGATCCACCCAGGAATTCTGGCGCATGGCTGAGTTGGAGCGTGAAGCGCTAGATTGTAACGAACATGTGAACGCTTATATCGCAATAACCCTGGCTCGACGGATTGGTGCGATGAGCTGCAGACGACGTAGGAGTGACTACAAAGTCATTCTGAAATCGTTTGAGGATTCGACCCCTCCAGGTCAGTCCGGTGCACGAATCTCGGCGGGCCCCACCGATGCCATGCGCACCACTCTCCCGAATAAAGCTGAGCCGGCACAGTCACCTCGTACGTAAAGCCGCATATGTACCGTTAAAGAAGTGAAAGTGTTGCTCGAGGCGCCAGAAGATCGCTGAGTACGCCACTGAAATGTTACCCAAAATGCACCGAATTACAATGCTCTTGCTATCAGCTGCAATAAGAAGAGAGAAAGCAGCTTTGTTGATAATGATGTCTCGCTCAGAGTGAGTGGTACTGTTCTCCTTGTTATAACAGCTACTTCCAGATTCCTCTACCTCGGAATATGGTTCGACCACAGGGGAGTAGCCTGCTCAACTCTTAGTTTTCTCACATGCCTCCGGAGGCGTAACCGGGCTTGCCTTAAGCCCCAACAGAAGCTGATCGTTCTGCAACATCAACTGACTTTCGAACTGTTCCGTAAACCCGAATTAGTCCAGGGTGATTGCACTTGCATTTTCTACAAGTACGTTGCGCTGGGGTTTGGTAGGTGAATGAATTCTAATTGAGCTATGGTCAGAGAGATGTAATGCGAGTATTCTTGATAAACATGTAGTGGTATGTCCAATATAACTATTTATGAATTTGTTACTAAGGAACATGTGAATTCATAAATGATATTGATTTTCTGTAATTTAGATCTTGCAAGTATGCTGTTATTGTCGATCATGAAGTTAAGTGTTCTAAATTTTTTATAGTAGATAACTAATTTATCTAATATAAAAATATAGTCGATAATTATTTATCGGGGATATAATTCCTAGATATGAGCAGTGAAACGAGAACTCTTCACCCCAGTAGATTAAATAGGGTGTTTATTTCGACATTCCCTGTAGTTTATCCAGATAGATTAACAGAGAAAGACCGGTGCAAGCTTTTCCCGCCAGAATCCTTTTTTTTTTCATCTACAGTTAGACCGTACATTGAATAACTGTTGTCAAATCTGGTCGGGCGCTCCTGATATTCATTTTGAGGTTCTCGACAAAATCCAAAAAATGATCTGCAATATAATCGATTCTAATTTCGCAGTTCGCCTTCAATCACTTTCTCACCAACGAGGTGTGGCTCCCTCTGTCTTTTCTACAAGTATTTTCATGGCAGCTTCTCTGATGAACTTTTCCCCTCGTACCTCGACCTCGTGTATTTACTCGTTCTACTAAATTGGCATTAAGGCCCCACTCTTTCGCCATCAAACTAATTAAATTTAACCGTCAGTCCTACTTTAACAGTTTCTTTTCTCGCACTTTCCGTTTGTAGAACCAACTTCTATTTGCATGCTTCCTTGACAGATACAATATCCAAAACTTCAAATGCAGCGTCAACTGCCATCTTTTATCTTTTTGATTCCCATCCATCTCTTATCTTTTCTTCGACATCCCCTGTGCCTCTTTTATTCTCTCACTGTAACCCCCTGCACACCAGTGACATTTCTGCCTTTTTGGGAATGAAATAATTATTTAAAAAAATGTAAAAGTAATATAAAAATGAATGTTAACGAAAGAAAATAACATTGGAGACAAAATTACATTTTTTTATCATTTCACCCCAAGCAAGGTGAGAATGCCACTAGTAGGTAGGAGGTTACAGCGAGTGAAGTGAAAGAGAAGACTGAGAATCGGGGACATTAAAAACAGACAAAATATGAACGGGGTTCAAGAAGACAGTGATTGACGTATTTAAAATTTGACTTTGACAAACGGTAAAAAGAATAAACGACTTGACTCAAGGCGACCATGGGTCGCTAACACAACTACCGATATATTCGACATTCTCTGCAACTCTTACCCTAAAGATGGAACGTCGTAAGCACTCGCTACTCTATTGCTATTTTCAAGGCAAATATTTCAACCAGTTACATCAACCCTGATCTTTTGAGTTAATTTCCGCCAAGTCAAGTTTACTGCTTTCCTTCGTATTCCGTTAGTAACATTGATTGATTTGTTTTTGACAGATTATCAATCATTTGCAAGTTATTTAAAGACAGAAAGCATTTACGAATTTTAAAAATGTTTTTGGAGAGAATAATGCTCAGTTTATGGATAGACTGCTTACTTCCAGCAAAATGTATATATTTTAGTTACGAAGAAATTTGTTTTTTAATCATATCACCCCAAGCAAGGCGGTAACGCCACTGATGCGCAGGGGGGCTACACAAGAGTGAAAAGATTGGAAAAGAGAAAGCCGGGAACCAGATCCTAAACAGGGAACAAGGGATGAGCCTCTTCAGCTGTTCAATAGACGTGGGTGGAGTGTGAACCAGGCGATAGTTTAGTCTATCTAATCCAACTGAAAAAAAAGAAAGCCCCCATAATAATAACGATGATAATAATAATACGTAGAAGAAGAAGAAAGGAAGCTAGCAAGTCCAGAAGAGAATTTTAAGTGAATGAAGAAAAACAGATCTATCTTACCTTATTTATGAATGGAACCTTGTGCGTGTGTGAGTCCGCCACCCATAGACCCCGAAACGGCCGAACCAACCCTCCCGATAATCTACACAGCTGCACTACAAGCGTAGAGTTTTATGTATGCCTGCTCTTCACTTTCTTTACAAACAAACAGATAAAAACAATCTTTATTTTAGACATGTCTTGAAAGGACTTTCGGTGTAATTAAAATTTTTATATAGTTGTTTGGTTCGGTGCACATTTATTTAACAATTCATCATATATTTTTAACTTATATGAATCTTAAAATCTACTAGAATCTAATTAAATTTGTCATAAAAGAAAATAAATTAAAAGATATTTATAAGTTTATCAATATGTTTATGACTTGAATTATTAACTGTATTCTAAAGTGAACATATTGCAATGTTGACACATGACATTAATTTCATTATGCTTATTTAATAACTCCTTATTAGTAAGAAATTTAATAATGTATAGTTTTCATATAAATACACGTGGCATGAGTCATTTAAAGATTTATATAATTTTTTTTTTAATATTTCATTTTATTGTGGGAGTTTCATTGGTTTCCTTTAAGTAACAAAAGTATTTAGATACGCATGTTTGATTACGGTACTTATTATTAAATGAAGAAATATGCGATAAAATCATAGCTTAAACGTGTTTTTGTACACCCCACATGAATTTATTTTATTACCAGGGTTTTCAGTAGAAGAACCAATAAATTCCCGAAAGCATTTACTTTCCAATAGACATTCTATAGGTTTTCTAAAATTACATATTTCATCGTCTAAATTATTGTTTTCATTTATTATTCTTATTATCATTTAAGTTTAAATTTTTAGTTAAAATGTTATTCGTATGTTTTTTTTATATTTTTTTCTACATTTTCAGTACAGCTTTAAGCTAATTTTAGTGTATTTTGTTTGAAAATCTTCTTTAATGCATTATTGTTTGAAAAATGTTTCTCAATCATAGCGTGACTTTTTTGGCCTAATTTACTACTAGGCATTTAATTGAAAGCGGGTGAGTACCAAACAATTTTCCTATTTCTATTTTTTATTCGGGTGTCGATATTCTCTTTTACATATTCAATATTAGGACATTTATATCCACTATTTTTAAAGCATTATTATTAAAAAAATATTGGGTTTATTAAATACATCTTCATCTGCAGATTTTCTACTATTCTATACTTAATCGATGCAGCTACTTGCTTTAAAATGGATGGAGGAGGGTTAGATTTTGATTGGATATATAAAGTTTTTTTCTGCAGTTGGTATATATCATTTACAAAATCTAAAGTCACATCGAGGAATTTACTTTTTATGTTTGTGTTCATAGTAACTTTTAAATTTAGGTTTTAAATACCCTATATATTAACTTTCTAATTTTATCAGTATTAAAACCATAAGGTCGACATTCCTGTATAATCCAGTATCTTCTGTATTTATATCATTATGAGCTGTAAGATTATATAGAAAAACTCATCCAACAAAATTAAAAGCGTCGGTGAAGTCCAAAGATCCCATTGTAATATCAAAGTTTTATATCCACTCTTTTATTATGAATGGGTGCCCAATAGACCCTGCTATACTGTTCAGTCGACAAAATAAAAAATACACAACGCGCATGTACAAAATTATAAGTAGAAAAGGCACCAATTTTCACATCAAAATGTGTACGTGTGTGTGTGTGTGTGTGTGCGTAAATATAAAAGTGGACACAGAAATCACGTGATGAAACGTTAACGAAGCAATAGTTTCCCTTTTAAGGGAAATGTGTAGGAAAAACATAATATAAAATCGGTTTTATTATTTCGTTTATTTTGAATTTGTAAGAATACAGTAAGTAACATTTCCAATAATATCATTTTTATATAAACAATAAACAGCCGCCTTACACTACAGATATAGAGAGAATTCAAGAAAATCTGCTATACTTTTTGACATCGTCTTATCTGAAGGTTGCATTTTACGTAGAAATATATATATATATATATATATATATATATATATATATATATATATATTACAATAACTTTAATCCAAAAGGAAAAGCAGGAAGGTAAATCCCAAAGACCCGATCCTAATTAATATTAATATTTTAATATTAAAAAATGATACAGGTGGAGAGCTCAATGTAATTAAAATTACAGAGCCAATTATAAAATAAAATAAATTTCGATGTTCAAAACTGTTGAATGATCATTTCAGCATGAAATCCCTAAGAGAGATTTCACATCTCATCGGCAACTACCATTTTTCAAATTGAAATAAAAAAGAAATAAAAAATAAAAAATTTGAAGGTTAAAAATTCACCAGCGGAAATTAAAAAATGTACGTCACAAAAAAAAAAACGGTTAGCAATCAATGTCTATTTTTAGATTTTGGACAATTTTACATTTAGATTGTGAAAAAGTGAAAAATAAGTGAAAAATTTAAAAATGTGGCTTTGTCTAGCTTTACAAAGGAGAAGGGGGTTAACGGATGGAATAGGAAGTTGTGTTTGATTGAGAACTGTGTTAAGCAAAACAGAAAGAGAGGGGGGAAGGGGAAGGAAAAAGAAAAGAAAAAAAGAAAACTTTTCTATAGTAAAGTAGCCAAACCAGCACCTACTCCTGAATTTTACAAAGGAATTCAACTAAGCCCCACCCGGCAACTCAACACCGCCGACTGGGCACCGAGGCAACTCAAATCTGAGACAACTCAGCAACAGAAAAAAAACTTAAGTTTTTTTTATAAACAAAAAAAAAAGTAATTTATTATGGACTAAAACCGTAATTAGTGAATTTTTTTAAAGCAAAGTTGCATATAAAAATTTATATGTGTTGGCCTGAGTTGTCCCGGTGTTGAGCTGTCTCGGCGCTGAGTCGACTGTTGAGCTTTCCTGTACCCAGCTTGTGTATAATTTTGATGCTCATTAACTATCTCCCTGCTGTCACCAACATTTCTTTCCTTTTGTTTGTTGCTGAGCACCCTAGGAACAAATCTTGCACTAATTTTCAGATCATCCATTTAAAGAGGAGAATTGTTTTATCAAGGCAATTATGATACAAATTAACGGGTCTCTCAAGCTTGATTTTATTTCAGATCTGTATTTGCCTATGAAAGGTTACCTGAAAACTAAGATGAAAAAAAAAGGATTAATAAAGTAAACAGAAGTAAGATGAAAGAAATACACCATGAAAGATCAATTGGAAAGGTCGCTTGATTTTCAAATATGCCATACTTAACCACAACATTCTAATCAACGCTTGGTGCCGGAACAATGCTTGAATGCATCGACATCCGTGAATTCACTCCCAATCTCTAAATGAATTCTCTTGTACTCACAATACCACATTACTCTGATCGACCCTGAAATTTTGCAAGCAAGGTAATTTATATGTACACGTATGCGAGGGGTGTTAAAATGTTTTCACCCTCATATATCATCCCTTTCTCGGTGATCCTATTTTATTGTTTTATTTAATTGCCTTAAGATTGCCAGTGACTGGGAAAAAAACTGAGCAAAGAATATTGGGTATCGCTGGCTGCGGTACGCCGCCCGGAATCTGCGGCTGGATTCAATGAGGGCAGTCGCCTGAAAAATGGGACAGAGAAAAGATTATTAATAGCTTCCGTTAACCTACGATGTAGTTAATACTACAGGTGGCGGGGGTTCTTTTTAGACAATTTCTGTACGTGGACAGAGAATGTAGTCATGTAGAGATTGTATCAATGGTTGAGCAAAGGACAGATTTTTAAACTGATTTATTTTACCATACAATATTTACATTGTTCGGACTTTTCACCTCATTTTCACTGCCATGTTTACGACTTTACGGCCGTTGTACGCTTCATTCTTCTTCAGTTGCTAGGAATTTCGAACCGAACTCTTTATTACGATCACTCGGGTATAGCATTCTCATTCCACCTGCGATGCCACTTCTAGTAGCGATGTAGTTATCTTCATTTCACTTAATTCTCTAAGTTATTTGTTCACCACTGCTCTAGCCTGGTATTGAACTCACAGCTCTTTGGATCAAGTCACTAGAACTTACTATCGTCTATATCCACTGAACCATGTGTCCTTTCTGTTAGTTATAAAACTAATGTCTCACTAACCATTTTTACCAGAGTTCATGTTGCAATCTTTGATACTAATGATATTCTCCATCACTTCTTATTGCTGGGTTCCCTATTGTATTCATTTCTATGCTTGGTCGGCTGAGGAGATTGTTGTAGCCTAGCACATGTGCTGATTCCTTAACTTTATGTTATGTCGGCGGCTTATTTCTTTCTGCGGCTACATGGAATGACGAACACAGAGTCCTTAGTCATGTTCTCCAATACTGAGGATCTTAATCGGGAGAAGTACCTGCAAAGTGTAGAACTACTCCTGAAGGTCGTCTTAATGTTATATGTACCACAAATACTTTTTATTTTCTCAAATAACTCCTTCACGTAGCATAGACAGACTGAGGCTGTTTTTTGAGAGTTGTTATACTCATACTCCCTTACACGCTCGTTGGAGCTGTTGCCAAATATCCTGGTAATTGTTACGTTATAAGGTACTGCTTATACTGACCATTTCCTGTTCGTATATCTGTGGGGCGCAGTTTATGAGTTTTGCTAGAACCAGATTTCGGTTGCTTTAATTTTTCCTTTCATCTTTGATGATATTGTCCAGCATTTGCTGCCATATTGAAGGACCGACATCTGTTCTTTGTTTCAAATGAAACCTTCCTGTCTCTCAATACTCTATTCAGTTTATGGAATGCATCTTTGGTCATACGAATACGCCTTCGGATCTCAGAGCCAAACTTTACGTCTTCTGTTAGTTCACTCCCCAGGTCTGTACATTTCTGTATCTGCTTGATTTTAGTCACCAACTACTTGGTTTTTGGCATTTTGGGCTACTCTTTATACTGATGACCATGCAATGAACTTTCTTTTAGTTTAGATGTAGCTTTTTCGTTCCACTTTCTGTAACTGTTTCCTGTAGGAGGTCTTAAAGTTTACTTTCCGTGTCTGCTAACAGCACTGAATCACTTACGTATCTAATATTGTTCAGACTCCGTCCACCAAAGACGAATTCTGGAAGAACTTCTAATACTCTCAGAACTGTTTCCCTGTATAGGTTGAAAAGATCCGGTGAGAAGACACATCCTTGTCCTACACCCTTTTCTATTCTTGTATATCTGTTGAACTTGTTTCCTGTTCGTATGCAAGCAGTTTGGTGCCAAAAAATGTTCTTGATTATTCTAATATCCTTCCCGAGTATATCAAGTTTGCCGAGCGTCTCCATCAGGTCATTGTGGCTTAGTTTGTCGAATGTCTTCGCAAGTCTATGAAGTACACCTCCTTCTGCATTTATTTTGTCTTTTCTGACAACATTCTAAGCATATTGTGAAATACAATCTTTATTTAAATCTATTTAACAATAATTAAAAGAGTGGTTACAAAAATGCATGCACAAAATCAGTCAGTCAGATACACGCTTGGGCGATCATGTCTCTAAGAAGATATGACTGACTGAGCAGAAAATCTTCCCGTAATAAGTTGCCATTATTTTCTGAGAATGACTAGATGCTAACCAAGGCCTAACCTCTCCTGTTATTTTACCCATAGCTGAAGGGAAGAAACTGATTAATACGTTTCCAAATGGAAATCGGCTTTCCGATCTACACTCCAGCAAAATGCACAAAATACAAAATTTTTTTTTTTCATTTCATCATTTTTTTAATGTTTCACTTTCATATATTTTTTCTTCAGTTTCTCATTTAAGAATTTATTTTTATGCATTTGCCTTTTTCAGTATTTTTCATTTTAACGTTTCTTTTTCATTTAAACGCTTTTTTATCATTTTAGACTTTCATTCTCATTTTTCTTTACATTTTCACTTGAGCTTTTTCTCTTCAGTCTGTTTCCTCTAACTTTAATTTTCATTCCAACGTTTTTCTTTATCATGTCTTTTTCAGTTTCTTTTTCATTTCAACATTTCGTTTGCATTTATTTTTAATTACATTTTTTATTTTAAAATTTCTTTTTCTCATTTCAACACTTCATTTACATTAAGTGTATATTGTTCATTTCGGCGCTTCTTTATCATGCTTGCTTCAGTCACTTTTCATTTTGATATATGTTTTATTATTTTGCTATTGAAATGAGAAGTAAATGTTGAAAAGAAAAACAAACGTTCAATTCAAATATTGGAGTTATACTTGTGTAATTAGAGTTGTTAACGTTAGCTTATTTCCTTTTCCCCAGGCGTTTGTTTACTCCACATTGTTGTAAACAATTTATTTTTCATCGCGTGTGACAATTCTTTTAAGATATGGGCCATTTCTTTGCGTTTAAACAAAGAACCGCAAATATAAATGTTCTGTGTCGCAAATGATCGATTGTGCCACGCCTCTCGTAGGCTACGTGAGAGAATCTCGATATTTGGAGCAGAAGGTGAGCAGATTTTATGAATTTATTTAAATTAACTCATATAGTTTTGTATATAAAACTCAATGCTTTACGCTTTTAACCACATGCATTTTCGTATTATCAGGAGAACATCCTTTTACATTTCTGGGAGTGTGTTCGAAATAAAGTCCCTGTAGACAGCTTTTGTAAAACATGCTGGCCCTACCTGAGAGTCACCTACAATTCCAGCCCACATATTAATCGTAACCTGATGTGGGTATCTAGCCTCTATTATACCATGCGAAGTCCGATCTGCTCAAAAATGTTGGTTGTATATATTTTTATTCCATCTTTTCTAAATGTTGCCTCATCCATAAACAAGACTGAAGAGATAAACAATGGATCAAAAGTTTGTGTAATAAACCATCGGCAAAAGTTCTCCCGTGGGGAATGATTAGAGGGCGAAAGTCCCTACTCTCGTTGCAAACGATAAAATTACAGGAGCAGCTCTCTCTATGCAGTACTATGAGATGTATGACATGCATAGTTTGTATTGCTACGGATCTTGTCTCAGCAATGCGACGATAAACAGGTGCAAAGATTGGAGGACTCGGCTGCCTTCCATCTGGAAACCCAATGGGATACAACCGTGCAGCCTCGCATGCATTATCATTCCTGCGGCCATGTGTAAATATAGTATCTGCATGCTCACGAGAGGAATATCATGCGATTGTCAAACGGAAAACTTCTCAGTTAACTCACTACTACACACGTTAAACGTTGAAGATAAACTAGCTACAAATGTACATCAATGACAAATGTAACCTAGTCTACATGGAAACACAGTAAACTTTTTTAAACTTAATAATTCAAATTCGAAGGACACTGCAGATATGTTTTTTATGGAATTTTGTCCTTATTTTACTATAAGGAACCCGCTGCTAAAGTTTTCAAATATATTTTTGAGACATCATATATATATATCCATGTATGTATGGCTGGCTCGTATCTGAGGATGTCTGTCCACAAGTGCTGCTAGCTAATCCCCCTTGCGTACGCTTAATCAGGCACGCTTGGATTTGTACAACACTCATAGAGCCTACCTGTGTTTCATACTGTAACAATGCTGCGCGGACTTTCGTTACAGTTACTGGGTGAAAGCACGTTATGTGGTATGAACAGCCATCTGAAAAAGATCAGGACGCTCAAAAGCTCAGTCACGATGATTGTTACTTCGACCTAGCACAGCAATCTACAGCTCCTCTGTTTCAATCACAAGATTTGGAACAACGTGTAGTATTGTTTTCAAGCACTTTCCAAAAATGTTGTAAGCTTGGATCGCCTCCTCCAGACCGATAACACCATGAAATCACCTTCCTGACGAATCAAACATGATGAGACTCGAACCCGGGCTTCATTGTCAGAAAGCTAACACCTAATATATATGTTTTATCTTATTTGTTGATTTATTCATATTCATTTTAATTCCTGATATTCGATCAGTTATTTCTTTTTTTTCCCCAACTTAAAACGACCTTCTATATCATGATTCTCAACAGATGTCTAACCGTACTGATGACCTGTGATACAGCGAAACAGATCTGTCTTCGGATAATTATATATATATAGTCTAGTTCGTATTTAGCTGTGCCAAATTGTCCTAAATCCGTTGAATAAATACACAAAAACCTTTTTAACCCATTGTGAGTATTTTTGATACACCATATATATATATATATATATATATATCGCTCATTCAGTGATGAATGAGAGCACTATGGATATTAGCGTCTACCTCCTTCTACCGAGCGCCCATAGCTCAGAGGTAGAATCGTTGACTGATGCCAATTCGGTCGGTTTCAATCCTGGGTTAAAGGCAATCGGATGTCTAACAGTACTGATGAGCTGTGATACAGCGAAACAGATCTGTCTGCGGATGATTATATATATATATATATCATAATACATAATCTATACATTAATACCGTAGTACCTACGTTTGTCACGTTCTAGAAGGAGATATGGGCGCACAAACAGACACAAAAGTTTAGGAACGCCGTACGATATACACATGAGAAATGAAAGAATACGTTAAACAGGAAATGTTGAACCAAAACAAATTATATATCATCTATTATTTTGCTTTTTCATCGTTTCACGCTAAGCAAGGCAGTAGCTCCACTCGTGCGCAGGGGTCTACATAAGAGAAGAGTGAATGTTAAATAGGAAGATCTCAAAAAGAAAGACGAACCGGTTAAAGAGGGCGTCAGAGAAAGGGCAAAAGAAGGATGGGAATACCGGTGTAAAGACAGTTGCGAGGGTAGAGTGAGAAAGGAAAATACATGAGGGGAAGGTGTAAGGACGAGAAAAGAACAGGAGACAAGTGGATAAGATATGGGAATCGACATTGCATTTAAATTCTTAGAGATTTTGCCGTAATGATAATTTTCTAAGAGTAACTTAGATATGATACAAGGTCGAAGGTATGGGACATCTAGTGTGGATACCATAATAACATATATGAGATAAAAATTTTATTTATATTGTACAATTTTTCATAGAATATATTCAAAAATATGCAGATATGAAAAATGAGAGGGTGAGGAGATGAATAACCCAAAATAAACTAAAATTTTACAACATATTCAAACAAAACTAAACAAAGGTTAGTAAAACCCATCCACCCAATAAAAATTCAGAGAGGCTGCTGTGTTCCGCCTAACGGCGAAATCAAGTAACACCCTCACTAACGGGGAGGGAAAAAATAAAGACAAATAATGGAATAGGAAAATCACAGACTGACCCCTTCGAGATTAAAAGTGGGGCCAAAAACAAACTGAGGAGATTGGAAATCTGGACTTGGATCCTAACTAAAGAAAAAGTCGGGAACAGTGAAATACTGAGTATGAAGCGGATTGAGGAAAGGACAAAAGATGAACGGGATTCAAGAAGACAGAATATGGCAATTGATGTTGCATTTGAATTCTTGAAGATTGTAGCTATCAGGGAAGCAAGTAAACGGGAGTTCCTCCGGTGGTAATGTTACTTGTACGCAGGAGGATACAGGGAGCGAAACTTGAGTGAAATACTGAGTATAAAGAGGATTGAGGAAAGGACAAAAGATGAACGGGATTCAAGAAGACAAAATATGGCAATTGATGCTGCATTTGAATTATTGAAGTTTGAGGCTATCAGGGAAGCAAGTAATCGTAAAGGATTTCTAAAGGTGCGAGAAAAGAAACTGTTAGAATATGAGTGGCGGTTGCATCTAGATAGTTCAACAGTAAAAAATAGAACAGTGTTTGAGAGAAATAACAAAAAGACAAAACTTATTAAAAGCTATAAAGGACAGAAGGATGGAGAGGGCCATGATCGTCTACGTCCTGAACACACTGCACATAAAAGAAAAAAGTATCCATGTGCTATTATTTTGATTTACCTTCGGCAGAATATACCGATGTGATTGTATAACGACAGATTATGTACACCCTTTATATATATACTATTGTCATCCGCAGATCTGTTTCGCTGTATTACAGCTCATCAGTACGTCTTAGACTCCGTTCGCTTCCTAACCCACGATTGAAACCCGACCGAACCGGCGCCAGTCGGCGATTCTACCCCTAGGCCACGAGCGTCCGGTAGAAGAATACAGGCTTTTTAACGCGTATAAACACGCCCAATCGATAGTGTGCTCCAATTCATTATCGAATGAGCGGTGCATAAATGCCGGAGTAGCTACTGTTTACAAAGTCTCCCACTCTTTCAGAGTGCTCAATGATATATATTAAAGATGAACGATAAGTGGTAAGAAAACTTTCCTTGGTAAATAATTCAAGTGAACCCTAGTAATATAATATTAAAAATTATCTACACAAAGAGCTCAATGTATTTAATTACAGGGCTATATATATGATAATTAAGTATTAAGAGCACGGGAAATAGATGTGGTACATTAAAAATGGAGATCTTACTAGGTGTTGAATGATGCATATATTTCATTATTTAAATAGCCCTTCTTTGTTTTGATAGCTTTGTCATTTGCTTGCCATCATTCGACTAACAAAATACACAGGTAACCTGGCTAAGCAATTAATGTTTGTTTTTTAATCTTTATTGTTTGCTCCTCACCGTAGTATACGGGAGAAGTACTTTAATATTTTTTGCTGGATGGTTCATTACCAAATATAGTCGTTTGTTGACTGCAAGCCAGGTGTGTGAAATCACACACCTTCAAGCTAGGTGTAATTTCGAAAATGCAAGGTATAAAAAAATATTTTATTATGTTGTTTATTGTAACCATATATATTTATGCCAATTTAGTATCACACATAAATTCATGTATGCGGAAAACCAGGGGGAAAAAAAGAGTTCGTTAGAACAGTAATCATGAAAATATTTGTAGAAAAGACAGAGGAAAGCTACGTTCCGTCGGTGAGAAAATGAATGAAGTCAAGATTCCTGGTCAAAATCGATTCCATTACAGACGCTTCTTTGGATTTTGTCGTGATGTTCAGCAGATTCACCGGACCAGATATGACAACCGCATTCAATGCACGGACGAATGGCAGATTTATAAATTTTCAAAATGGATTCTGACAAAAAAAAAAAAAATCTGGAAAGACATATTGATTCAACTTTATAATTTTGTTTATATTAATCTCCCAAGATTGTATTCTTCAGAAAATAAAGTACAGTTACATTTTATTCAGTTATATGTTGACCAGTTTTTGCAATGACTCGATGTTCCTTATCGGGCAGCGTTGATATATTTTAAGTAAGATTCCGAATGATTTGTCTTTACCGATATTCACTCTATTCAAGATCCAGGAAGAGATTTACTAAATGCGATTGTTTTGTGAGCAACAAAAGCAAGGGTTTAAGTTTATGCATTAATTTAGGAAAGAAAACGGTCAACAATAACCCTGCATTAGTTACTTAGGACACGTTGCAGATGCTTGGGCGTAAAAATGTGCATTTATCTTTCCGTTACATTTTAAGAAATGGTCATCAGCAAAAGATACAACCCAAAATGCCAAATACAGGTGGGGGATAACAGAATCAAGCAAGTACAAAAATTTAAGTACCTAGGAAGTGTTCTAACAGAAGATGGAAAGTGCGACACGAAGATCCGAAGGCGAATTGGCATGGCAAATGACGCGTTCCAGAAGATGAGCAAAATACTAACACACAGGAAAATCTCAATAGAAACGAAGAAAAGAGTGCTAGACTGATACGTGATGTCAGTTCTTCAATACGGCAGTGAATGCTGGTCAATATAATCGAAAAAGAGGACAAAACTGGAAGCGGCCGAAATGTGATTCTACAGAAGGATGCTGTGGATATCGTGGACTGAGCATGCAAGCAACGATGAGGTGTTGGAAAGAATGGCAACAAGAAGGAAATTGATGCTGAGCATCAGGAAGAGACAACTGAAGTTCCTGGGACATGCAATGAGGAAAGAGAGCCTGGAGAACCTGATACTGACTGGTCAGATAGAAGGAAGGAGAGACAGAAGAAGGCAGCGGATAACATATTTGCAGGGTCTGATCAGGTGGATGACGGAACGGGGGTTGCCAGAAGCAACAAGCTCAAACATACTAAGAGCCACAAGGGATAGGGAGACGTGGAGAACCATGATCGCCTACGTCCTGAAGGGACAGGGCACATAGAAGAAGAAGAAGAAGATTGTACCCCGCGCATTACGCGCATCACGCAGACGTGTAGTCACCGATTCCTTCGAAACAGCGAATTTAAACTTTATCTGATTGCCAGGGAGGCAGGGGCTGAGCGTACGATTACCCCGGCGTGTGGTCATCAATTGCTTCGAAACTTAATTTTTCCCGATTGCCACGGAGCTGGCGACTGCAAGTCCGATCACGCTGGCGCGTGCGTGGTGAATTAGGCGTCTGTCTAGCGTCCGATCACGCCGGCGTGTGGTGTAATTTTGGACACGTTGCAGATGCTAGGGCGTATAAATGTGCATTTATCGTCCTTTTAAGGACTCTAGATCGTACCACGCGCATTGCCTTTCTTCTCTAGAACTGAGCTTTGGTATCGGTTGTTGATATTAGTAGGTTTTGGTGCAGTGGATGTTCGTTGTGGTGCAGAAATCGGAGAGCCGAGTTCGAATTCCAGTTGAATTCGTTGCATTCATTTATGCACAAATACCCTTGGAAAAGGTATTAATTCTTCTTCCCCGCCTGTGGGTTAAATAGCAGGACAGACTGAGTTCTACAGTCTTGGTTGGTAACCTATTTAATAGAAACCTACTGCGGGAAAATCTTCTTCTTCCTGGTCTCTTCTTCCGAGACATGATCGCCCAAGTGTGTATCACGCATGGCACATAACTGACTGACTGTTGATTTTTATCCTTACCTTGAAGGATGTAGAAGAGCGACCGTTCATAATGTTGCATATCAACGATGAAGAATAGGCCGGACCCAAAATTGAAGATCTTCTCGGCTTTGCTGATAAAAAACATCGACCCGGACATATAAAAAATATGATATTTTTATTATTATTCTTTTTTCTTCAGTGACATGTGGTGGAGTCAGGATTTAGTTAGCGGTTGGCATACGCAGAGTTGACGACTCGACTGCTACCTGCAACTACTAAAGACAACTTTCAAACTCAACTAATATCTGTGACAGCTGACGGTACAGCTATCTCCAATGACACCTGCAGCTTTCGATGCACCCTGTACCGTGTCGGGCGTTAGCCCATTTGGCCCCTGAAGCTATATAACAAGCTTCACACGTGCATTTTGCACTTTTTTGACATTTTAAACAATACCCACTTTTTTTTCAAATAATACAGTTAGTTATCTGCGTCGCCTAGCGCAAAATACACTTCCTTGCAAAATTCCACACCGACCAATATCGAATCTACAACAATGACAACTATGATTTCACAATTTGACAAGAAAGACAGAATCAGTTCGAAAATTCGTTCTGAGACGCCATAACTTTTCAACTTGTTAAATCGACCGGTATGCAAAATATTGTCGAGGTTTCCAAATCAACAGCATTCTTATCTAAAAGTTGATAGACCCTTTTGGCAATAAATGATTATACACCTGCAATTGACCTAGCAAAACGAAAATCATATTGCTTGACTGAAGATACTTAATAACATTCGAAGCGTATCAATTAGGGTTGAATTAGAACTCGTCTCGCCGATTCCATTTTCCAAAATAATAGCTTTTACTTCACACAGGTCCGTCAGCCAATTAACGCGATACACACTTCGGTGATCATGTGTCGAAAGCGACATAATTGACTGGGTAGAAGATTGTCCCGTAGTAGGTTGCCATAACTTTCTGTTATAGACTGGTTGCCAACCAAGGCCATAGAACACAATATGTCCTGCTATTTAACCCATAGCATGAGGGAGAAGCCACGGATTACAACGAGTATTTTCACGAAAGTGAATGCAACGAATACAACTGGAAGTCAAACATAGCTCTCCGATTTCTTGTTCCAAGCCGATATCCTTTGCCCTGCAACGCACGACGATAAATATGAAAAAGAAAATGTAAATGTTTGTTGGTTAATCAACTTGAAGATAAGAAAGTTCTTAACTCAAGTTTTCAATCGGTTATCAAAATGACGAAATCACGTCAGTTCATTAGGAAATTATCGTGTGAATCAGCATTTGACTCCTTGATGGCACCTGTTCATCGGCGAATAATTTCAAAGTACTTTGAAATGTTTAATATATATAATTTTCGTGATGGGTGCTGTCTATGTTTGCTGGAGAAGATTTCAATATTGAAATACCCCCACCGGCACCGGAGTCTTGGGGGGGAATTCATCGGTGAGTGCCGCCACAAGGCAAATTTTTTGAATACTTGAATTTAGAATTTAAATCCCCGTTGACTGGATGTTGGGGTATAAATTGAAAGGATTCAATTTGAGTTTAAGTCTTAATTTTACCCTAACGTTAACATTGGTGGGGGGTATTTTGGCCCCCCTGCCTTCCTGGCCCAAGCTCCTTTGGTTGCCTATCTTTGGAAAATATGGATTCTTTTACTGAACCCCTTTTTCTTTGGTTGACACATGTGTGTATATATATATATTTCTCTAATATTTTTTCTCTAATATTTTTTCTCTAATAATTTTTGAACTGATGGCTTCCTGTAATTGGCTCGCTTCTACCTAAAGGGTTTAATCAAATAAACTTGGATGGAAATTTTTGAGATCTAGTGTTGAGGCCCATTCCCTCTCGCCTAGATACACCTCTTCAAACAGCCCAAAATCTTAACCTTAAAAAAGTAATTTAACTCATTTGGTTGTCTATCTTTATAAAATATGAACTCCTATTCCTCCCCTTCCTGGGTATACCGTTTCAACACCCTGTGACCCCGTGGCTGCCAGCTCTGTCCTTTTCTGGTTTGTGACCGTTGTTAACCTAAAACCCCTCCACACTCTACTCCAGGGCCTTCGCCATTTGGAAAGAATGGTGTCGCTCACGTGACGTAGAATCTCTGTTGGAGATCCTATGTCGAGGTGTGCGTCCAACACCTTTGGGTTTTGAAAATTTTCTCTAATTTATATATATATAATTTGTTTTAAGCATTAGTTTAATGGATACTCGTATTTGAGTAGATACTTTGTTTTTTATATCATTAAATCGTATGTTTATTTATATCTACCGGCATATTTTCTTTAGAAGATTTCTCTATTGTTCAGGTCAGCAGATAGAAATAAATATACTGTAATTATTAAAACCAAAATATCTACTCAAATACGAGTATCCATTTCAAATAATGTTAAAAGAAATAAATCACAAATATGTCGGAGTTAATCCATTTCGCGATAGATTTCGTAAAATTTCGTAAATATATATATCGACTATTTACGCTCTCACACCCTGATTGAGCACTCTGGAAGAATGGTAGACTTTGAAAAACAGTAGCTACTCTGGCAGCTACGCATCGTTCACTCAGCAATGAATTAGAACACTCTCAGCTATTATGCCTCCTTCTACCGAGCGCCCGTAGCTCAGACGTAGAATCGCCGACTGACGCCAATTCGGTCGGATTTTAATCCTGGGTAAAAAGCAATCGGCTGTCTAACCGTACTGATGAGCTGTGTTACAGCGAAACAGATCTGTCTGCGGATGACTATATATATATTGACTGTTTAATACTTAGTTTTTGGTTATAATAGGGTTAGACCAGTGCACATTTATATTAAAAGGTGTTCAATACAATTATATTGTAGAAATTTAAATATTTTCCATTTTTAAACGAGTTATTACGCTACCCAGGCCTCCACTATGAGTGATGTCCCCAGGCGATTGTTGGGAATCACTTAACGACATCACTCATAGTGGAGGCCTGGGTAGCGTAATAACTCGTTTAAAAATGGAAAATATATATATATATTGTAATTCTGTTCCTCTTCAGATGTTATGTTAAAATAAATGATGAAAATGATTTATTTTTAAAATATAAGATGAATTCATGGATTTTCTAAATAACCATGAATTCATCTTATATCTTAAAAATAAATCATTTTCACCATTTATTTTAAAATATCACCAGAAGAGGAACAGTTTTATTCTGAAAGATGGAAATTTTTGTGTAGTGATATTATGCTTTTATAAACCATTGTAATAACAAAATTGCTCTGTATCGAGCAATCTTTATAAAAGTAAATTCTTGATTAGTGGATTTTTAATCTACGTGTTCTTTCACTTTTTGTAATATACACAATCATAATTCCAAAAGGATCCTGCTAATATCGCTCAAATATTAAAATTTATTCAACAGAGAGTTCGATGTAATTTTAATTTACAGTGCAGATATTCATTTATTTCATCTGTACACTCGGATTACATTTGGGAAATAGCTATTTCAACATGCCCGTTAGATACATTCTTTGTCAACCCCAGTCGAACGTAAAATGGAGAAAGTTCTCGTATTCGAAGTATAGGTTAGTAAAAGAAGAGGTGAGGAAGGTTGGTCAGAAAATGGTCAAAAAGAAGAGAGAGGGTGAAGATTGTAGTTTTCTTCATTTGGCCGTGGAAAGCAAGCAATTAGCCCGCGAGGTCAAGGGTAGTGGGTAGGAAAAAACTTCAGGTTCTCAAAATTTAAATTATAATCCTTGTAAAGGGCTAAAATATAATGAATAAATGGAAGGAAGGGAATACTTAAAGGAGTTTAAATCTACTTCGATAACGACACTTGCTGGCGGACCTGAACGCGACCTCCGCTATATTACCAAGGCCTGTTCTATGATTAGTTGACTTGCTGACGTCACGTAGCTTGCTGCTTGCTTTTTGGACCGCGTTTGACCGTGTCGTTTTTTCAGTGAGGACCTGTAGTTGGACTTACCTGAGCGCAAAAAAAAGAACTTCATTTTTTACTTAAGTTGAATTTTTTTCTTTTGTTTGTCTTATTTGATATTTGGTTGTTTTAAATTTTCGTTTTTTTGTTTCAGTCTTTTATTTTCTTTTTCTTTTTTTTTTCTTTTTATTTGGTCGGCTTCGGCCGACATATTTTCTTTCTGTTAAAACGTAAAGTTTTGTTTTATTTTTGATTCCGTTTCCTTGTTTGTTTAATTGATATTTTCTTATTTTGAAATAAGACTTGAAAAGAAGAAACAGAGCGAACGCTTATTTGGAAAAAAAAAATACTCTTTCAGTTGACTTTTTAAGAAGTTTATTTTTATTTTTCCCGTTTGATTTTTCCTTCTCGGTCTTAGGCCGACTTTTTTATTTGTCAACCGTTTATTTTCTCAGTCTTTCTTTTTCTGTTTGCTTTTTTAGTTTTTTAATCTTATTGTATTTATTTCTTGATTGACTTTATATTTTTGCGTTTAATCGTTAATTGTCTGTCAATCTTTGTTTTTTGTGTGTAGTTAAACGTTAAACTTTATTTTTTGGACGAACTTTAATTTTTCGTCTTTTGTTTGTATTTTGAACATTTTATTTTAAGTTTCGTCCAAAACAAACTTTTATTTTTGTCTTTCGGCAGACTTCTTATTTACTTGCTTGTGGAAATTATTTAATTTTATTTTCGTCTTCGAGCCATACTTTATTGTTTTTCCTGTATTTATAAGTTTATATTTGTTTGTGTAATATTGTATATTTCCTGTTTAGTCTTCGGACAGCCGTTTTAAAGCCCTCAGGCTAAAGTTTTTTATTTCTCTGTATTTTATATTTGAACTTTTATATTTGTGCCCTCCTCAATGTAGTGTAAATTTGTTGTAATTGTATCTGCTATTTTGTATTTTGTTGCGACAATTTATTTTTTATTGTGACAACCGTTCCCCATTCCTTAACCCTCCTTCCTATTATTACTATTTTTTAGTGGAAAAATATAAAATAAATTATAGTAGTCAAGAGAAAAGCATCAAGATGACCGACGGTGGTCGGTCGGTTAGAAGAGACCTTTTTGGGTCCTCTTCCAAACCCGACCCCCCTGATAAAGAGAAAAAGAATAATCCAAATAAAAAGCACGGCCAAGAAAATGATACAAGTAGCCCTGCTACTAAAAATAAGAATGGAAAGTCACAAGAATTATCAGACCAGAAGACGGCTGGGGAATCGCCCTCATGCTGGAAATCCCTGCCAAGTTGTATTATTAACCTAGCGGAGTTCTTGGAGAGGGTCAAAAGCTACGAACACCTTTTAAAAGAGGACAGGCTTTTGGCTAATCCCCAGGAATTACAAAGGTTTGACCATAAAATGATGTCAGTCTTTGTAGTCAACAAGCGGTCACCGTGAAGACACAGAAATTCGTACACTGTTGTCCTTAGGGAACAAACCAAAACGGGTAATAAAAGGAACGAGATACTTCATGTGGGACGTGCTGCTACCCACTGCAGAAGAATGCCTGGGAATGGTGCGGAAGGAATTAATTACGAAAGAACTAATCCTAAGAACAGAATATGAAGGGCGCCGAAGGACCAGGTCCCTCCTCGAATTGTCGGAGAACACTTAGCGGCGTATTTTGTGGGCCATATTTTGTGGGCTTCCTCTGATAATCTGAACGGGGGTGGAGTTTTGACATCATGATCGATAAGGAAGCCTTCGACTCCATCTCCAAATGTTTGGACTTTTGTGGCCGGAAGTACCGGTCATTGTGACCGGTAGAAAACCAAAATGCTGGAAGTTTGTCGAGACTGGTCACCTCGTCTCTTCCTGCCCAAGGATGAAGGCCTCTGGACTTCCGGCCACTACCGACCAAAATACCCCCTCTGGTCGAAAATGTAAAATCCGCAGCGCCTGTAATTTTTCCAGGGCTAAAAGTTATAGTTAAGAGAGTCGACGTAGGGCTCGTAGAATGTCCAAGTTTTCATTCGATAGATTATTCGGATCATAGGCTCGTCCGGGTCCGGGTGAACTTAGATAAGCCTACGCCTAGGATGGCTGGATACTGGAAATTGAACGCATCATTGTTTGATAACAAAGATTTCCAGCACCAGCTGAAACTAATGATACAGCGGGAGTTGACGGGGGCTGTCATTGGAAACAGGTGGTGGGTTAAACTAAAATCGAAAATTAGGTCTTTTGCTGCTGACTATAGTCGTCGGCTCAACCTAGCTAGTTTAGCCGAGCAAAAGGCAGCAGAAAAAAAAGCGGATCGGACTATTAAATCCCGTGTTAGTGGGGACGTAACCATAGCTAAGGCCGAACTGGCCTCTCTGCTTATCAGGAAAGACCAAGCTCTCGTATTTAGGGCTAGGTTAAAAAGATTGTCTTGCGAGGCAACGAATATGGCCGCTGAACTGCTGTTGGAGGAAGTCAGGAAAGCTTCTCAACGACATGTCGTGTGCGTCACATTGCCGGATAATCGGACCGTGACTACAAACACGGGCATATGTGAGGCATTTCGTGATTACTTTCAGGAACTTTTTACCAGGGAGCCCGGTCTGAGCTCTGCTCAGTTCGCCACCTATTTGGCTGACTTTCCCCGCCTTGAGGCGGCTGAAGCGGCTGGGTGCGAGGGGGCCCATAACAGAGTATGAAATCTGGGATGCGCTGAAGCTAGTTGGCCGGGATAAGTCTCCAGGATTAGATGGTCTTCCCTACGAACTGTACTTGAGGCAGTCGCCCGTCCTTGTCCCTCTGCTGGAACTGATTTTCAACAACTAGATGAAGCAGGGGTTTATACCACAACGCTTCACCAGGGGTGTAATCAAGTTACTACACAAGGATAAGAACGGTGGGGATGGCATAGGTAATTTTCGGCCTTTAACTATGTTAAACACAGAGTTAAAGATTTTGGCCAGGATCTTAGCCCGCCGTTTGCAGCTTGTCCTGCCTAGTCTGGTTGGCTCGGAAGAGACTTGTGCTGTGAAGGGCAGGACTATCCAGGACAACCTTCATATGGTACGATTGATCATTGAGCAAGTCGACAGTGAAGCCGCGCTGATCAATTTAGATCAGTCCAAGGCATTCGATAGGGTTGACCATCGATTTCTGGAGTCTGTCCTTTCAGCCGCTGGTTTCGGGCCTTACTTTCGCTCCTGGATTCGCCTCTTGTATGCAACTCCCGGTGCGCTGATGGAAGTGAATGAGGTAAGATCGAAGCCTTTTCGTATTGTCTCCCTCCATTGGTCAAGATTGTCCGTTATCGCCTTTGCTCTACGTGCTTGTGTTGGAACCTTTCCTTCGTAAGTTGAAGACGAATCCGGTTTCGGTTCTGGTGTCGAGTAAGGCCAAGATTGACGAAGTCGGCAAAGAAATCAGAGGGTACGAAATGGTGACAGGAGCCAAGATCAACCGTGATAAGTCTGTTGGCTTGCGGTTGGAGGCGTGGAAGGGAGTTTCTCTTCCAGGACCTTTCCTCTGGACGGACGGGCCGATCAAGATACTTGGCGTCTGGTTCGGTCCCGATCTCCAGTTGAAGATGAATTGGTCGGCGGTGCAGAAGAAGGCCGAGGCCGCAATTTCATTGTGGTCCCGGAGGAATCTTCCTTAAAGGGGAGGGCGGAAGTATGTGCCTCGCACATCTACCCCATTCTTCTTTACCATCTTTCTGTGCTGCCTCTCCCATATGCCATGCTAATGGATTTAGTTAGGATGTTGTTCTCCTTTTTGTGGGAGAGCAAGTCCTCTAAGGTGTCTCGCAAGATCTGTTACCTGCACCCTTCGGAGGGCGGTCTAGGTATGCCTAGCGTTGAGATTCGTCAACACACGCTTCGCATCGCGTTCCTAGATCGAATGTGTCAGCAAACGGATGGGGAGGGCGACTTATGGAAGGAAAACGTCCATAAGAACTTCACATCCCTGAGGAGTGTGCACTCGTCTGAAGAAGAGGCTGGCCGTTTACCACATGGCGAGTGCGCCTTCTATCGTGAATGTCGTATAGCTCTGAAACGACTCCAACGGACGACGGATGGTCTCTCCGACGTCCAGGCGTTGTCAAATAAAGCATTATATCAATTTTATTTCGGGAAGCCGCTCGGGATGATTTAATTGGCGAGCTTGGTATTATGAGGCAGGAGTCTCGCTCATTATGGCCTTGGGCGCCTGGGTTGTAATGTCTCACTAATGATGAGACATCACTCACCTTGCTGGTGATCCATAGGGCCCTCTGGTCGGCAAAAGGCTTTGTGCAGCGGGCTTGGAGAAGTCTCCAAACTGCATGCGATACACCGAGGAGGTGGAGTCCGTGGACCACGCCTTCTTTCAGTGCAGAGTCGTAGTACCGCTGTGCAAGTTTGTTGAAGGTATCATGGTTCGCAATCTGCGCGGAAAGTTCTTTGTCCTCGAGGCCAGTTCTGTCTGTAACAATGTGTTACCGCCACTGACGAAGGCTGAGCACTATGTGTTCTTTTGCTTGCTGGGAGTTATGAGAGTCGTGATATGGAGGACGCGTCAGAAGGAGCTCTATGGGGACGAGAAGTTCACCTCTTCCCAACTGATCTTGTACTTTAAGCATCAGCTGAAAGTCAAGATTAGGACAGAAAGGCGGCGGCTCCCTCCATTAGAGTTCGGCAAAAGGTGGGTACATCTTGCGCGATTGTGCCGAGTGAGAGGAGCTGACTTAGAGTGGCATATCGATGCCGGTTAGGCATGAGGATTTTGTTCCTTCCATTTTGAACATTAGCACCCCTGCCCTGATGTAGACTAGTCCAGGCTTGATTTTTGTTTTGAGTTGTCTTATATAATTTATTCTTAGCTAGGATTTGGTTGCTTATCGGCCCCTTTTATTTCTGTCCCCAATTTTCTTTTTAGTTTAACTCCCCCTCCCTTCACATGTTTAGGTGACCAGATATGTCAGTTCTCTGGTGGGTGCAGGACGCTTTTCATATTTCGAGTGCCACATCTTTATCCGTCAATTATTTGAATTCGAAAAAAAAAATAAGAATGTTGTCTGCTTTAAAACTTGGCCTGCATTTTAATAATCAAAGCATTAATTTGAAGAATTTACAAGAGGTGAATTGGAATGAAATGACAGAGGAACAAAATTTAGATGTTTATAAATTTAACATAGATGTAACTGATAATGATGTTCATCAGTGCAAAGAAGTCCTGACTATTAAATTATTATAATATATTTAGCAGGTTATTGCTGTTATGCCGTTTTTTAAAAAAATGAAATGTTATAGTTGTAAAAGTTTAGCATCAGGAAGAGATGAGAGTAAAACAGTAACTACTCACCGCTATTTACGCATCGTTCATTCAGTAATGAATTTGAACACCCTCGGCTACTGGCATGTGTTTACATTGTATATATAACACATTCTAACATAGCTTAGATGTCAATTAGGTTGGGTTTCAATCTTGGCTAGAAGTAATCGGATGTCTGATTGTACTGATTCGCTTTGATACAGCGAAACAGGACTGACTGTGGATGACAATATATATATATATATATATATATATATATATATATATATATATATATATTTGTGTGTGTGTGTGTGTGTGTGTGTGTGTGTGTGTGTGTGTGTGTGTTTACGCTCTCACCTGTCTATTGAGTACTCTGAGGAAATGGTAAACATTTTCTCAGAGTAAAACAGTAACAACTCACCGCTATTTACGCATCGTTCATTCAGTAATGAATTTGAACACTCTCGGTTACTGGAGTGTGTTTACATTGTATATATAACACGCTAAAAATCTACATGCCTTCTCCGTTGCGCCCATAGCTTAACGGTAGAATCTCCAATTAATATCAAGTGGTTCGGGTTTCAATCCTGGCTGGAAGCAATCGGATGTTAAATCGTACTGTGAGCAGCGAAATAAGACTGTCTGCGGATGACTATATATAATTATTATTATTAACCAGAATAGTCAGAATTAAATCTAAAATAGACCAGTATACAGTTCTATTGAAAAGTGATCAATACATATATAATGTAGAGCTTTTGAATATTTTCAACTGGAATTTAGTTGATTACGCAACTTTGGATTCAAACTTTCGGTTGTAACAGAGATTTTCAAAATGCACGACTGGAAGTTTAAAATAACTGAAATTTCAAATTATGGGCGGAGTTTTTCAAGAATTGTAAACACTTTCATCCGAGTTTGTATGATACTAAAATATATTTTCTAATCTGTTTACATCCGGGAATATTATTTATAATCTTTCGTTAATTTACGTTTCTCATTCTGGAAATAATATTATGGTTAACTTTTCCTTCCTAGCACAATCTGCAGACATCATCACCGTTGTAAGGATTTTGTCTTTTTTAGTGTTATATCAGGGTCTTTGCCGTTTTTTTTCTTTCAATTTCCACACGTGGTTAGCAAGTTTGGTACAATTCCTAAGGCTTTTCATCTTGAATGTAGACCTGTGATTATAACAGCAGGATTCGAAATTCTTTCAGTGCATCCCATGTACGTTTGTATTTATATTATGCTGCACATTATTTAATTTCTGGGGTTTTGATGTTTTATGTAATTTTCCAAATTACAAGGACACCTAATCAAACTTAATTTAACTGTATTACTATTAAATATTTTATATAATTCCGAGTTTTTAGGGAAGTGTTTGTTAATTCACTTGAAAAATATTTGCCCTATTCTGGATGCTACTTCCAAATCAAAAGGTGGGTTGAACCAAATAATGTTTCCTTTCCTAGTATTATTTTTCATTTCCTTCTTTATCGGAGGTTTATGTTCTAATTTGATTTAATGGCCACTTTCATTTAAGAGCCTTATATATATATATATATATATATATATATATAATTCGCTGAAAAAGTGCATATCACGATGAACAAGTTCTCCAAACTTGATAAAAACAAAGTTTTATCGTTAAAATTTTTATCTTATTATTATGAAGGAAGACCAGAGTATTTTTTTATTATTATTTTATTAATTTTTTCAATCCTTTCTAGCACGTTCGATATTTGGGTTAAAAGTCTTGTTTTTTTCTTGTGTCAGCGGGGGCCTCAAAGATTAGTATTAAGAAATTCAGTGCCTTTTTCCAGTAAAAAAAAAAACAGTGATTTAGAATTTTTTGCAAAAATCAAAAATAGTCGGATTTTAATGAAACTTTCAGGACTTATTCACTAATGAATGAGATTATTATCAAAATTTTTTTCATAAAAAACTTAATAAACATATTTTTACATTTTTTATCCACCTTACTTAATTACCCGACTTAATTACCTTAATTAACTAACCCCCATCCTTAATTATCGAAATTTCAAGAAATTAAATTTTGTATCGTGTCATGTTACATTAGTTTAAAAGCAGGACATGTCGTAGAATGTAAAATCATCAAACAGTAACTCATTTACCAAAAGAAAATCGTAGAATAAAAAATACAATAAAACTAAGATATTATTTCAAGTGACCAGACAATTCGCCGACAGACAATTCACAATAGGGCGATTAAGTCTTTTCAAGTTCAAGCTCTCATTCAATGATTCTTAATGTTTCAGAATATCTTTCTAAGCCCTTCAGTCAGTCAGTTAAGTGCCATACGTGATACACGCTTGAGCGATCATGTCTCGAAAGAGACATGACTGACTGGGCAGAAGATTATCCCGCAGTAGGTTGCCATTGTTTTCTGCGGTAGACTGGTTGCCAGCCAAGGCTATAGAACCCAATCTGTCCTGTTATTTAACCCATAATTGGAGGGAAGGGACAGATTAATACCTTTCCCAAGAGTATTTTCGCGTAAGTGAATGCAATGAATTCAATTGGAATTCGAACTCAGCTCCCCGATTTCTCGTTCCGAGCCGATATCCACTGTACTACAACGCACATCCTAAGCCCTTCAGTTTATTAAACAAAAATAACAGGATGAAAGCTTGAACTTGGAAAGACTTAAATCATCGATTAATTGTACTGTCTGCGAATTGTCCGTCGGTGAATTGTCTTTCGGCGAATTGTCCGCACACGTTATTAAATTAGCAAATATTTTAATCGTTTTTATGAATAAAGTATATGATGAAAACTGCTATTTTAAGAATTATTTTCGATGAACAATTAATTTTTACAAGAATTGTTTTCTTTTTTAAAAAATTAGATTAATTTATGAAGTTTTAAATATTTTAAATCTGTTTTAATTTTACGGTTTAGATGAGATGTTATTTAGTTAAAAAAAACTATATCTACTAACCATAAACTGAAAAGCTTAGTACAAATCATCACACATTAATATTTTAGAAAGAAATTTTCTTTATCTAGAAACAAAACTGTATGTAAATGCCTATGTTCTATTATATGCTTGACCATATAATAAAAAGCGGTATTGACGTTATTGATCCATATAATAATAACCGGTAACTATAGTAAATTTACAGCCAAAAATATTTCAAATTCAATAAAACATGAGATTATTGAGAAAATTTTCATAAATTTTTAACTAAAAAACTGCGCTAAACAACTATTTTAGTAAAAGAAACAAAAATAACATACAAAAAGTTGACTTCCTTGACGTTACTCTATAAACCCAGTCAATATTACAACATTGCCCTAAAAAAATGGCGGCTATAAATGCAATGGCATTAAATATTACAAGCAAAATAATAATAATAATAATAATAATGATACCAAACATAATAGAAATAAAAGAATAATTTGGTACAAACCACCATTTATCCAAACGGTTAGTACTAAGTTAAGCAATAAATTCCTTAACCTAATTCAGAAACACCTCGCAGCTAATAACCACTTTATCAAATTTTTTTAATAAGAATAAGTGCCTTGTGGCGCAGTGGATATCGGCTCGGAACAAGAAATCGGGGAACCGAGTTCGAATTCCAGTTGAATTCATTGCATTCACTTACGCGCAAATACCCTTGGGAAAGGTATTAATCCATCTCTTCCCTCCAGTTATGGGTTAAATAATAGGACAGATTGGGTTCTATAGCCTTGGTCGGCAACCAGTCTACCGCAGAAAGCAATGGCAACCTACTGCGGGATAATCTTCTGCCCAGTCAGTCTTGTCTCTTCCGAGACATGATCGCCCAAAGCGTGTATCGCGCATGGCACTTAACTGACTGACACTAATACTTAGTAATAGCTAATCTTAAAATAATAATAAAAGAACATAACAATAAAATCTTAAAACATTATAACAAAATTAACAATCATAACCGTTCTATTATAAATAACGGCAATGATATTAATACTTGCAATTGTCGTAACCAAAACGAATGTCTTCTGCAAAAAAGATGCCTTACAAATTCTATAGTATACCAAGCTACCACCACCACTAAAGAGAATCCAAATCTTATCAAACATTATACTGGAAGTACTAAGAACACTTTCAAGGCTGGATTTTATCAGCATAAAGTATCCTTTAATAATAGAATCATGTCTATTGAACAGGTTAAGAGGCTCATCCCTTGTTCTCTGCTTAGGATGTGGTTTCCGGCTTTCTCTTTTCCAATCTTCTCACTTTGTTTTGTTTTTTTCAATTGGAGTAGATAGATCTATCTATCGCCCGGTTCACACTCCACCCATGTCTATTGAACAGGTTAAGAGGCTCATCCCTTGTTTCCTGTTTAGGATGTGGTTTCCGGCTTTCTCTTTTCCAATCTTCTCACTATTACGTAGCCCCCTGCACATCAGTGGCGTTACCGCCTTGCTCGGGGTGATACGATTAAAAAAACAAAAAACTCAACTTTTTTCTTCATATACTATTGGCCATTGAAAGATGCAAATAAAACTCCAACTGTAAAATGGAAGACATTAACAAAAACTAGAACATGTAAATTGTTACATGAAATATATATATATATATATATATATATATATATTTTACTTTTATTTTTATTTTTATTTTTGCTTACAAGAAAAAATTCATGTTCCAAAAAAAATAAATTTCTAAAAAATAACTTATTAAACCAACGTAATGAAATTACTACTTACTGGCATCATTCACACTTTTAGATGAACCACATTTCACCGGCTGGTGATGGCATGTGGAACACCGAAACTTGATAGTATGCTATTCCAGTATGCTATTATTATAACAATAATATATATATATATATATATATATATATATATATATATATATATATATATGTGTGTGTGTGTGTGTGTGTGTGTTGCAGAGATTTTTAGTAATATTGTCTTTTTGGTTTAGTTCTAACATACTATTAAGGTGGTTGAGATGGCGTTCAGTAGTTATTAATACTGTTGTGCTCATTGCATGTTGTAGAATACGTTACACCCAAAACATGAGGAAAACATGACAACATCGGAAATATAACACCCTTGAGAATGGCCAGAGAAGTGGCTAAAAGCCCTTGGAAAATAATAATTACAAAACATTTTACATTCCTTATCTCCAGCAAAACGAAAAAATATGAAAAAATAAGAATACTGGAAAAAAATTAAATAATAAATTTTCTCTTGTCGGCCGTTTTCAACGAAAATGCTTAAAAGAAAAATTACGGGCCAAATATGTATTAATTAAATGACACTAACCGGCAGCCAGCAAGGAACATAATATCAGCACATCCCGGAAAAAAAACCTCGTAGAACGACAACTGACAATAGCTAAAGAAAAGATACTGAATGATAAAACGGAAATACAAAACTACAAGGATATTCTACAAAACACAAAGAGTACAACAGAATTAATAAATACTGATCGCCATCTTAATCACCTCAAAGGATGATTTTCTAAGCACAGCTTAGATGTAGCACAAGGCCGAAAGTATGGGACACCCAGTGAGGATGGAACTCACTATTCAATTGTAATGATTCTAGCGAGACAAGCTTGTTAACCATTACACCACATTGATGTGCACCTCAACCACCTCAATATTACCTTAGAACTAAACCAAAAATACAATACTGCTAAAAGACTCTGCAATAGTTATATATATATATATATATATATATATATATATATATATATATATATATATATATATTATAAGCGTTTCACCCCGAGCAAGGCATGGCGCTGCCACTAGTGCGCAGGGGGCTACGTAGAGTGGAGAAAGGCTGATTAAATATAGGAAATGTCAGAGGCTGGGTGATAGGCGGGTAAGGATACTGAGAATGAGGGTTGGGTAGATGAGTGTTCTGAGAATAGTTGGGAGTTAGTGTGATAGGAGGTGTCTCTCTCTCTCTCTCTCTCTCTCTCTATATATATATATATATATATATATATATATATATATATACGGATTAGAATCCAACAGAATGGTAGGATAAGGAACAAATAGAAAATCGTTTATAAATTTAACATAAATTTTATACTTTTATTCAAACTACATCAGAAATTTTCTCAGAAGACGAAACACGTTGGTAAAGAAATGTTTTTCTTTTATATTTATAAATGAGTAGGTGTTGAATGGTTTTCGTTCCGACCAGGAAGCGTTTCAAAAATATTTTGGTAACTGGTTTGATACTGAGAAGTAATGCTATGGAGGACTTTTCAGCAATTCCCACGTATATTCTTGATTTATAAATAACTATAGTTTGGTTAATAATGAATTTTTGTTTGGCGAGATTTTCTGCTCTGATTTAAAAAATGGGGTCAGGATTCAATCAGTTTGTGCAAGAGCTTGGTCGCCGATCTGCGTCTTCAAGGATCTAGTTCTTCTGTATTAGGGCTGTGTTTGTTGGGTAGAATCTTGCAAAAGAATCGGATTCCCTGTGTAACAATCCAAATTCTCGTTTTCGCGACGGACGTAAAAAGGAGAGCAGCCGTCACGCACCATTTTGCAGTTCGGGGGCGACGCGTAAGACCCGCCATTAACACCAAATCTGAAACGAAAACGATAGGTAAGAGAAATAAGCGTATTTATGTTGTGATTGCTTGGTGATTACATTTCGAGGTCAAAGATCATTCTTTGTACGTGTCGTGCAATCGTCTGAGTCCTATTCATTTAACTTCCCTCTGTCTTTTCTACAAATATTTTCATGGTAACTGCTACGATAAATGCTTATTTTTCCTGAAGCCCCGATCACATGATCAAGCAGGTACAGAAATTTAAATACCTGAGACGTGTTTGTCTATATTTCTGAGATGAGGTAGCATTTACAGTATTTACATTATTAGGACTATTGTCCTCATCTTTGTTGTCATTTGTACGACGTTTCGGCCGTTGTACACTCCGGCCTTCTTCAGGTGCTAAGAATTTCGAACCGAACCCTTTATTACAACCACTGGGGTATATGTACTCCATTCCTTACGGGAAGCCTCGATTGAAAGTCATGGGTTATCTCCCCCTATCCCTGCAAGTTACTATTATTGTTGTTATTGTTTTTGTTATTGTTTTTATTGCTGTAGCCTGGTATTGAACTCACAACTCTAAGAGTCAAGTCAGGAACTAAGCAACGTCTATATATACTGGGACATGTGTCCTTAAGGACAAGAACAACTGAATTTTAGGGACTTATAAACCTAATGTCCAGTAACCCTACAGCAGTAGTGAACAAGTCCCAAGTCAGTCTTGATATTAAACCCATAACTGGAGATCTCATAAATGTTTCAGTTCAATAATCAATGTGCTAATTCATTAATATTTAATAGTCTACATTTATTTACCATCCAATGAGAAAAGAGATTAATGAATTAGTTCAATTCTGTGTACTCACCCACAACATCTTAACGAGACAGTTGTGCAATTACACGTAAAACAATCCTGGGTGATGAGGTTCGAACCACTCAACAATTTCAAACCTCGGAATTCGCAAAATGTTATCACTCTCCCAAACCCTGGAACAACAACAACAATAATAAGAACAGCAATAACAACAACAGCAATAACAACAACAATAAGAACAACAATAATAATAATACCAACAATAACAATAAAAACAATAACAAAAACAATGACAACAATAATGGCAACAACAATAACAACAACGACAACAAATAAACAACATTAACAACAACAATAATAAAAACAACAACAACAATAGCAACAACATTAACAATGACAATAATAACAATAAGAACAACAACAATAGCAACAACATTAACAATAACAATAATAACAATAACAACAACGACGATGACAATAATAAAAACAATAACAACAATAATAGCAACAACTACAACAACGACAACAATACTAACAACATTAACAACGACAGTAATAACAATAACAACAATAATAATAATAATAACAATAATAATAATAATAATAACAATAATAATAATTCGAAATACCCGTAAAAAAAATTTCCAGGCTTTCATATTTACATTTGCTGATGAATTATAATTTATGTTTGAATAAGCTCTTGGCAGTGAATGCTGGACAATATCATCGAAAATGAGGATAAAACTGGAAGCGGCCGAAATGTGGTTTTACAGAAGGATGCTACGGATATCGTGGACTGAGCATGCAAGCAACGATGAGGTGTTGGAAAGAATGGCAACAAAAAGGAAATTGATGCTGAGCATCAGGAAGAGACAACTGAAGTTCCTGGGACATGCAATGAGGAAAGAGAGCCTGGAGAACCTGATACTGACTGGTCAGATAGAAGGAAGGAGAGATAGAGGAAGGCAGCGGATAACATATTTACAGGGCCTGATCAGGTGGATGACGGAACGGGGTTTGCCAGGAGCAACAGGAGCAAACATACACTGAGCCACAAGGGATAGGGAGACGTGGAGAACCATGATCGCCTACGTCCTGAAGGGACAGGGCACATAGAAGAAGAAGAAGCTCTTGGCGAGTTCGACGAAAATAAAATATCCGTAAAAATTCGCCTATCCCATCGTTGAAACAGTTGTATTTAACAACTTTATTAAAGTATTGCAATAACATTCATAAATCTAAATGCTGGTCGCTATTTAAAGAAATTAGGAAGTACAAAGAAAATATTTGAAATTGGCAATTTTTTCTAATTCCCTGAAACAGACTTTAAACACATTCTCCTTTCTTCCATTCATTTTGTCACTGAAACCAAGTAACGTCTCTGATATATCTTTTCCGTCATTGCGCGCGATCAAAACGAAATAGCCCATTATTTATGATGTATTTGCAGGGCGTAACCCACGTACGTGCTAACTAAACAACTAAGGGGGGAACAAGCATAATTATTATTATGCTTGTAATAATAATAAGCGAATGGATGCCACAACGAGAAAGCTTCTCACTTGTCATCACATACATCATCCCAAGACTGATGTTGATCGTCTGATTCGAAGGAGATAGTGGATTAGTTCATAATACGTTTTTTCATGATCAATATTCTGCTGTACCAAACAAGCTGATGTAGATGAACCTCATACCCATTAGTCGTTATGTAGTGCGGAGTTAAAACCTGAAATCAAACGTTTTACTTCAGATGCACGGGACCAATGCTTGCTAACTAGTATCTTGTATCAGGTTTCACGGTACTAGCACCAACTGGATATAAAACTCGGCATGACAGAGTGGGCCAATATCTGAACTGGAAAATCGGCAACTTGAGATGTGAAATTTTGTATGCATTAATTTCAAATCATTTTATTAATAACTACATCTTTTTTTGTTGTTGTTTTTTGTTTTGTTTGTTTGTTATTTTTAGGTACGAGTGTGGACTGAAATGTTCGTAAACTGACTATAAAAGAGTGATGCTAGAGATGTGAAATTTTGCATGCATTAATTCAACTCTATTTATAATAACTGCATCCTTTTTTAGTTTTTTTTTGGGGGGGGGGCAGGTACGGGTGTAGACTGACTGTGAAGGAGTGATGCTAGAGATGTTAAATTTTGCATACATTAATTCAACTCTCCATTCAACTACATTGTTTCTTTACAGGTAAACTGATATCTACTGCTCAAAGAAGACTTAAAACATAATTAGTAGTGACTTTTCTTGAAAATGGACCAAAATTGGCATCGTGGTCTTATCAAATACACACAAAAATGAAATTTCATGCTGACATTTTTTACATTAAGGGACGACGCTGAAATTTTATCAACAGTGCAAAAGTGGGCAACTGAATTTAGAAAAGGAAGAGTCTTGACAATGATCGAAGGATTGGAGATCCTGCAATTGCTACTACCGAAGCAAATATTGATCGTGTTCACCACATGGTGATGGATAACAAGCGACTGACTATAAATAAAATCACCAATGCTATTAGCGTTATCTCGTGAGAGAGGTGAAAATATTTTGCACAATAAATTTGGTATGACGAAAATTCCTGCTCAGTGGGTCACACCAGACCAAACGCGCACCAGGAAAATTTTGATATTGTTTGAGGGAAATTCAATTGTTTTTATTGAATAATTCTTAACCCAGAAGAAGTGTTGGGTTCATCACTTTGATCTAGAGACAAAAAGACAAACTCTGCAATGAAAACTTTGCTCATCACCTGCTCCAAAGAAGGTCTAGGTCATTTCATATGCAGGGAAGGTAATGATACCAATTTTTGGGGATACAAAATCTCTTGTTTTTATGGATTATTTTCAACAGGCCTCATACCATCAACGAAGATAATTGTCAACTTCCTGAAGCAGTTACGAAAAGCTATCAAGATCAAACGCCCAGAAAAAACTGACGACGGAAGTGTTGTTTCATCAGGACAAATGTCTAGTATACAAGTTTTTGGTTTCAATGACTTCTGTATGTGATAGTGGTTTTTAACTTGTTGATCGCACTCCCTATTTTCATGATTTGACTATGGCCAACATGAACATCTCATTGCTGGGAACCAGTATTGCATTATGTCATATCTGCTGTTGATAACTTTTTTGACTAACAGAATAGCTTCTTCGTCCAAACACTTTAAGACTGATTTAAGAAGTACGTGTACCGCAAAGGGAGGGGCTATAATAAAAAAGAAATAATTTGCTCACATTCCGTAAGAGTATGTTGGTCATCCTGCGAACTTTTCAACCGACCCCCTTAGATTGACACTATGTGAACACAGGGATCTCTATTGATTCCTTAATCTCTCTCTCTCTCTCTCTCTCTCTTCCTCTCTCCTGCTCACACACACACACACACGCGCATATATATATGTATTGTCATTATTATTATTACTTTGAACGTTAATTTTAGTGCATATACATATTTGAGTAGATGTATTTTTTATTTTTTAATTACTGTTTTCTTTAAAAAGATTTCTCGAATGTTCAAGCCGATAGATAAAATCCAATACTGTTTCACAATAAATGGTGCCTGTACTCAAATTTACTCATTGACTAAAAACAATGTTTAAAGTAATAAAAATATATCGGATTAATAAATATATATATGTGTGTGTGTGTGTGTGTGTGTGTGTGTGCATTTTTTTTAATCATATCACC
The DNA here is from genome assembly GCA_037127315.1 of Ascarosepion bandense. Classification (NCBI taxonomy): domain Eukaryota; kingdom Metazoa; phylum Mollusca; class Cephalopoda; order Sepiida; family Sepiidae; genus Ascarosepion; species Ascarosepion bandense. The sequence continues at coordinate 112,067 of JBBBDQ010001019.1, read as the reverse complement.
CCAAGCAAGGCGATAACGCCACTGATGCGCAGGGGGCTACGTAAGGGTAAAAAGAATGGAAAAGAGAAAGCCGGAAACCACATCGTAAACAGGAAACAAGGGATGAGTCTCTTCATCTGTTCAATAGACGTGGGTGGAGTGTGAACCGGGTGATAGTTTAGTCTAGCTACTCCAATTGAAAATAAAAAAGGAAAAAGAAAAGAGTGAAAAGATTGGAAAAGAGAAAGCCGGAAACCACATCCTAAACAGGGAACAAGGGATGAGCCTCTTCACCTGTTCAATAGACGTGGGTGGAGTGTGAACCGGGTGATAGTTTAGTCTATCTACTCCAATTGAAAATAAAAAAGGAAAAAGAAAAGAGTGAAAAGATTGGAAAAGAGAAAGCCGGGAACCACATCCTAAACAGGGAACAAGGGATGAGCCTCTTCACCTGTTCAATAGACGTGGGTGGAGTGTGAACCGGGCGATAGTTTAGATTAAAGACACTTTTTCAAACTTGTTTATTACTCATTCTATATATATATATTATCCTACACCTTAAGGACGATTCGGAGTTTCATGCATTATGCAATCATCAGTTGCATATTATGAACTGACGACCCGTATACACATATATATACTTATTTACATCCATATATGTGTGTGTGTGTGTGTCTGTCTGTCTGTCTGTCAGATGCCATACGGTGATCATGTCTCTTTCGACCCATAGCTGACTCGGCAGAACGCGCAGTAACTTGCCATTTCTTACTGTGGTAGACTAGTTGTCAATTAAGGCTACAGAGCCTAATCTGTCCTGCTGTTAAACCCATAGCTAGAGGGAGAAGAGATGAATTAATACCTTTCCCAAGGGTATTTGCACGTAAGTGGATATAATGAATTCAACTGGAATTCAATCTCGGCTTATCGATTTCTCATTCCGAGCCGATATCCACTGCACCACAACACGCATCAGCATATATAGGGTGTTCTAATAACTTGGACGGATTTTAAATGATTATAAGTTTAAAATCGGTCCAAGTTATTGGAACACCCTATGTTTATCCTACAGCAAAAAAAAGTCGGGGGTTACCCTGAATTTCTTTTAGAAAACAACTTAAAATGAGTCATTCTTTAGATATTTTAAAGTAAAAGAAAAACATTCAATTGCTGTAATGTACTTTCCATTCCTTTGAGAAAAATATAAGCACATAACAATAAAAGATTATATATTTATATTATAGTATCATATTTTACGCTCGCCAATAAAAACACAATATGTCTTAATTAGTGTTTTACAAATTATTTACATTCTTTCAAACAATTTTTTTCATAAGTAGATAGTAAACCTTCCCATGTGTTCTTCAAGCACTGAAAAAGCCAACCGTCATTCTTTTGGTAATCTCTCCAAACTCCACTATTCAATTCATTCTGTAGTGAACAAGATCTAGATTTAAAATTCAAATGCTAAGCACAGACTCACTGATTTTGTTAGAAATTAAAAAGACTCGAATTTACAAACTATGCTTAACACACACGCAAGAGCAAATCCAAAACAAAACTCGTGAAATTTCACACCATGATGCAAAATGTTTTTCTGTCAATAGGAAACATCTAAAAACAAAATTCAAATAATTTTCAATTTTCAGAAACAAATTCTTTTACGGAACTTTTCGAGAGGTGACGCGAAGTTTGTTCGTCGTCCAATGGAAAGGCCTGAATCAAATCCAGGAGTGAATTCCCAAATGACCTTTTCAAGCCCCACAAAGAAAATAAACGACGGACAAGTTCGCCCTTCACCAAAAAGAAGCAGACGAGCGTATTAACACGTCCCTTGACAAACGTCAAGCGATCACTATTATTCTCTCTCTCTCTCTCTCTCTCTCTCTCTCAACTATTTCCTTTTCACCATTCACTTGATAAACGAACAAAACACATTCTAACCCAATGATAACGCTCATACATACATACATACATACATACATACATACATACATACATGCATTCGTCCGCACATACGTTTCTGCATACGTACTACATTTTCTCATTGAACGTTTAACTTCTACCAATTCATGTTGTTCTGTTCTATTTATAAATATATATTTAAACATACAAATGGTATACTTTTATTCCTCCACCTATCCACCTTCTGATAATTCTAATAATCCTAAGTTGTGGAGAGTGTCAGCTGTGTTTGTGAATTGGCCTTGTACCAGACATGGCTGATCGTCCCTACTACACAATCCTATACGAATTTCATGGTAGAGATGTCAGGAGATTGAGGCGACCATGTCATAATTTTAAAAATGTTGTTGAAAGATGATTTTTCCCATTTACGTGTAAAGCAGTTGGTAGATCATGTCTTTAAAAACTTGAATGATTGTGATCATTTGACCTGAATCAAATCTCCAGCCCTTTTGCTAATCTCAAAATATCTACTGAGGGGTTAGTAGCGAACACATTATATAATGGCCTCATACAAAATATTAATAATGTGGCAAAATGTATTATAGACAGACGAAACAACATTTTCGTAGTAAGACGAGCCTAAAGAAAACATAAAAATAAATGCAAATACATTGTAATTACTGAGATACTATCTTTTACTTGAAAAAATATGTCATTTTAGTAGGCTTATTTTTTTCAAACAATGCAGGATGACTCCAAGCGTTTTGCCCGTTGTGGGTATATATATATATATATATATATATATATATATATATATATATATATAAGTGTGTGTGTGTGTGTGTGTGTGTGTGTGTGTGTGAAAAGTGTATGTATATAATTATAAATATTAATATATATATATATGCAATTTGTTATATAGATTATATTATTTATATATTATATATGCATGGTACTATATATATATATATATATATATATATATATATATATATATAAAGAACAATTCAGGCAGACACGTTATTTTATGGTAAATCGGAAGTGTAGGCCGATTTCAGGCAAACCATCATCAGCTTCCGTCTTTATTGTACAAAAGATTCGTGAAAAATCTTTTGTACAATAAAGACGGAAGCTGAAGATGGTTCGCCTGAAATAGGCCTACACTTCCGATTTACCATGAAATAACGTCTGCCTTAATTTTTCTGATATATATATATATATATATATATATATATATATATATATAGTACCATGCATATATAATATATAAATTTTTCTTTTAAAAATTAATTTTTCTTATATATGTATTTATATACATATATATTTAGAGTTCCCTTAGATAGTTATCCTACCACTGTATGTATAGGATACTCCTTTGGATTCTTCTATATCTACACCGCACTCTGATATATATATATGTATATAGTGTATCTTGACAGCAGATAATTTTGTAAACATAAATTGTTAAATATAACAGACAATGAATGTCTATTATATTTACGGTGTGACGTCATAGAGCTGCATAACAAATTTACGAACTGCGTCTGCTATTAGGTGACTGTTATGATTGCATAGCAATGATTTATGTCGACACAAGATAAAATCATCTTTGATGGTGGATGTATTTAAAGTAACTTACTTGTAACCTCTCTGAAGATGGCTCATGTGAGCCGAAAGCTAAAAACTAGCATAATAAAATTAAAAATTAAATTAAAGCCAAAATACGATGTTTTGACCGTCTCATGATTAAACATAATAGGCATTCATTGTTTGATATATATATATATATATATATATATATATATATATATATATATATATATAACACGCTAAAAGTCTGTCTTCTTCTACCGATCCCATAGCTCAGAAGTAGAAACACCGACTGAAGTCAATTCGGTCGTGTTTCAATCCTGGCTAAATGCAATCGGATGTCTAACCGTACTAATGAGCTGTGATACAGCGAAACAGATTTGTCTGCGGGTGACTGTTTGCTCTCTCACACCCTGATTTAGCAGGAAAAATGGTGGGCTTTGAAAAAGGTGTAGCTACTCTGGCATCTACGCATCGTTCATTCAGTAATGAATTATAACACTCTCAGCTACTGGCGTGTGTACATTGTACATAACACGCTAAATATCTGCTTTCTTCTACCATAGCTCAGAGGTAGCATCGCCGACTGACGTCAATTCGGTCGGTTTTCAATCCTGGCTAAATGCAATCGGATGTCTAACCGTACTGATCAGCTATATATTCGGAAGATCAACCGATTACGTTACCATGGTTTCAACAATTGGGTATCGTCCGGTGTTATATATTTACTGATTATCGAACGCAAAACAGGAAATTTAAAATAAGAGATGAGTTAGTCAAGACTAGCATAATAATATTTTACATACTTTCATCCGGGTTTGTACGAGCCCAAAATTTATTTTCTAATATGTATAGATCCGGACATTGTTTCTGACATTTCATTTTGTATCTTATCTCGTTCGTTTTTTTTTTCTTTTTAATTGCTTTAAGATGTACATTTTAAAATGTACATCCTACGTATATTACAACTTGAACTTTTGCTTTGTAAATAATTACTTCATAATTGAGTTAAACTCCATCATACAACACACACACACACACACACACATATATATATATATATATATATATATATAGTCAGCAATTTTTCTTT
>JBBBDQ010001019.1:80000-100000 GCA_037127315.1 Ascarosepion bandense | reverse complement strand
GCAGAATATTAAGAGACAGGAAAATTTAATTGGAAACAAATAAAAGAGTACTGGACTGTTATGTGATACCTGTCCTCCTGTATGACAATGAATCCTGGACAATTTCCTCAAAGATGAAGGATAGACTCGAAGCAACAAAAATGTGGTTCTACAGAAGGATGCTGAGGATACCAGGGACAGAACATGTGAGAAATGACGAGCTTTTAGAGATAATGCAAACGAAAATAAATTATACTTAACATCAGGAAGAGTCAGCTTCTGGGACATGTAATGAGGAAGAAGGGCTTGGAGGATCTGATTTTTACAGGGCGGATAGAGGGTAAGAGAGAGAGAGGGGGTGACATACTGGGTATACTTAAACAAATGGATGGCAGAACAGGGTTTGGGAGAAATAACAGGACAAAATATATTAAGGAAGATGTGGAGTGTCATGATCACTGACGCCCTACAGCTTAAAAAAGAAAACTCTGTGTGTGCATGTGCGTGTATGTAAGAGAGAGAGAGTGCAAAAAATTCTGATATAAATAAAATATATCTGACATGACAATCCTCTCTAATATTATAAAGATGGTTATATATATATATATATATATATATATATATATATATTTCCCTTTTGTTAGGCTCACGGAGAGAGAGCCAATAGCGAGGCAACGTTATCTCAGTTCATTCTCTTTCTAACCAGTTATCAAAGCTCTTGCCGCGTCTTTGTTCTTTAACAGCGGTTTATTAGTTTCTTTTTAGCAATAACTATGAAGTCGAGTAGTGAGGAATATATATATTTACGCTCTCACACCCTGATTGAGCACTCTGGAAGAATGGTAGACTTTGAAAAACAGTAGCTACTCTGGCATGTACGCATCGCTCATTCAGTAATGGATTAGAGCACTCTGGCTATTGCGCGGGTATAATGACAATATACACGCTAAAAAGTCTGCCTTCTTCTACCGAACGCCCATAGCCCAGAGGTAGAATCGCCGACTGACTCCAATTCGGTCGGGTTTCAATCCTGGGTTAAAAGCAATCGGAGTCTAACGTACTGATGAGCTGTGATACAGCGAAACAGATCTGTCTGCGGATGACTATATATATATATATATATATATATATATATATATATCCTCTGTATTATAGTAAAGACCGTGTATATATATGCATATATATATATATATAAAATGTTTACTCCAAGTGAAGGGTCGGTATGGATGAAGTGAAATTCCGTTATCCAAATAAACACTGTTCTTAAAAAGTGCTCAACACAAAGTAGAGCGAATAATATTTATTTAGAATCTATAACATAAATATATTTTAATTTCACTACAAAAGTAGCCATTTTGTTTCGACACTATCCGTGTCTTATCAAGTGATGAATTCTATTTCAAGTTGGAGGGTTTTAAAACCTTCAAGACTCGCCAAATCCCCTTAATCGGAGCGGCGTTCTTACACTGACAGAGTGGACCAATCAAAACATTTAAACCCTCCAACTTGAAATAGAATTCATCACTTGATAACACACAGATAGCGTCGAAACAAAATGGCTACTTTTGTATTGATACTATAACATATTTATGTTATAAATTCTAAATAAATATTATATATTTTTCCGTTTGTAAACGAGTTATTACGCGACCTAGATTTCTACAATGATTGGTGTCGTCAGGCGATTTTCAATAACTGATTTTACCGTTTATATATATATATATATATATATATATATATATATATATATATATATAATTAGTTGGATTTTGGTCATAACTAAATCAGACCAGTACACAGTTGTATTAAAAAGGTATTCAATACGATTATATTGTAGAACGTTTAAATATTTTTCATTTCAAAATGAGTTATTTCCACGACCTAAGCTTCAACCATTCAGTATCTTTTGGCAATCTACAATGACAATATATATATATATATATATAGCCGCACTGAAGAACTGTGATACAGTGAAACAGGCAAGTCTGCTGTTGGTTCATTTATGCTTTCGATAGCCGATTGAGCACGATCGAGAGGGGGAAATTTCATAAACACCAGTTACTTACGGCTTTATGCTATGTTTTCTGGTTAGCGTGTTGAACGCTCGTGAAGTGAGGTTACAAGCTCGAACACTCTCAACCGCTGGCGTATTTACATTTCGTACATTGCACGGTATGAAATCTGCCTTTCTCTTACGTGCGCCAATAGTCTAATAGGTGAATCTCTGACAAATCAGTCGGGTTTCAATTCCGGCTTGAGGCAAACGGTTAATCTAACCGCACTGAAGTGTTGTGATACAGTGAAACAGGCCTGTTTGCGAACGGTTGATATATATATATATATATATATATATATATATATATGTCCTTCTTGTCAAGCTCAGTGGGTGTGAATTATTTTTTTTTCTTATGACTTCATTTAAGATATTCGATAGTAGGTACATCATATATATGCTGCCGCTAAAATGACGGCATATCGATATAAATATTTTGCCGCTATTTTTGACAGCACGGGCCCGATCGTATATATTATATATATTATAAGACAGAAGGAAACTTTTTTTTACCATCGTGTTTTGTCCTTTGAGGAACTTTATCATGATAAGTTTGAAGATCTGATTTCATTACTTGTATTTGTACAGAAAAATGAAGTGTGAGGGGAAAAATATCGTTTTTGGAGACACTCAAAACAATTAAAAACAAATCAATCACTAAGTGTTATCCGTGATACACACTTGGGCGATTATGTCCCTTTCGCTCCTTGACTGACTAGGTAAAAGATTTTCCCGCCATTTTTCTCTGCAGAAGACTAGTTGCCAACCAAGTCTTTAGATCCCAATCTGTCCTGCTATACAACCAATAACTGGAGAGAGACAAGATAGATTCATACCTTTCCCGAAGGTATTTGCGTGTATGTGAATATAACAAATTCAACTAGAATTCGAACTCGGGTCTCCGATTTCTTATTCTGAGCCTGTATCAATTCATTGCATCACTTAGCGTCTATGTGATTATCAAAATATGGGATATTTTATAACAAAAGTGATCAAAACATAAACATTAAAAAGAAAACTAAATGAAATCCGCTAGACTTTATACACAAAATATATAGCTAACGGTATGTCATTCCTTATGTGTCATTTAATGTTGAAATCTTTCGTGATATAAAAATGTATATATTGTTTTCCCATACAGTATATATAATGACTGAGCCATCAAAGTCGTCCCCAAAATATCTAGAAATTTAATTAGATTATGATAAAACAATAGAGATATTTTTATTAAACAATCCACTCAGTGCATTTGTAGGACTGACCATATAACTATCTTCAAAGAATTTGATCGGTGAGCGATAGAAGACATACAAGCAAGAATCAATATCGACAAAGAAAATTCTTATTCTTCTATGAGCAGGATATGGGAAAGATTGGCTCTACACAACTTCCTTTATATCTTTTTGTTATCTCTTCTAACCCCTGTTATGCAATCGATTTACTAAAACTCGTTAGATAGGTCAAGGGTTGTTTTCCTCTGTCCCTCTTGTCTTGGGAATGTCAAATTTTCCAAGCTTTTTTTCGTTTTTACGTGCCCTAAATATTGCCTTTCCAGATTTTAAGTATAAGTGCCCTTTTTGTTTCCATTGTCTCTAAACCTTCATCGATGTTCTGTCCTTGGCATTCTCGGCAATCTCCTGTAAAATCATCTGTCGTTTCTCCCTTCAGCTATGGTTTAAATAGAAGGACAGCTTGGTTTCTATAGCCTTGGTTGGCAATCAATCTACCGCAGAAAGTAATGGCAACTTACTGCGGGAAAATCTTCTGCCCAGTCAATCATGTCTCTCTCGAGATATGATCGCCCAACGTGTATCACGTATGGCACTTACTCTTTTCTTTGTTTCTAACGATTTTTTTTCTTAATACATTTTGTTCTAATATTTAATGTAGTTTTAAGGTATGGTATATTTTTGGGTAAAAGTACTCAGTATCAGGAACAGAGCGTATGTGAATATAAAGTGAATTCTGGATGGCCTGAATATATATATATATATATATATATATATATATATATATATATATATATATATATATATATATATATATATATATATATATTGTAAGAAAAGGCATGTTTGTGATTTTGTAGCGTCAGTCTATATGATCTACTGAAGTATCGTCTTCTTTAAGAACTAAAAGATTTATTCGCTTGAAGCCATAATTTGCGTAAGCAATTCTAATATTTATAGATAGATAGAAACATAAATATTGGACATAGATAGATAGATAGATAGATAGATAGATAGATATGAACTTAAAAAGATATTAACACTAAGATAGATATGAACAGTCTGAGATAGATAGATAGATAGATAGATAGATAGATAGATAGATAGATAGATAGATATGAACTTAAAAAGATATTAACACTAAGATAGATATGAACAGTCTGAGATAGATAGATAGATAGATAGATAGATAAAAGACTGAGATAGATAGATAGAAGAGAAAGATAGATGTGTCATTTACTTTGTTTCTATTATAATATGCATTAGTGTATATATATATCTTAGAGTAACTTCATTTGTGTATATATTTTTGTATTTCTATAGCAAAATGTTTTCCGCCATTCGATCAAAATCTTTTACGACTAATAGTTAATTATAGCAGTACGTAGGGGAAGGATGTGCGTTGTGGTGCAGTGGATATCGACTCGGAACGAAAAATCGGGGAGCCGAGTTCGAATTCCTAGCTGAATTCATTGCATTCACTTACGCGCAAATACCCTTGGGAAAGGTATTAATCCGTCTATTCCTTCCAGTTATGGGTTAAATAACAGGACAGATTGGGTTCTATAGCCTTGGTCGGCAACCAGTTTACTGTAGAAAGCAATGGCAACCTACTGCGGGATAATCTTCTGCCCAGTCAGTCATGTCTCGAAAGAGACATGATCGCCCAAGCGTGTATCACGTATGGCATTTAACTGACTGACGTAGGGGAAATCGTGTGTGTGTGTGTGTGTGTGTTTAGAATAAAAGCAATGAGTCTACTTACGTGTCGTTTCGATTTGTACATTCTGCTCAAAACAGAAGCTTTCTCCTTCGTGTAGTGTCGACAAAAGCAGGACCGCTATCAGCGCCAAGACAACAAATAGTTTCATGACTTTACACTTTTATATACACCTTATATAGATGAAACCTTTTTTATCTGATTAGTTTTTCTGAGAGAAAATATATTGATTTAAAATGGTTATATTATAGATTATTTATGTTTCGTTTTTCGCGTTTTTTTTTCTTTCTTATAATAATACTTCTGCTTCTTATATGCCTCGTTTTCGTTTGTTTGTTTTTTCTTTTAATCTAATACATGATTTTAAAGTAACTAACGCAAATGTTTCTATGTGCTGTCTTCTCTTTAAACTTTCCTCTTTCTTCTCGTTTGTTGCTCTTCTTAACACTTTTATATTCTAAATGACCTCTCCTGAGAAATTTTTACGCTTAACTCCATCTAGAGGTCTATTTAAAGCCTCGTCAAAGGTCACGAATAGCAAGAGGACGGGCGTGGAAAGTTGAAACGAAGTACTTGGAGATGACACTTCTGTCTTAAGCACACACAATGGGCACACTTAAGATTACTTATGTAATAATAATAATAATAATAATAATAATAATAACTTCTCTGGATGTCCGAACACTTGTTTCAAGACCAAAGCAAGAGTCCAAGGAAAGATTTGTCCTCGATAATCTTAGGAAACGGTTATAAAAAAAAAAATAAGGCACCACTAAGTCGCACTTTCCTTCGAATCTGAGAACAAAATTTAAGACATTAATCTTATTTGTAGACTTCCTTTCCGCCCCTCCCATCTTTTTTTCGGTGTTTTCATTGTTATTTTCTCTTTCATCAACAAATCCTTTCTTTCTTTCTTAAGTTCAGTGAATGTGATCATGATGTAATGGATTTGCTACATTGACTTACGCGCAAGTACCTCTTCTAAAGGTATGGGTACATCTCCCCCAGCTAGGGATTAAACAATAAGTCTTTTATATGGAAAAATCATTGTTGTTCTAAAAAAATGTGCACGTAATATTTACTCGTGAAAATAAAAGAAATATTTTTACAATCCCAAAATGTATTTCGGATTTTAAAAATCTACAAAAGGTTGATAAACCGTAAAAAATAAAAAAAATCAAGTAGGGTAAGATGATATTTCACGTTTTCTTTTTTAGAAAATCAACACTGCATTCAGTATGAAAGCTGTTGCTTGATAACTTTTACCAATCTTTAAGCATTTAGTTTTGAAGATCGTCTAAAAAATGTACAGAAATACTTCATTTCCGCAGGTTTTTGCTTGCAAACTGACTTCAAGATTTTACCGTTTCAAGAATAAATCCAAATAAAGTTAATGTCTTTGGTATTGAATACATTGAATCGAAAGTGTATATTTCCAGAATTCTAATTGTGAATAATCACAAGCAAAATATGCAATTTTTTTACTGTATTCCTTAGGCAAAATATGTGTATAAAAAATTGTAAAATATTACAAAAAAAGGTACTCTACGCATATAGATTTGTTAGATCATAATTAATTTTAAAAACACAGATAAAAGTGTATATAACGCCATATTGCTGGTAGGAACAAATTATAAAACAAAATGCTTTAAATGTGCATTCTTTATCGAAAATCTTACTAAAACTACTGCAATGTATAAGATCCTAATATATCTAAATTATTCAGTATAATTTCCCTTTGAAGTAAATGAAGGTCTTATTAAATGTCACAATGATTTAGCAATAATGAGCTAGTACCATCATCTCCCATATACTGTTTGTAACGCTTCAGTAAATTTATAAATTTTATAAGGCTGTGATATAAGGTTTTCACTGATCACCGGAATTAAATTCCAAAGTTACAATGTTGAGCCTAAATTTAATCTTTAAACTCATTTCCTCAAAAAACGGTAAATAATACTTTGTGCCATTTATTTATCGTGTCAAACAGCAACTTTCGAATATCACGGTTCCAAAACTAACCTTCCCTCCTGAGCAGTGGTTTCCAACTTCTTTATGTTTATGTTTCTGTTGTAAAAAATATAACACCTTCCAAATCTACCAAAAAATAAAGTCATGGCATTTTCGATTTTTGTTTTTCTTTATCGATTTTTAAATGTCTTTACTTACTTATTATCTTTCTTCCTTTTTTCTTTTTTTCTTATTGTGTTTTATGCTTTCGTTTTGCAATAATCTTGGAATTATTTCGAACTTTTGTTCTCATCGTGGTTGATATAGGTGTTATAATAGACTCAACATTTCACAGGATATTTCACAATAATTAACGATATAATCCACAAAAGCCAATCTATGAACACCCGATGATGAGGATACTTGGTCGAAACGTTCTGTCTATTATAACATCTATATCAATCAAGATGAGAACAAAAGTTCGAAACAATTTCAAGATTATTGAAAATAACTCATCTCTTTCATTTTTCTTTATATTTTCAACACTCATATTTTCTTATAGTTTTTTTTCATTACTTTTTCCTTTCGTTCTCTCTCTCTCTCTCTCTCTCTCTCTCTCTATATATATATATATATATATATATATATATATATATTTCTTTTTCGATATTGATTCTTGCTTGTATGTCTTCTATCGCTCACCGATCAAATTCTTTGAAGATAGTTATATGGTCAGTCCTACTAATGCACTGAGTGGATTGTTTAATAAAAAATATCTCTATTGTTTTATCATAATCTAATTAAATTTCTAGATTAAATTTCTAGATATTTTGGGGACAACTTTGATGGCTCAGTCATTATATATACTGTATGGGAAAACAATATATACATTTTTATATCACGAGAAATTTCAACATTAAATGACCCATAAGGAATGATATATCGTTAGCTATATATTTTGTGTATAAAGTCTAGCGGATTTCATATAACCGTACTGATGAGCTGTGATACGGCGAAACAGATCTGTCTGCAGATGTCAATATTTACGCTCTCACACCTTGATTGAGCACTCTGGAAAAATAGTAGACTTTGATAAACAGTAGCTACTCTGGCATGTATGCATCATTCATTCAGTGAAATGAATTAGAGCGCCCTAGCTATTGGGCGCATATAATGATACGTGCTAAAAAGTCTGCCTACTTCCACCGAACGCCCATAGCCCAGAGGTAGAGTCGCCGACTGACGCCATTTCGGTCGGGGTTCAATCCCGGGTAAGAAAGCAATGATGAGCTGTGATACGGCGAAACAGATCTGTCTGCGGATGACAATATATATATATATATCGTTCATTAAGCAATGATAAAATGATAATATAAACGCTAAAAAGTCTGCCTCCTTCTACCGAGCGACCATAGCTCAGAGGTAGAATCGCCGACTGACGCTATTTCGGTCGGGTTTCAATCCTGGGTAAAAGCAATCGGCTGTCTAACCGTACTGATGAGCTGTGATACAGCGAAACAGATCTGTCGGCGGATGATTATTTACGCTCTCACACCCTGATTGAGCACTCTGGTAGAATTTGAAAAACAGTAGCTACTCTAGCATCTACGCATCGTTCATTCTGTCTGCAGATGTCTATATAATATTTCTCTTTTTATTTTCTTATTTTTTTATTTACGTCGCTGTTCCCTTTTTACATATATCAATGGCGTGACGCACACCATAGTCCGGCTACATTTTTCAGTTTCACCTGTCCAAATCTTTACAACTAGGGCCCGCTATACACTAAGTCGGTTCACCCACACTAATTTTGTATTCCCTCATTAAAAAGAAAGTTACACACACACAAATTCTTCCCCAGAACTGTTGATTCCTGAAACAAACTTCCAAAAGATCATATCCCAGGTGATTAGGATGTTAGCCTCTACAAGTCTAGCTTAAACCTTTATTTATCCTACATATCCTTATAATAAGCATTTCTTTCTCCCTCCCTATCCAAGTCTAGGGTTAATCGTTATCTATCCTACATATCCTCATATTATGCACTTCTTACCTCCTCTCTTCAAGTCTAGGGTCAAATGTTATCTATCCTGCATATCCCCATATGTACTATTTAATTCTCCTCTTCAAGTTTAAGGTCAACAAATATCTATCCTACATATCCTCATAATATGCACTTTTTACTTCTCCTCTTCAGGTCTATGCTCAACTGTTATCTATCCTGCATATCCTCATAATATACACTTCTTACCTCCCCTCTTCAAGTCTAAGATTGACCGTTATCTATCCTACAGATCCTCATAATATGCATGTCTTATCTCCCCTCTTCAAGTCTATGCTCAAACGTTATCTACCCTCCATATCCTCATAATAAGCACTTCTTACTTTCCCTCTTCATGTCTGGGGTCAACTTATCTATCCTAAATATTCTTATTCTGACCTCTTCAATTCTAGGGTCAATTATTATTTAACCAACATATCCTCATAATAGGCACTGATGATACTTTCTTTGTACACCCTTGCAACAACGTCATTTACCAAACTGGAAAAGGAATCTATATATATATATATATATATATATATATAAAAGGCAATCTGTAAGTCTGTGGGTGACTGTTCCCTATGCACGCCTACATTTTTTAAGCTACGCCATTCAAATTTTCTAGCGACACATATCTACAGGGAAGCCAGATCGACACATACTTTTTGAGTTTAAGTTCAGCAATTTTCCCTTTCGCACTTTTTGGCCAATGCGACCGATTGTTTACATTTACTCCGTAAAACATCTAAGATCTAAGATGGTTGCTGAATTACGTCACAGAAATCAGATCACACGTGTCAAATGCGACTAAAATATTTTTTATTAAAAAAAAATTAGCCTTTATATTTATTTTTCATTCTGACGCTTTAAAAATTCATTTGGCTAACATAAAAATGTGAATATTCTTCCCGTAATTTTGAAACAAAAACAAACGAAATTTTGTTTACAATGTCACACAAAACATCAAATCACGTTTACGCAAAACAAAATAAAATAGATTTTTAATTGAATTTTTTAACAATTTTGAAACAACAATTTTTTATATAATTATTTTTTATATAACCGAGTCCTACTACTAAAATGTTCTGAGATGCAAGGGCAACGCCGGGCTATGGTGCTAGTACAATATAATTGTTCTCGCAAGTACAGTTTGCATCTTACAAAGAGCGCTTTATCTATGTAAAATACGTGACATCTTATTTTATTTTTATTTTACAAAAATGTAATCTGAGCTTAAGTTTCTGGTTGGGGCTTGGAAATGGAACTTTGGGGTTGTATTTAATGAATAATAGCATATAAAAGGGACATTTGGTTTGTTTCCTTTTGCCAAAAATTGAAATTATAAAATAGACTTTACCCAATTAGTAATAATATTCCAACACTGAAAGTTATTTGCAGGATTTTTTTTTTAATATTTTCATTTTTTTTTTTAATAGTCAACTTAAGATTTTAACCAGAACTCGAACTACTTAAATTTTGTACAAAAATTAGTGTTCCCGTTTCTTAAATTGTTCCTTAATTTTTATAGTTGGCTTTTATAAATAGGAAAGAAAGGTATTTAAAAATAACAAAATTAATAGAACTGGGGTAATTCTTGAATACATTATAACGTGAGGTGGTTTCCCTGTCTTTTCTCCAAATATTTCATGGCAACTGTTCTAACGAGCTTTTTTCCTGGTGCCCTGACCGCGTAAATTTAAGCGTGCTACTAGTTCGGAATCCAGATCTCACCTTTTTACCGTTGAAATAGTTAAATGTAACCTCCACTTCTACCCTAAAAGTTTATTTTCTCGCACTTTCCGGGTTGTGGAACTTTCTTTAGTTTACTTGCTCCCCTGGTAGCTACAATCTTCCAAAATTTAAATGCAACGTCAATTGCTATTTTCTTGAATCCTGATTATCTTCAACACCCCTTGTACCCAGTCCTTTCTCTCATTGTAATCTCCTACGCACTAGTGGCGGTCCCGCCTTGCTTGGGTTAAAATGATTAGACGAAAAAAACATAACATCTTTGACATCCTCTCCCAAGTATCACAAGAACATAGAATAGGCTGCGCCAAAAGTAATTTCGCCCAACACCAAAACACTATCGTGAAAACTCAAGTCATGTTCTTAAATACCCTTTTCAGATCGCGACTTTCAGATGGATGTCATGCATAGCACCAGTTATCTCAAAAGTAAGCCGTATACAACCGCTTTCTAAGATAAATGGTTAAAAATGGTTTTAAGCGAGTAAAGACTGCGAATCTTGACGGAGTCCATCCTTCTTCGAACATTGTGAACTGGTGCTACATAATCACAATAACTGCGCCAAATAACAGAGACCACGGCACTTGAGAATTTTCAACAGTAGTAGCAGCCAAAATCTACAGCACATTTGAACTTGAAGAGAAAATAATAACAAAATCATGATGTTAGATTCCACAATACTTTAAAAAAAAAGTTAGGAAGGAGACCCCCGTCATTGTTGGAATGAGCGATAACAGCTACTGAACACAAGAAACCCATTTTTCCCGGGAAAAGAGAAAGAATTAATAAATTTCAAACAAAAATAGTAGTGGCTACTCGGTCAATGAATTACGAATGTTTCCTTGTAAGGAAACCATTATTATTATTATTATTATTATTATTGTTATTATTATTATTATTATTGTTATTGTTATTGTTGTTGTTGTTGTTGTTATTGTTATTATTATGTCATTTTTCATCATATTTAGATTTCTGCATTGGTCTCACTACCAACCAAGTCTGCGGGGAGACCTAAGGCAGGTAGTGGCGTGTTGTTATGACTCCATTTCATGTTTTTCTATCCTCCCTATCATCCCCAGCATTACATAGATAACGTTTTCCTTAGTGTGTGGGCTGTACTTAATAATACAATTTTTTGTATATCTCTTAAGCTGGGGTTTCCAGGGATTCTTTCAATGTGTTGTTTTGTTCCATTTTTTATCATTCCAAGTGCACCTACTATCACTGGCACAACTCTTGTTTTCAATTTCCACATTTTTTCTATTTCAATTTCCAGGTCTTTATATTTTGACAGTTTTTCAAATTCCTTGATTGCTATGTTACAATCCGCTGGACAAGCCATATCAATTAATAGACAAGTTTTCTCCTTCTGGTTTTTAACAATAATGTCTGGCCTGTTTGCTTCAATTTTTCTGTCTGTGTAGATGGTGTAATCCCATAGAATGGTTACATCTTCTATTTCTGTAACCGGTGCTGGATGATGTTTGAGTGAGAGAGTAGAACACCAAAAATGACATTGGAGTACAACTATTCGAAACCCAACTCGAAATACCTGTGGAAATTACACGGTTTTCCTGTTTGAATTTTCTGATGAATCTTAATTCTTAATTTAATGGCTGAATAAGTTCATAGAGAATTCTACTATAAGAGAATATCCGTAGAAATACCCCATCGCATCGTTATATATTTGAGCTTAACAACTTTAATAAAATATTGCAATAACAATTATAAATATGAAATTAACAACTTTTCCCGTTACACTGAAATAAACGTTAAAGATCGCCATTAGTCTATGTTCATTATTTATGAAGTATTGGCTAAATCAAGGAGGACAAGCATAATTATATTAATAATATTAAGTTTACTAATTAGTAATTTTAAAAAAATTACTTGTTTCTCGTTTTTCTTATTTGCTTAAACCCCACTGATGTCAGTTGCTTTAGATTTCGTCGAATCTAAGTCAGTTAAGTACCATACGTGATAACGCTTGGGCGATCATGTCTCGAAAAAGACATGACTGACTGGGCAGAAAGTTAAACAGCAATAGGTTGCTATTACTTTCTGCAGTAGACTGGTTGCCAATAAAGGCTATAGCACCCAGTCTGTCCATAACTGAAGAGAGAAACGATGGATGAATATCTTTCCCAATGTTATTTGTACGTAAATCAACGCAACGAATTCAACTGGAATTCGAACTCGACTCTCCGATTTCTCGTTCCACTGCACCACAACGCACAACGCACAAATCTGAGTACAGTTCCGTATAAATTTCTTCTTTTTCATGTGCCGTGTCCCTTCAGGACGTAGGCGATCATGGACTTCCACTTGACTCCGTCTCTTGTTTCTCTCAAATCTCTTCCTCTTGGTATCTCTCCCAAACCCCGTTCTGCCATTCATTTGCTCAGGCTCATCAAGAAACTTCATCTGTCGCTTCTTTGTGTTAATTATGAGATTTCTTCGGTTTCCATTCTATTGTCGTTAGTCACGCGCTCGGCTCATGGTATTCTCAGCATTCTTCTGTAAAACCACATTTCTGCTGCCTGAAGCCTCTCCTTCATCCTTGAAGAGATCGTCCAACATTCACTGCCATACAGAAGGACAGACATCATATACCAATCCAGCAATCCAATGAGATTCTCCAGTCTTTCAGTACTCTAGCAAGCTTAATAATAAAAATAATAATAAAGTCTTTTCACTAGGAACTTTCAGGCAAATGTTATACATAATAATGTGGATCCAAAATGCGGGTTTTGTGATAAATACAAAGAAACAATCGACCATCTAATCTCAGGATGGTCTGTACTTGCCCCAAATGAATATAAAAATCGTCACGATAGTGGGGCAATATTTACACTGGACAATGTGCAAACACTATGAGAAATATGTAAACAAACACTGGTATGAACATCACCCAGCACCGGTTACAGAAATAGAAGATGTCACCATTCTATGAATCACAATATCTATACAGACAAAAAAATTGAAGCAAATAGGCCGGACATTATTGTTAAAAACCAAAAAGAAAAAACTTGTTTCTAAATTGATATGGCTTGTCCAGCGGATTGTAACATAGCAATCAAGGAATTCGAAAAACTGTCAAAATATAAAGACCTGGAAATTGAAATAGAAAAAATGTGGAAATTAAAAACAAGTATCGTACCAATGACAGTTGGTGTAACTGGAATGATAAAAAATGAAACAAAACAACACATTGAAAGAATCCCTGGAAACCTCAGCTTAAGAGATATACAAAAAATTTTGTTAAGTACAGCCCAAACACTAAGGAGAACTATGTAACGCTAGGGATGTTAGGGAGATATGAAAAAAACATGAAATGGAGCCATAACAACACACCACAACTTGCCTTAGGTCTTCTTGCAGACTTGGTTGGTAGTGCGACCATAGCAGAAATATAAATATGATGAAAAATGACAAGATTTCTTCTTCTTCTTCTATGTGCCATGTCCCTTCAGGACGTAGGCGATCATGGTTCTCCACGTCTCCCTATCCCTTGTGGCTCTTAGTATGTTTGCTCCTGTTGCTCATGGCAACCCCCGTTCCGTCATCCACCTGATCAGACCCTGCAAATATGTTATCCACTGCCTTCCTCTGTCTCTCCTTCCTTCTATCTGACCAGTCAGTATCAGGTTCTCCAGGCTCTCCTTCCTCATTGCATGTCCCAGGAACTTCAGTTGTCTCTTCCTGATGCTCAGCATCAATTTCCTTTTTGTTGCCATTCTTTCCAACACCTCATCGTTGCTTGCATGCTCAGTCCACGATATCCGTAGCATCCTTCTGTAGAACCACATTTCGGCCGCTTCCAGTTTGTCCTCATTTTCGATGATATTGTCCAGCATTCACTGCCGTATTGAAGAACTGACATCACGTAACAGTCTAGCACTCTTTTCTTCGTTTCTATTGAGATTTTTCTGTGTGTTAGTATTTTGCTCATCTTTGCCATGCCAATTCGCCTTCGGATCTCCGTGTCGCACTTTCCATCTTCTGTTAGAACACTTTCTAGGTACTTAAATTTTTGTACTTGCTTGATTCTGTTATCCCCCAACTACTGACTCGAAAAAGAATAGACTATGATAATTGATCCGATTGTGGGAAGTAATTCGGACTCACATATCGTGTAACTATTGCATTGTAGATAAGCAGAAACATGAGTTCCAAAATTTAGGGTTATTTTCGAATTCGAAAAAGTATATCGCCAAGGTTTAGAGATGCAGTTTTGCACGACGAAAAGAAATCAAAATTCACATCTGGGTTTTGCTAACAGGACTTCCATTTTTTTTAGACCTAAATGAAAGATTCTGAAATTCAAAACAAGTCTAAAAGATTAGCTTGAAAGTCATTGCCCGAAGACAGGTGCAATAATTGCTTACATTGGTATGAGTTTTGCATAGTCTACAAATGATTTGCAACCAATACGCCTCCTTGGCCTTACACTCTCCGCGGACCTCAAATGGAATGACTATATCGAATCCATTGCCAACTCTGCCGCTATGAAAGTCGGTTCTCTGTGCAGGGCCCGGAAGTTTTTCCCACCTGAATCATCCTGCACATATATAAATCTACCATCCGCTCGTGTATTGAATACTGCTGCCACATCTGGTCGGGTGCCCCTGCTACTCTCCTTGGGCTTCTTGACAAAATACAATGGAGAATCTGTAACGTGATCGATACTGACTTGGCAGACCGGCTGCAACCACTCTCTCACCGGCGTGATGTGGCTTCCCTGTACCTCTTCTACAAATACTTTCATGGCTTCTGCTCCGATGACCGTAGATCATTGGTGCCGCCTAGGTACGAATTTACACGAAATACTAGATTAGCAACTAGGTCCCACCTTTTTACAATAAAACAGACAAGATGTAACCGTAATTTGTACTCCAACAGCTTTTTTCTCGCGCTTCCCGCCTGTGGAATTCCCTTCCACATGTCTGCTTTCCCGACAGCTACAATCTCCAGGAGTTTAAATGTAAGATCAATAGACACCTCCTATCATACTAACTTGCATCTATTCTCCCAACACTCAACATCTACCCAACTCTCATTCTCGGTATCCTTACCCGTCTATCACCCTCCTTCTGACTTTTCCGATATCTAACCATCCTTTCTCACCACTCAATGTAACCCCCTGCGCAATAGTGGCAGTGAAATGCCTTGCTCGGGGTGAAACGATTATAAAAAAAAAAACTGGGGAGCTCTTATTGAAAATTTAATCTTTTGTATAGTCGACAAGGCTAGCATGCTGCTCGCTAGTTTCTTTCTTTCTTTTCTGTTACGTCCAATGTCAATATTTTCACACTTTAATTTCATGCACCATCAATTTTCAATAAGATATCTTCCAGCGAAAAGAAACTTAGTCATTATCTATCGGCATTAAGGACATTATCTATGGTTTTATCTTATTGTCTATCGCTGTCCAACAGGTGTTGCACATGTTTCCTTAATCAATATCTTCAGTAGATTGTATAAATCTGCAAATGTTTGGCTCTCGACGGAAAGTGAATCATATTACATATTTATATGTTTATGTATGAGTGAGAGCCGAAATTTCTGAGCGTCACGTTTCGTCCCGAGTACAAACTTCAGATTAATAACAATTTATTGAAGGAATCGGATCATTAGTCACTTATTCCGCTTAAAGCAGACTACGAATCAACGTGAGATTTTTCTCCACAAAGATCAAATCACCAACAGCAGAGTTCAAAGTGTAATCGTCAAGTCCAGTTCATGGCGGCCGAGCAAGCGGGTGAGAACCAGGAGGACGAATTTGATTTTAGTTGGAATTTCCTGGCCGGGATAAAAGCATCGATGCCAGCCTTAACCCAAGAGGAGACCTCGGAGGCACAGTCTTCGACAGGAAGATCGAAGACGTTGTTCCAGGGTACGTCGCAGAGGAAGTCTCGGAACGAGTCCCAGTCTGCTCTCTGGTAGCAGTATGATATTCTGCTGGTCTGGTTTTCTTGGGTAGAGATAGCGCGGATTGAGATGTTGACGGAGACTACGGCGTGGTCAGAGTTTCCGAGGGGGCAGAGTTGCCTGGTAGTGCAGGATTCTGGGATGGAGGTAAAGCAAATGTCGAGTAAAGAGTCCCTTCCGTTAGGGTTATTAGAGAAACGCGTGGGGAAGTTCACCACTTGCATTAGAGCTTGGGTTATTGAAAAATACATGGTGCGGATAGTAGTGTCAGTGACATGCCTTGCTCGGGGTGAAACGCTTATATAAAAAAAAAATAAAAAAAAAAATAAAAAAGTGAATATTATCAAGCCAGTGATTTCATTGTTGATTTTTGCTTCACTAACCGGCTAACTTTCCTTCTAGACATAATTGACTCACGCCGTGAATTAATCTTTTGATATGCCATACACTTTAAGTACCCTTGACTTGATAAGTGATTTGATTGACTTAAGCTTGGTAATGTTCAGTGGGTTATTGAAAGATATATGTTCGCTGATGCGTTTGTTAGACGTAAGTTTCATGATATGATACTGGAATGTCGAAAGATTTTGAAATGACTTTGTCGTTCAGTTAACACAATCGAGATCATATAAAAAACTGGTAGGATGCAAATGTCAATAATCTTAGCCTTCAAAGAATGAGAATATATTATATATATATATATATATATATATATATATATATATATATATATATATATTCCATTTTTAAACGAGTTATTACGCTGCCCAGTTTTCTACCATGAGTGGTGTCTTCAGGCGATTTTTAATAACTAAAAATCGCTTGAAGACACCACTCATGGTAGAAACCTAGCTAGCGCAATAACTCGTTTAAAAATGAAAAATATTCGGAAGTTCTACAATTGTATCGTACACTTTTTGATACAAATGTGTACTGGTTTAACCCTATTATGACCAAAAACAAAGTATTAAACAATATATATATATATATATATATATATATATATATATATATATATATATATATATATGGGCAGCGTTCGACAATGAAGATCTAATTAAATTTTATTAAATTTTTTTCAGTATCCTAACATTTTTTCGTTTTGTATGATTTAAGAAATATTTAAATCATCCATGATTTTTATTGCTCCAGGCGCTTTCGGACACTTTTATATCTATTTTCAAGAGTGATTTGTCTCTGGTGTTGTTATTTTTCCTTATGTTTTGACTGTAACATAGTAATTTACTTTTGTGTTGTTTTTTAATAAGGACCGTTCATTCCAAGCTTTCGTCTTTGGCGTACGACTGGAAATCGCGTAAGTATATATATATATATATATATATATATAAGGTTTAAAAATTCCATTCCAACTTTTTTTTTATAATCGTTTCACCCCAAGTAGGGTGGTAATGCCACTGATGTGCAGGGTCTACATAAAAGCTTAGATAGGAGGAGAGTGAAGAGAAAGACGAACCAGTTAAAAAGGAGCAAGAGAAGGATGAGAATACAGGTGTGATAACAGTTGCAAAGGTAGATGTAGAAAGAACTAGAGTCAAGTGGTTAAGAGATGGGTATTGACATTGGATTGAAATTCCTGGCGGTTGTAGCCGTCAAGAAAGCTAGAATATGGAAGCGAGTTCCACAGGCGGGAAGTGCGAGAAAAGAAGCTGTAGGAGTAGAATTGTCGTCTGCATTTGGTTGATTTAACTGTGAATGGGTGGAACCCAGTTGCCAGTCTGGTTGCACGAGTAAACTCCTGAGGCAGGAGCACCAGAGACTTCAGTTCGTCGGAGCAGAAGCCATGAAAATTTTATAGAACAGACAGAGGGAAGCCACATCCCATCGTGTGTGTGAGTGTGTCATCCGCAGACAGATATGCTTCGCTGTATCACAGCTAATCAGTATGGTTAGACATCCGATTGCTTCTGGCCAGGATTGAAATCAGTCGGCGATTCTACTTCCGAGCTATGGGCGCTCGGTAAAAGAAGGCGGACTTTAGCGTGTTATATACAATGTAAACACACGCCAGTATCCGAGAGTGTTCAAATTCATAACTGAATGATATTAGAGATACTTTTTCTATGGCCTTTGCTAATCTGTGGAGAGCGCAGATTACCAATCATACTATGGAGCGCCTAGTTTCTTTCTTTGTTTTTTTTTTTTGTTTTTTTTGTTTTTTGTTTGTTGTTTTTTTTTAATCATGTATTCCCAAGCTAGTAAATAAAACCACTAAGACAAAAGGGGGTTACTGAGTGTGAAAAGGTATAAGAAAATGTAAAACGTTAGAAAGGATCGAAAATACAAAAGAACAGAAATTAAGAAGGCCGAAGATAACGATTGTTTTTCTATTTAAATCTTTTCATGATCCAGCTTGACTAAAAAAAAAACAGGAAGAAAGTCCTACAAGAAAGAAGTGCAAGAAAAGAAACGGTTAGCATAGAATGGTTATATCTAACCATTTCGACTTTGAAATGATAACACCCGAGCCTCTCCACAAAAACGGGATGTGGCATATGATGATTTTACCGTGGAACATTCCGAAAGAATACGCAAAAATTCTCCATAGACCTCGCATACTCGAAGTCGGACTGTTGTGTATTTACCCCAGCTCTTCGTGGTTCTTCGCAGCCCTAAGGCAGAGAGTTCAACAAAGTCAGAGGTTTGATGAAATGAAGAGACCTTGCAGCCAATCTAGTCCTGCGTTTTAATGTATAGTCTAGGTACCATGGAGGAAAGTTTCACGCTCCTACCTATTAGAGGCCTTGCTGTCGGATGTAGTTTATTGAACCATTTAAATCACAACTGGTATATATGAACCATCACTAGATCCGTCTACAATGTCAAATGTTTATGAAAGCTTTTGTAGAAGTATTATCCTTTCAGAATTACTACAATAAGAAATGGCGTTTATATTGATTTTAAATGTTGTAATCTTCTATGGGTTTAATTTCTGAAATTCAATATAAATTGTTGGCTAGAAGAGATGATAAACTAATTGTAAGCGCAATATTGAACCATTCAACCTTGGATCTGCCTTGATTGGTTGAGCCTAAAATTCATACTGGCGAAATATGTAATTACTTTCCGAACAGAAGAGAGAATCGTTAGAACACCAGAATACTAAAACAAGTGATAAAAGGGTTGACAAACGAAAGAATAGTGAAGAACGTAAGAAAATATAAAAACAAAAAAAACTTCTCGAAGAATTTAAGGATAGAAAATTACCATAAACGAACACTTACGGTCCTGTTTCCGTAGGGAACACGTATATAGAGGAACTGGATGATTTTCTTTTAACATTGAAATATGGAACAAATACATCGGCATTGATATCATCTTAGCAAAATG
>JBBBDQ010001019.1:0-75000 GCA_037127315.1 Ascarosepion bandense | reverse complement strand
ATATTTCGTGGTCACGAAAAAACGGAAGAAATCGCGGAATAGGCATTTTGAAGCTATACATTACGAACGTTTGCACAACTTTTATATACTTTGAAAAAACACCCCACCCCTATCACGTCTATCTAAGGAACCCCGAGGAAGAAAGCCTCGCCACTAAATGAAAGAGAAAACAAAAAATCTGTCTGGTAACAACAGACACCAATTAATCAAACACTAGCTAACCACGACGCCGTCCTAAAAATTCTTTAGGTCAACAAACAAGATGAGTTCCCCAACCACAAAAAAAAACACACAAACACACAGAACTGACCAAGTAATCAAACCCCTCCACACACCACTTTCTTCGAAATTCTAACCAAAAGATATACCCGACCGATAAAAACGTACATTCCAACAGATAATGCCATTAATCAACAATTTAGCACTTACACACCAAGTTCTTCAAAAGTCTAACGGTCAACACGGAAGACACATTCCCTTCATTATCAATAACCCCAACCAACCCCACAACAACAATGATCCAAATATAGACAGCGGATGATTCCAGTTCTTGCTTATTCCTCCTGAGGATACGTTGGACACCCAACGTTGAAACAAACATATGATTGTAGAGGACATATATAGAAAAAATTATGTACATGTTCTAAAACATAATTTATAATAAATATTCACAGCTCTATACATCATATATCGAGCACTGTTTTAAATTAATGTTTTGGACGGTGAAAAAAAGTCTTTCTTCGTTCTGTACTCACTCGGATACTTTCTATGTATGTTGAAACAGATATCTATAATCTATTTCTCTCTCAAGTTCATTTTTGTTTAATTACAAATGATTTGCAGCCTCTTCTATCAAAGAATATATATATATATATATATATATATATATATATATATAGTGTATCGATGCAGCAAATAATTTTCTAAACATATGCTGTTAAATATAAGAGACAATGAATGTCTATTATGTTTAATCATGAGCCGTTCTAAACATCGTATTTTGGCTTTAATTTCAGTTGAAAATAAAGACAAAAATTCTCCAATATTTGAATAATTTTTTATTAAGTTTGTTCTAAGCTTTCGGCTCACATGAGCCATCTTCAGAGAGATTATTAAGAGGGTAACACAATAATTCCTGTATGGCTGTTTGCATTTGACGTTTGATGAGGTTCCATTGAAATTTCTTGGTGTTAGGATCATTTATTAACAAACTTAATAAAAAATTATCCAAATGTTGGAGAATTTTTGTCTTTATTTTCAACTGAAATTAAACCCAAAATACGACGTTTAGAACGGCTCATGATTAAACATAATAGACATTCATAGTCTCTTATATTTAACAGCATATATATATATATATATATATATATATAGTCATCCGCAGACAGATCTCATCACAGCTCATTAGTACGGTTAGACACCCGATTGCTTTTAGCCAGCTACGTAAAGATATTTGAGAAGTACGCTATCAAAACTTGTTAGAGATTCTCGACAAACTTGACATATTCGAGAAAGACATTAGGATAATCAAGAACCTGTACTGATAGCAAACCGCTTGCATACGGACAGGAAATAAATTCAGCAGATTTACAAAAATAGAAGGGGGCGTAAGACAAATATGTGATTTCTCGCTGAATCTATTGAACGTGTACAGTGAAGCAATTTTAAGAGAGAGTCCTTGACAGGATTTGTCATTGGCGGTCACAATCTCAACAATATAAGCTACGCGGATGACATAGTATATATAGGTACTTCCAAAAAATCGCTAAAAATCAGCATAGCATGAATTTAAAAAGTCCCAAACTTAATAAAACAATTTTTTTTCATTAAAATGTTTATATTATTATTAAGAGGAAAGATCAAAGTAATTTTTAGTTACTTTTTTTTTAATTTTTTAATCCCTTCTAACATTTTCGAAATTTTTTCAGAAAATTTTGTTTTGATTTGAATTAGCGGTTAAACAAACGCTACGACTGTTTATAATGGAAAACGTAATGACTGCATCACCCTCTTTTTTTTTTCGATGACAACACATTAATTTGGAAATTCTCGCAAAAATCAAAGTATTGTCAAATTTTAATGAAACTTTCAGTAGTCCTTCAAAAATGAATGAAATTATGTGGTTTCCGGCTTTCTCTTTTCCAATCTTTTCATTCTTCTTTTTTTTTTTTCAATTGGAGTAGATAGACTAAACTATCGCCCGGTTCACACTCCACCCACGCCTATTGAACAGGTGTAGAGGCTCATCCCTTGTTTCCTGTTTAAGATGTTGTTCCCGACTTTCTCTTTTCCAATCTTTTCACTATTTTTTTAAAAACTCGGTTACCCCCTCTCCACGTAAATTCATGAAATTTTAATAAATTTTAATTGGCTGCAAACCATTTTTATTAGTTAAACGCAGGACTTATTGGAAAACATAAATCATCTATTTTTTTTTTATTTTAAATTTAACAACACTATCCGAAAATCTGCTCCGAACAGTAAAATAAGAAATGGAATAAAACTCTGATATAATTTAATTTGATAAACTTTTAATTGCAGGAATAAATAATAATAATTAAGAACATTATCGTCTGAAGAAAAAAAAATTTCGATTACCGATAAAATTTTAAAAGAATTGTTTTCATTTTTTATTATAATAATTCATAAAGTTTTAAAAATATTTTTAAAATCTTTTAAAGAACTGTTGCCTTCAGATTGTTAGGTTAAGAATTGATAATTATATTGCCTATCAAAAATTGAAAAGTTTAATAAAATCGTTTTGCACCCATATTTTTTAAATAGTTTAAAATTTTTTGGGGTGCATTTGATTTTTTTTTTTTTTGTATGGCAATTTCTATGTGCAAATTAAAAGGTCAGAGTTTCCTTCCTTACCCGAAAGGAAATGAGGACAATTTTGTCTCTTCTGAACGCCATACATTTTTATCTCTTAAACAAGAACCTGTCAACACAATCTTGATTTACGATGCGGACAGTCAAAAAGTTCAAATTTGTGATTAAGAAATAGTTTTACTCTAAATTTCACGCTATAAATAAGAAATATTTGTGCAAATCAGATCAATTTAAGATACAATTTGCTAATTTTCTAAAATTAATGTGTCACAGATCTATATTTTATTTTTGCAATATTTTTAAAACCGAGATTTTTACAAAAATGTGTCGATTGCTCAAAAATGGCGGCAAATTCAGAAAGTGAAAAAAGATCTCAAACTTTTATATTCCAATCAATATAATTTCTGTTTGAAATAAACCAGAGTGCATTTTGCTTACTGGAAATAGTAAATTTAATGATTTAGCTTTTATTTAAACCTAAAATAAAAGTTTCAAGAAAAACTTTAATTTTTAAAAGTTCAGTTTAAAAGTAATATATATATATATATATATATATATATATATATAGTCATCTGCAGAAAGATCTGTTTCGCTGTATCACAGCTCATTAATACGGTTAGACTTCTTAGACTTCGATTGCTTTTAACCCAGGATTGAAACCCGACCGAATTGGCGTCAGTCGGCGATTCTACCTTTGGGCTATGGGCGCTCGGTAGAAGAAGGCAGACTTTTTAGCGTCTATATTATCATTATACCCGCCCAATAGCCAGAGTGCTCTAATCCATTACTGAATGAGCGATGCGTACATGCCAGTGTAGCTGCTGTTTCTCAAAGTCTACCATTCTTCCAGAGTGCTCAATCAGGGTGTGAGAGCGTAAATTAATCAATATATATATATATATATATATATATTGATTATTTAATTCCTTAGTTTTTGGTCATAATAAAGCTACTTAGTTTTTAGTCATAATAAAATTTTATTACGTGAGCTTTCTAAAAAAAACCGGTAAAATCATTTATTGCAAATCGCCTGAAGACACCACATGATAGAAACCTAGATCACGTAATAGCTTGTTTACAAATGAATATATATATGAGGTGACCAAAGATGTCGTTGACATTTTTACGTGTGGATAGAAGTGATCAATGATACACAGATGAACGCGTTACGTTCCGGAAAAACGGCGGGAGTTGGGTTGGAGGCATTGCTTTTGACCAATGCAAGTGCATTACGCACACACATCAGTCATAGCTCAAGTAACGTGAAAAAACATGGCGGTGTTGAAGCAGTTCGTTCGGAGTTGTCTGTTTTATGACTTTATGGTGGACTTGTCCGCAACCGCATCAAGTCGCCGAATATACCAAACTTTTGAGGATAATGCAGTGAGTGAATGCCACGGCCAGACATTAGTTCCTGAAGTTTGGGTCGGAAGATCTGTCTTTTTGTGATGAACACTGGCACAGTGTTCTTGATGATGATGGCATTACAGGAAGACAACAGCCAACCAGTGGTGAGCTAGCAGAACGCTTCCAGGTTTCTGATGACGCAGTCAGACTTCACCTGCATCTCATAGGGAAGGCGTATAATTTGAACGAGTGAGTAACCTGCACACTCTCGAAAGCAAACAAACAACCAGTGACAACTGTTTCTCGTTTCTTTGTCGGCACCGAAACTTAACCATATTTAATCGAGTGCTCACCAGTAAGTAAAAGTGGTTACTACATGACATTCCCAAGCATGTTAGATATTGGTTGTCACCACAAGACCCTGTGTCTCATACCAGATCCCCTCTAGACCCATGCATGATTATGCATGTTCTGTATCTGTTGGACTAGTCAACATGTGGTACGCTATGTGCTGCAACCAACGTTTATTGTTTATTTTTGTATCAATGTTTTATTTGTATACACCTCTATGTATTCGTAACAGTTGGAAGGTATGCAACAGGAACAGAAGCAAAGGAACCCAGCATCGGTCAATCGCAAGAGTGTACTGTTCCTGCATGACGATGCCAGACCTCATGTAGCGCCGGTGACGATGACTTGGCTTGGAGACACTATGCCATCCACTATATTCATAGGACCTTGCCTCAACAGTTTACTACATTTAACATTGTCTTGACAACTACCTTCGTGGGAAATCGTTCGCAAATCCGGTAACCTTACGGCAGGCACTCACAGATTTCTTAACGTTCACGTCACCTAATTTTTACTGGCAGGGCATTGTGTAACTTGAAGTACGTTGGCAAAGTTTAAGGATGCCGAGGAAGATTACTTAAAAGTCGGTCGGTATGTCAGATTTGCTGTAAATCTTCTTTTTTACTAATAAATAAAAAAAAAAGGACTTTGTTTTGTTACCTTGTATATTAAGAATAATTATATATTTGCTTATTCACAGATATTCAGAATTTCACGCCGTTTTATTAATACTATCAGCTCTATATATAATGGTATCCCAAATTTCCAGGAACCAGTTCTTTATAGACAGATAATCTTTAAGAATCTATTCTTGTTTTCTTTTTAATCTGAGAATGGAAATGAATCACTTTATAATATTTTAAAAGAATTAAACCATTTTATTAATTTAATAAAAATACATTTATTTATTAAGATATTTCCAGAATGAAATTCTGTTCAGAAGTATAATGCCTTTTCACTCTAGTGCTATCAGCTGTGGTTTCTTAGCCACACTCGAACTGAATTGCTGCAGCCCCAAAAATCCAATGAATGACCTATCAAATTTATGACTAGAAGATTTACCACATTTTTAACATCATTATTTTGTCAGAATAAATTATGCTCATTACAGAAAACCCTATTTCAGCCCTCACAGAACTTATAGCAGTTGTATTAATTGTATATCAATTGTGACTGTATTTTAGTTTTAGTTTTGACTATATAGGTTCCTTTTCTTTTGTGTTTATAATTCATTGGTATTTTTCGTTTTTGTCTTGTTTAAAAAACAATTGTCTTTGTTGCTAATTTTTGTGAATCTTTTTTTTCTATTTTCGTGAAATTTTTCCTTATGAACCATTAATTATTACTTTTAACTTTTAAAAATTTTGGGCACTGCTAATTATTTGTGACTATTTATATTATACTATATAAATCCTTTTTCTTTTTTCCTTTTTACAATTTTATTTGTATTTCTCCTTTATTTTAGTCAATTTTGGTTTTGTGTATATTATTGTGTGCATATATGGACTCTGATAGTTGTGCGTTTGTATGTGTATGGTTATATCCATGGCCGTATCTGACTACCGGGCCCACCGGGCACGGGTCCGGGCCGATCCGTGCAATCATAGTGAAAATCCGGGCAAGGAAAAATGTCTTCGTCAGAAATCCAACTGAACAATTCTTGAAGAAAGAAAGAAAGAAAGAAAGAAAGAAAGAAAAACGAAGAAAACATCCGAATGAACGCAGTAAAAATCTGTTTATTTATTAATTTTGGGAGAAAAGACTGGTTATACTCAAAAAGCTCGGACCCGATTTCCTGCTTTCGTTCACGTTCTGTGCCTAATTTCCATTGGAATAGCCAAAAAAATCCGCAAAAATCATAGTTTCTGGAAAAGGATGACACTGATGACGTCACCACATTGTCAACTAATAAATCCGGGCAATTTTCTCTGTGCCCGGTGTTTTTTTAGCATCAGCTACGGCCCTGGTTATATCTATTCTCTTATTTGTTCTTTTATACTACTTTGCTTTAAGGTTTTTGTATAAATTATCGCCCGGTTCACACTCCACCCACATCTATTGAACAGGTGAAGAGGTTCATCCCTTGTTTCCTGTTTAGGATGCGGTTTCCGGTTTTCTCTTTTCTAATCTTCTCACTCTTATGTAGCCCCCTACACGTCAGTGGCGTTACCGCCTTGCTTGGGGTGATATGATTAAAAAAAAATATGCGTGCATTGGTGTCTGTGTATGATTTTTGTCTCAATGTTTTATTTGTATACACCTCTACCCTTCACTTAACCTTATTTCCTCTCTGTACCAACCAAAATTTTTTTTTAATATTCTGAAACTATTTTGGGGGTTTGAAGAAGCAGTTTGTAATTTTTACAACTGCCAAAATAATTTCTGGGTTGATAACTGCTTAATTATGTGTTAAGTTTTCTTCTAAATATTTCATATTGCACTGGATGATATCCATTGAGATCTCTATTTTACCTATTTATAACTAGCAGTATAGCCCGGCGTTGCTCGGGTGTAATGAAAGCTTTAAAACTAATCTATGGTCCTGGAGCTCAGACTCTTTGGATGTTGGCACGAAAGACTAAAAAGCAGTAGTTGTTTCCAGTTAAAGCGAAACCGTAAACTGAAAGAAAAATCAATGGATGTAAGTCAAATTTTGATTTCCTGGTATCGATATCAAATAAGTTTCTTTCGTCGTAAACTGAATTTTGAAGGCTAAATAAGTCTTCTGAGTAAATGGTATCATGGCTGAGACTAAGAACTACAATTATACCTACTTAGAGCCAAATCCGAAACAAAAACTAAAATAAAAGGGCTGAAAAAATACAGACATACAGGCAGATAAACAGACACACACACACACACACACACAAACATCTTGCCTTATATATATATATTATCGATTTTCTGCACTATTGTAAGAACTACAACCTTGAAACTTCTGAATATCGTTTCTTATGTCTTTGTCTATGAGTGTATCAAATTTGATTAAAATCGGACCACTCCTTCTATAACCCGATTTTTTTCGATTATCGATTTTCGATGTTTTTCGGGGGTATCTCGACACAAAACCTAACTGAGAACACTCGCAGTCGCTTATAGTACAAGTATGTAAATTTTTTAAGAAAATCGGAGTCTATAGGAAACGGACACACACACACACACACACAAAGTTCAATTTATAAATAAGTTTAAATTTTATATTAATTAGAAAAAATTTAAGGTTATCCTTTCCGTTTTTACGGATTTGTCTCATATGTATATATATATATATATATATATATATATATAGAGAGAGAGAGAGAGAGAGAGAGAAAGAGAGAGAGTGTGAGTGAGAGAGAAAGAGAGATTAAGGAATGATTTGGAAGATTCTGACATTTGCAAATGATGTAACCTCATATTAAACATTAATTTTTAACATTCATCAGGCTTTCAAAATACACTTTTTGCCTGCATTGATTGGCGAGACATTACGAATTCAATTTATGGATATATATCACCAATATATGTAAAACCTATGTTTAATGAATGTAAGATCAAAACATTTGCAGTATATATGACCTAGTGTAACACATTCCCTTTCAACATGCATCATAACTATCATACAAAATATACTAATATACTCAATTTTACTATACACTTAAATTACCTTAAGATTTCACGAGTTTAACATAAAAAACAGACGTCGTAAGGTACGCATCCTCGCTAGAAATGGCAATAAATAAAACATTCATAGAATTGAAATAATTAAAATTAAAAGGGCATAACGAAATAACGCTATCAGATATACAAGTGATAGCCAATGAAAAGAAAACAGTTTTTACAAATTTGATATTAAATAAACACCAGCACCGTATGATATGCGCATGTCGCTCACGGGATCAATGAAAAAAAAACAACAAATAATTAAAAATTTGAATCATGACTACGCATAAACTGCTTTTCAAAATTTCTAATGAACCTAAATAAATAGCGAAACATGTTAAATTTATAAAACATTTTCTACTTCTTTTTCATTTAATAATAATTATATATATATATATATATATATATATATATATATATATATTGTGCATCGATGCAGCAAATGATTTTCTAAACATATATTGTTAAATATAAGAGACAGTGAATGTCTATTATGTTTAATCATGAGCCGTTTTAAACATCGTAATTTCGCTTTGCGCGTTAGGATGTGCGTGGTGGTGCAGTGGATATCGACTCGGAACGACAACTCGGGGAGCCGAGTTCGTAATTCTAGTTGAATTCCTTGCATTTACTTGCGCACAAATACCCCTGGGAAAGGTATTAATCAGTCTCTTCCCTCCAGTTATGGGTTAAATAATAGGACAGATTGGGTTCTATAGACTTGGTTGGCAACCATTCTACCGCAGAAAGCAATGATGGCAACCTACTGCGAGATAACCTTCTGCCCAGTCAGTCATGTCTCGAAAGAGACATGATCGCCCAAAGCGTGTATCACGCATGGCACCTAACTGACTGACTGAATTTCGCTTTAATTTCAGGTGAAAATAAAGACAAGCATTCTCCAACATTTGGATAATTTTTTATTATGTTGGTTCTAAGCTTTCGGCTCACATGATATATATATATATATATATATATATATATAGAGAGAGAGAGAGAGAGAGAGAGAGAGAGAGAGTAGCGAATGTGGAACTCTGAAAGTGGTGCGAGCACCTATGAACCGAGAATTTTTTGAAGAGAATAGGGGCAAACTCAAACAGCATCTTCATTTTCATACTAGACTACTATCGTATACACAACTTAGGAATGAGTTTGAGTAAAAGTATGTTTTTCTTCTTCTATGTGCTTTGTCCTTTCAGGACGTAGGCGATCATGGCCTTCCACGTCTCCCTGTCCCTGGTGGCTCTTAGTACGCTTTCTCCTGTTACACCACGACAACCCCGTTCTGTCATCCACCTGCTCAGGCCCTTCAAATATGTTATTCGCTGCTTGCCTCTCTTTTTTTCCTCTATCTTGTCTGTTAGTATCAGGTTCTCCAAGCCCTACTTCTTCATTGCATGTCCCAAGAACTTTAGCTGTCTTTTCCTGATGCTCAGTAATAACTTCCTTTTCGTTTCCATTTTTTCCAAAACCTCCTCATTGCTCACATGATCGATCCATGTATTCTTTTATAGAACCACATTTCAGTTGCTTCACGTTTTTTCCTTCATCTTTGATGATATTGTCCAGCATTCACTGCCATATTAACAGACTGATATCACATAGCAATCCAGTAATCTTTTCTTTGTTTCTAGCAAAATTTTCCTGTCTCTTTATACTCTACTCAGCTTCTGGAACGAGTCCTTTGCCATGCCAATTCGCCTTCGGATGTCTGTGTTGCACTTTCCATTTTCTGTTAGAACACTTCCTAGAAATTTAAATTTTTGTAGCTGCTTGATTTCAGTATCCCCTACCTGAATTTGGCATTTTGGGCTGCTCTTTTTGCTGATGACCATGCATTCGGTTTTTTTGCAGTTTATTTGTAGTCCTTTCTTGTCACTCTCTTCAGCTAACTTCTGTAGGAGGTCTTGTAGTTTCTTTTCCGTGTCTGCAATCAGCAGTTTACCATCTGCGTACCTTATTTTGTTCAAATTGTGGCCTCTGATGACAAATCCTGGCATAAAGTCCTCAGAATAGTCTCGTTGTACAAGTTGAACAGATACGGTGAAAAGACACATCCTTGTCTTCCGCCCCTATCTATCTTTCTATATCTGCTGTCCGTATGCAGGCGGTTTGCTGCCAGTAGAGATTCTTGATTACTCTTACGTCTTTCCCAAATATATCGAGGCTGCTGAGCATCTCCATCAATTCTTTGTGGCGTATTTTGTCGAACGCCTTTGCATAATCAATAAAACATAAGTACAAGTCTTTCTTCATTTGTATTGCTCTTTCGGAGAGCATCCTAACCATAAACATAGCGTTCCTTGTTCCAGTGTCTTTGACGAACCCGCACTGTTCTTGTCCTATCTCTGTCCTGATTCTGCTTCTCGCTCTATTCATCAAGATTCGGACGATCAGTTTTATAATGTGGCTCATTAAACTGATTGTTCGGTGGAGTTCACACTAGTTTGCATCTGGCTTTTTAGGCAGTGCTATGAAAATCGACTTGCTAAGGTCATCTGGTATTTCACCACTATAATAAATTTAATTTATTATTTCTGGAATTTTCTCTATGCCGAACTCTTCCCGGGCTATCAGCAGCTCTATTAAAATTCCATCTGGTCCAGCTGCTTTGTTTCTATTCAATTTGGCCATTGCAGCTTCTACTTCTGATTTAATATTTCCGGTCCATCCTCTTCTTTGTGTATTGTCGGTTGTTCTCTCTTGTCGTGGAAATTTTCTTTTATATATTCTTCCCATCGCTGGAGTATTTCCTCTTTTTCCAATATGTTACTTTACTTAAACGGAATAACTTTTCATTTATAGTAGTGGAGTTCTAATCTATTCTTGCCCTTTTTTCCACTCTCAAGCTGTTGGAACACAAGAGAGGTTAATTTTCAAACAAAATCAAAGGGTTAATACTAACGTCAATATGTTTTGACGAAGAAAAAGTGCTGAAGATCAAATTTTATCAAAGTTTCATAAATTTTTGAAGCTTAAAATGTGGCGGAGGGGTTAATCGAGGGGCCAGCCAAAATTCGGGGAGGGGCCTTGGCCCCTTCTGACTCCCACCATAGAATCGCCACTATATATATATATGCTATATAATAATAATTATCATATATATATATATATATATATATATATATATAAGGTATATATATATATATATATATAAGGTATTATGATTAAGTTTCTTATATAATTTCTCAAAAAGTTCATTTTTATCTCATTTAAACACACCAAACTATATCCGTAACATACTTGATGATAATACAAATATTATACACATCATCCACATGCAAAAACCTTGCCAAAAATTGAATTTTTATGCAATTTTGCGTTTATATTGTTATAGTGATTTTCATCTTTGTATTCCAGATGATAATTGATAAAATTGAGCTGCGGGTTTTGATTCGTTACTGCTGGAAGCAAGGTCTTTCAACCAGAAAAGCTGCAGAAGAGATTTGTGCTGCCGAATGTGAAGGAACAATTGCATATGCGGCGATCTCAAAGTGGTACAAGCGTTTCGATTCTGGCCACATGAGTCTTGAAGATAAGCCTCGTTCGGGACGGCTGTTAAAGTTGGATGATGGAGACTTGAAAACCGGGTTGGACATTGCGCCTTCATCGAGCACTCGAGAATTGGCTGATGAGCTTCGAGTTGGCAAATCGACAATTCACCGACATTTGAAGCAACTTGATTTTGTTCACAAAAAGCCGCGTCAAGATCCGCACGAACTCACCGAAGCACAAGCCAACAGACGAGTTGAAATTTGCTGTCAATTGCTCAGCAATCCATTGGACGAGCGTTTTTGGAAGCGCATTGTGACATCCGACGAGAAATGGGTCTATCTGGTCCAGCACAATCGAGACAAGCGATGGGTTCAGAAAGGGCAAGAGACATTGTCGGTTTCAAAACAAGATCGATTCGGCAAGAAAGTCATGTTGTGCGTTTGGTGGAACTTCGAAGAAGTCGTGCATTTTGAGTTGGTTCCGAATGGTCGTGCCATCAGTGCCGAAGTTTACTGTCAGCAACTTGAGCGGGTTTACGAAAAGTTGAAGCAAAAGTACCCGGTTCTGATCAACCGAAAGCGCACTTTGATGCAGCAGGACAATGCCAAGCCACACACGGCCAGGAAGACCAAATACAAATTTGAAGAGCTGGACGGCGTTGAGGTTCTGCCACATCCAGCCTACAGTCCTGACTGTGTTCCATCAGATTACGGCCGTTTCCGCTCAATGCAACACTTTCTGAAGGACCGCCGATTCGACTTGTTTGATGACGTCGAGGAAGCGTGTCAAGAATTCTTTGATTTGAAGTCGGCTGAATGGTACCTTGACCAGATCCGAAAGCTTGCAAATAGATGGCAGAAAGTCTTGGAAAAAGATGGTCTTTATTTTGAGCAATAATTTTTGTTGTTTTTGCGAGTAAAATTTCAATTTTTTGCAAGTGTCTTCTGGTAACCTTAGATTACTTGGCGAGTAAAATTTCAATTTTTTGCAAGTGTTTAGAAACTTTTGAGACAACCTAATAATATCAACTACAAACACGGCAACAATGTGCTTGGAATATAAAACATGACACTACACCCAGACATAAATACTATGAATATTCAATTACAAGTAAAATAAAATCCATCCTTGATAATTGCAAAAAGTATAACTGAAATGGCTTGGATTAGGAAAATTTATGGTTTGAAAAGAAAAAATATAAGATATATATATATATATTAAAAAAGGATTAATTCAAAGATGTTGAATGGCCATTTCGATATGAAGATCCCCACGGGGAACGACACATCACCTCAGCAACAGAAAAAAACCTTTCAGAAACTGGAGAAAAATTAGTCTACTTTTCCTTTTAAATAGATTGCAAAGAAATTAAAAAATAAATAATAAAATAAAATAAAATAAAAAGATAAAGAAAAGGAAAAAGATAAAGAAAAGGAAAAAGATAAAGAAAGGAAAAAGATAAAGAAAAGGAAAAAGATAAAGAAAAGGAAAAGATAAAGAAAAGGAAAAAGATAAAGAAAAAGGAAAAAGATAAAGAAAAGGAAAAAGATAAAGAAAAGGAAAAAGATAAAATAACAGAAAAAGATAAAGAAAAGAAAAAGATAAAGAAAAGGAAAAGATAAAGAAAAGGAAAAGAAGAAAAGGAAAAGACAAAGAAAAGGAAAAGATAAAAGAAAAAGATAAAGAAAAGGAAAAAGATAAAGAAAAGGAAAAAAGATAAAGAAAAGGAAAGATAAAGAAAAGAAAAAGATAAAGAAAAGGAAAGAGGAAGAAAAGGAAAAAGATAAAGAAAAGGAAAAGATAAAGAAAAGGAAAAAGATAAAGAAAAGGAAAGATAATAATAAAGAAAAGGAAAAGATAAAGAAAAGGGAAAAGATAAAGAAAAGGAAAAAGATATAAAGAAAAGAAAAGAGCAAAAGAAAAGGAAAAAGATAAAGAAAAGGAAAAAGATAAAGAAAAGAAAAAAAGATAAAGAAAAGGAAAAAGATAAAGAAAAGGAAAAAGATAAAGAAAAGAAAAGATAAAGAAAAGGAAAAAGATAAAGAAAAGGAAAAAGATAAAGAAAAGGAAAAAGATAAAGAGAAAGGAAAAGATAAAGAAAAGGAAAAAAGATAAAGAAAAGGAAAAAGATAAAAGAAAAGTGGAAAAGATAAAGAAAAGGAAAAGATAAAGAAAAGGAAAGATAAAGAAAAAGGAAAAAGATAAAGGAAAGAAAAAAGATAAAGAAAAGGAAAAAGATAAAGAAAAGGAAAAAGATAAAGAAAAGGAAAAGAGGAAGAAAAGGAAAGATAAAGAAAAGGAAAAGATAAAGAAGAAAAGGAAAAAGATAAAGAAAAGGAAAAAGATAAAGAAAAGGAAAAAGAAGATAAAGAAAAGGAAGATAAAGAAAAGGAAAAAGATAAAGAAAAAAGGAAAAAGATAAAGAAAAGGAAAAAGATAAAGAAAAGGAAAAAGATAAAGAAAAGGAAAAAGACAAAGAAAAGGAAAGATAAACAAAAGAAAAAGATAAAGAAAAGGAAAAAGATAAAGAAAAGGAAAAAGATAAAATAGAAAAGAAAAAGACAAGAAAAGGAAAAAGACAAAGAAAAAGGAAAAAGAGGAAGAAAAGGGGAAAAGATAAAGAAAAGGAAAAAGATAAAGAAAAGGAAAGATAAAGAAAGGAAAAAGATAAAGAAAAGGAAAAAGATAAAAGAAAAGAAAAAAAAGATAAAGAAAGGAGAAAGATAAAGAAAAGGGAAAAAGATAAAGAAAAGAAAAAGATAAAGAAAGAAAAAGATAAAGAAAAGGAAAAAGATAAAGAAAAGGGAAAGATAAAGAAAAGGAAAAAAGATAAAGAAAAGGAAAAAGATAAAGAAAAGGAAAGATAAAGAAATAAAAGGAAAAGATAAAGAAAAGGAAAAAGATAAAGAAAAGGAAAAAGATAAAGAAAAGGAAAAAGATAAAGAAAAGGAAAAAGATAAAGAAAAGGAAAAAGACAAAGAAAAGGAAAAGATAAAGAAAAGAAAAAGATAAAGAAAAGGAAAAAGATA
This sequence comes from Ascarosepion bandense, assembly GCA_037127315.1. Classification (NCBI taxonomy): domain Eukaryota; kingdom Metazoa; phylum Mollusca; class Cephalopoda; order Sepiida; family Sepiidae; genus Ascarosepion; species Ascarosepion bandense. The sequence goes on along the minus strand of JBBBDQ010001019.1, from coordinate 60,304 downwards.
AAGAAAAGGAAAGATAAAGAAAAGGAAAAAAGAAAGAAAAGAAAAGATAAAGAAAAGGAAAAAAAAGATAAAGAAAAGAAAAGATAAAGAAAAGAAAAAGATAAAGAAAAGGAAAAAGATAAAGAAAAGGAAAAAGATAAGAAAGGAAAAAGATAAAGAAAAGGAAAAAGATACAAAGAAAAGGAAAGATAAAGAAAAGGAAAGATAAAGAAAAGGAAAAAGATAAAGAAAAGGAAAAGATAAAGAAAAAGAAAAGATAAAGAAAAGGAAAGATAAAGAAAAGGAAAAAGATAAAGAAAAGGAAAAAGATAAAGAAAAGGAAAAAGATAAAGAAAAGGAAAAAGATAAAGAAAAAGGAAAAAGATAAAGAAAAGGAAAAAGATAAAGAAAAGGAAAAAAAGAGAAGAAAAGGAAAAAGATAAAGAAAAAGGAAAAAGATAAAGAAAAGGAAAAAGATAAAGAAAAAAGGAAAAAGATAAAGAAAAAGGAAAAAGATAAAGAAAGGAAAAAGATAAAGAAAAGGAAAAAGATAAAGAAAAAGGAAAAAGATAAAGAAAAGAAAAAGATAAAGAAAAGGAAAAAGATAAAGAAAAGGAAAAAGATAAAGAAAAGGAAAAAAGATAAAGAAAAGGAAAAAGATAAAGAAAAGGAAAAAGATAGAATAAAATCAAATAAATAAGAAAAGAAAAAAATTGACATCGTCTGGGTTCGCAAAAAAAAGGGGAGAATGTAACTAAAAATTAACAGACAGCCGTGTTAAATCGACGTCAGTTAAAGCAACACGGAAAAAAGGTGGTAAGAGAGATAAAAGAAGGAAGGGAGGGAAAAAGAAAGAAACTAAAGAAAAAAATTTTTTTTAAATATTACAGACGCTGGACAAATTCAAAAACCTAATTTCCCCAAAACGTTGAAGTATTAGAAAAAGGCCTTTACTTAAAAAGGCATAATTATTAATAAAAGGGAATAAAAAGATATAGGATTTAAAATAAAATTATTTTTAAAAAAATTCGGTCATTTGAAATTAAACTAAATAAAGACAACACTAGGTAAAAAAAAAAAAAAAAAATGAATTACAATTATTATATATACATACCTATAGAAGTACATACATACATATATATATACACACACAATTTAACGAATAAGAATACATATATACATACACACACATACATACATACATTCAATTTATTACACACTTATATACATATACATGCGCATACACACATATATATGTGTGTACACACCTATATACAAAAATTCATATACACATAATATACATGTGTACACATACATGCACACATATACACACACACACGCACACACATATATATATATATATATATATATATATATATATATTCCATATGCACTCACACACATACATATTAATGAATATTATGAAAAGGAGCATTTAAATAGCTAAAAAAAATGTTTTCAAAATTACATATAGCCCACATACATAAATACATATATATACATATATATACAAATATGCACATCCACACACAAACATACACATATACATAAAAAAAAAAAAAATTAAAATTAAAATTAAAAATTTTTTTAAAAATATTAAAAAAATTATAGAAAAATTTAGAATTTAAAAATTAAAAATTAGAAGTTAAATTTTAAAATCCGCCCTATGGCGGCACTTGTTTATAAATTCCCTTCTAAAGTTCAAAAGTAAGTCCTGATAAGGATACTCCAAAATCAGAATCTTCTCTAATAAACACAGACGACACCTATCACGAAAACTTTTAGGAGTACAAGCTGAGCCTATTAATTTCCAGCTGATTATAGGGTCCTGCCCTTCCTCCTTCATTTCCCAGAACCTACGTGATAGTGCCGTCTGGAATCTGTTTAGGGTTCGAAAACGAGTACCTGTGATTATAAAGCCTCTGTTTGAAAGAGCCCGCGGACATGCTAATATAGGTCCGGTAATTGTCCTTGTTATTAGATGGAGAAATGCGGGCTTCATAAATTACATGGGTGGATTTACATTTGCCTTGCACCGGGCAGGCATCCACAGAATAACAATTGCATTTGTCGACAATTCCGGATTTAGCTTCCGTATTATTTAGGTTCATTAAAACTTGTTTATTGTGGGAATTAATTATATTATCTATATTTGAGGTGCAAGAATAACTAATTTTTAGGGTGAATCTATTAAAAATTTTATTTAAGGGATTGTTATTATTATTAAAATGTTTATCGATTAATTTGAGAAAATACTTACCAATATTTATATTAGTTAGCTTACAATAAGGAGGGTTAAACCAAATTATCTTCCTTTTTCTACATTTTCGGGTGTTTTTAGTTTTTGATGATTCTGGGTTTATAGCAGGCTTATCATACTTTAACTTATTAACAAAACCGCTTTTCTGAAGGGCCTTATCGTAAATTTCTTTGCTTGCGTTGAAATTTTTTATATTGGAAGATAATTGGTTAACCCTATTATTTACTATCTTGGGTATTTGTCTTATAATATTCTTGGGGTGGTTGGATAAACTATTTATATAGGTGGGAGAACTATTTTCTTTGAGAAAGGGTTGGTAGGAACCATTCTTTAAGTTAAGGGTGATATCTAGATAGTTTACAATTTTGAGATTGGAAGTAACCTCAACCTTAAAACCAAGAAAATTTAGGGCTCTGATAATTTTCTTATGTATTCTATTAGTGTAAGGCCCATTGGAATTGGGAATACATATCAGTCCATCATCCCGATATAGGCCTATTAGTTTAGGGTCTAAAAATCTACCTAAAATATCTAAAATATAAATGCCTATTAGATCTGCTACCTGGGCAGAATCATAGGCTCCCATAGGGACATCAAAACTATCTTCAGGCCCTTTAGTCCAAGTAGAACTATCAAAGGTGAGAATAGATTTTCTAGCTCCCAGTATAATTCTATAGTCACAATCCGAAATATTAACATAACCCCTAGCAAAGTTTAAACAATCCACAAGAAGTTTTTTTATATAGAGGAATAGAAATCCACAATATCAAATTTAAGGAAAGTGGATTTAGATTTGTCATTGATATTATCAAACCATTTTATGGTATCTAAGGAACTCTTCCAAAGATTCAGTTGTAAATTAGATTGTAACTTCTCTATTAAGTTCTTCAGAACCACCCTAGAAACTATGCCTAATTCACTCTTAGTGGGATTAATTAGTCTAGTTTGTAATTTATTTTGGAAATTAGGCTTGTGGTCCTTAAATAAAATGTAAGCTTCTTTGGTAGAAATTTTTCCAATTCTATCACTAATATTTAGTTCATTTGCAAATTTAGCCATATCGGAGTTAATTTCCGATAAAATTAGGTTACCTCTGTCTATTTTGTAATGACTAGTTATACTATTTTTAAGGATATTTAGGTAATTGGTGGTATTACACTTGTAAATGTTATTTGATTTGTCCGATTTAATCCATAGGTCTTTGGAATTCTTTAAGGTATTAATGTTCGACTTTAATAAATCCTGGAATTCATTTGAAATACCCCGGAACTTGATTTTGGGGATCAAATTAAAAAGGTTTTTTTCAAACGAGTTTAAAAATTTGCATACCGGTGGAGTTCTTAGAGTTCTTAAATCAAAGCACTCTGTAGAATCAGGAGAAGAATCCGTTGAACGCAGGTCAAAGTAGGCTTTCCATCGAAGTCTCCTCACAAAACTTTCAATTTTTTCCGTAAGATGAAAGAGAAAGGAATCCAGATTAGGAAAAGGAATATTCTTCAAAGAATACTCCGGGGTAAATTTCTCCATAGGAAAGGTGGTGTTGTATTGGTAGGAAAAAATCCGGGAATAAACCAAGAGAGCTCAACTACCAAAAGGCAGGAGCAAAATATTTTAATTCAGATACTTCAATCCAAGGGAAAAAAGCAGGAAGGTAAATTCCAAAAAACCGATCCTAATTAATATTAAAAATTTATTTTAATATTAAAAAATGATACAGGAAGAGAGCTCCATGTAATAAAATATTACAGAGCAAATATATATTAAAAAAGGATTAATTCAAAGATGTTGAATGGCCATTTCGATATGAAGATCCCCACGGGGAACGACACATCACCTCAGCAACAGAAAAAAAACTTTCAGAAACTGGAGAAAAATTAGTCTACTTTTCCTTTTTAAATAGATTGCAAAGAAATTTAAAAAAAAATAATAAAATAAAATAAAATAAATAAACATAAAAATAAAGGGAAAGAAAAAGAAAAGGAAAAAGAAAAAGAAAAAGATAAAATAAAATCAAATAAATAAGAAAAGAAAAAATTGACATCGTCTGGGTTCGCAAAAAAAAGGGGGAGAATGTAACTAAAAATTAACAGACAGCCGTGTTAAATCGACGTCAGTTAAAGCAACACGGAAAAAAGGTGGTAAGAGAGATAAAAGAAGGAAGGGAGGGAAAAAGAAAGAAACTAAAGAAAAAAAATTTTTTTAAATATTACAGACGCTGGACAAATTCAAAAACCTCTCTTACCACCTTTTTTCCGTGTTGCTTTAACTGACGTCGATTTAACACGGCTGTCTGTTAATTTTTAGTTACATTCTCCCCTTTTTTTTGCGAACCCAGACGATATCAATTTTTTTCTTTTCTTATTTATTTGATTTTATTCTATCTTTTTCTTTTTCTTTTTCTTTCCCTTTATTTTTATTTTATTTTTTTTTTTTATTATTTATTTTTTAATTTCTTTGCAATCTATTTAAAAAGGAAAAGTAGACTAATTTTTCTCCAATTTCTGAAAGTTTTTTTTTCTGTTGCTGAGGTGATGTGTCGTTCCCCGTGGGGATCTTCATATCGAAATGGCCATTCAACATCTTTGAATTAATCCTTTTTTAATATATATTTGCTCTGTAATATTTTATTACATGGAGCTCTCTTCCTGTATCATTTTTTAATATTAAAATAAATTTTTAATATTAATTAGGACCGGTTTTTTGGAATTTACCTTCCTGCTTTTTTCCCTTGGATTGAAGTATCTGAATTAAAATATATATATATATATATATATGATTAAAAAAGAAACAAAAGAAAAAATTATTAAAGCAGAAGCCAAAGTGACAGGTCAGATTCTTGTTGGCATTTTATCAATAGTTTCTAAATACATGTAAAGCAAAACGACAATGTTCCGTGGTCGCCAAAGGAATATCTACAAAAATTATTGCTATTATATCGCCACTGCGCCGGTGTCTTCAATGTCTAAATTTTTCAAAACATTGAGAATGGAAAATAGAGTTCATGCCTCCCATACAAAATTGTGGCCCCCTGCAACCAAAATCAAAACGAAAAGCTAAAATCCTCTCGCCGAGGAGGCTGGTTTGATTGGTTTTTCTTCTACGGCTTCTCAACCCATTACATGTTGTTTAAAGTCAGAAAATTTGTTTCGGACTGTTATTTATCTTTTGTCATAATAATGATTTAGTGATACAAGTTTTACTAATTAACCCATACCCGGAGGCGGTTTAGGTGGACAAAATTTGATAAACAAACGAGAAATTATTATTTGGACATAAGGTGGGGGAATCAAATGTATATCACAGTCAGTTTATGAACTGATTGCTCACTGTGTTCACGGTAATGTCAATACGTTTATATTCCAGAGAATGTAAAAAAAAATCTATGAGACCAAGCTGTGAAACTTACCAGTGTTTGATTGACTGATTCGTTTTCTAGGGCTTATCAACACTTTGCTGGTTATTTAAAGCCAGAAATATTTTTACATTCTAAGAATCTTTCTTTTTTTTGGGGGGGGGGGATAATAATGATTTAGTGATACGAGTTTTACTAATTAACCCATAGCTGGTGATTTTAGAGAAGAGACTGACTCATTCTTTTCTCAGGGATATTTTGCTTGTAATTGAATATAATGAACCCAACTGGAATTGGAACTCGTCTCTCCGATTAACAATTCCGAGTCATTATTCATTACACCACCCACACATCCAAGCTTACAGCGTCTTGTATTCCCAAGCTGTTACCCATATATGTATTGACCAGATTCGACGTTAATTAACTTCGGGTGTGGTGCAGTGGATATCGGCTCGCAACGAGAAATCAGAGAGCCGAGTTCGAATTCCAGTTGAATTCGTTGCTTTCGCTTATGCGCAAATATCCTTAGGAAAGGTATTAATCCGTCTCTTCGCCTTCTAACTATGGGTTATCTAGCAGATCAGATTTGGTTCTATAGTCTTGGCTGACAACCAGTCTACCGAAGAAAGAAATGGCGGGAAAATCTTCTGCCTAGTCAGTCAAGCGTATATCACGTATGGCACTTAACTGACTGACTGACCATACGGGATGTGGCTGTAAGCCCTCACGGAGAAGGGTCTGAACCAAGAATCCTGCCGTAGCTATTACTGGTAAAATTAAAAGCGAATACACGTTCATCGAGCTTCATTCTCCCACTCCAAGAAGTGTTTTTAAAAAAAGGAGAAAAAACAGAGTAGACTTTGGTTGGTAACCAGTTTAAAAGAAGGAAAAATTTCAAATCAAAACCGCGAAAAAAACACCCGACACTAGTCCTCTATCTTTTTCAAGAATTAATAAAAATTCACAAGTCATGAAAAAGTGGAAGCTGTGGAGAGCCATTATCGCCTACAGTTTGAAGGGACATGATATTAAAAATGAATATGGTGCTGTTGAAAACTTCTCAAAAACATTTTTTGCCGAAAGTGATTCAGTCACTTCTCATTTCACAATCATTGTCATTATTATCTGTCTATATTTCTGAAATGAGATATTGTAACTATTTACATTGTTCGAACTATTGTCCTAATCTTTACTGTGATATTCATGACATTTCTGTCGTTGTACGCTCCGGCCTTCTTCAAGTAATATACGCTGGAATTTCAAACCGAACCTTTTCTTTCATCCACCGGGATAAATTGTTCTAGTTCCATCCTCCATGCTTTTTCTAGATACCTCAGTTTCAGTTATATCCCTTTAGCAACTCAACTCGCCAAGTATATCACCTGAAGACGCCCGAAGCGAGCACTAGCCGAAACGTCGTGAATATTACTATAAAGATGCGAACAACATTTCGACCAATGTAAATAGTGTAAATATTATTTTTATATGGATGCACATGAAATGGATGCATATTCATTATTATACGGATTCTCATGTAGCTTTCATTCGTTTTTAGATGTATAACGGTGTATACAATGAGCGTGAGAACAAGTTGACTGGGTTCCTCGCATTATTCACGAAAACATTTCGAATAAATACGTTGATAACAAGCATTCAAGTTTTCATCATCATCATCATGAACAATAACATTATTATGAAAACCGTGTTTATCGCAAGGAGGGGAAATAAAACGAGAGGAGGATGAGTGGAGGGGAGTGAAGTGGGGAGAGAGAACCTGAAGTGGAAAAAAAATATAAGTTTTCCTTGAGTTTCGCATAATTTCTTTCAAGTGTTTGTTTACTGAATGCTGGTCTCTTCAGTGCAAATACTTAGCTGTATACACAGATTAGCGCGCATGCGCGCGCACATACAGACACAAACATAAAAAAAACAAAAACGGCAGCACTGCGAAATTCGTACCTCTTGTAATACATATTATTGTGAAGGTGGTACAATAGTTTGAGACTCGGAAAAAGAAATCGCCGAGCCGAGTTCAAAATCCGGTCGAGATCGTAACATTCATTTTTCGCAGAAATACCTTTGAAAAAAGGTATGAACCCATCTCTTCTACTTTCAGCTATGGGTTGAATAGCAGGACAGATCGGGTCCTGGAGCCTTGGTTGGCAACTGGTCTGCCGGGGGAAAAAATCTGCCTAGTCAGTCAAGGATCGAAAGAGACATGATCGCCCAAGCGTGTATCACGTATGGCAATTAAGTGACTCACTGACCCTTGGAAACGGCACGAATCCATATATTCCCCACGCAACACACACACACACACCAGCAATGGGTTAAACTGGACTCTCTTGTCTACCCTTAACATGGCTCTGGACTCTCTAGTTTCCCGTCCACTACTAGCAGAACTCTATAGTTTGCTCTCTACCACTAGTTTTTTTTTATAACTACAGAGTCAGTCAGTTAAGTGCCATACGTGATACACGCTTGGGCGATCATGTCTCGAAAGAGACATGACTGACTGGGCAGAAGGTTATCCCGCAGTAGGTTGCCATTGCTTTCTGCGGTAGACTGGTTGCCGACCAAGGCTATAGAACCCAATCTGTCCTGCTATTTAACCCATAACTGGAAGGAAGAGACGGATTAATACCTTTCCCAAGGGTATTTGCGCGTAAGTGAATACAATGGATTCAACTGGAATTCGAACTCGGCTCCTCGGCAAATTCTTCAAGAAAATGCACCAAATCTAATTGGTCCAGTTCAGTGGCCGTCCAAGAGGCTCATCCCTTGTTCCCTGTTTAAGATGTGGTTTCCGGCTTTCTGTTTTCCAATCTTCTCACTTTGTTGTTTTTTTTTCAATTGGAGTAGATAGATCTATCTATCAACCCGGTTCACACTCCACCCATGTCTATTGAACAGGTTAAGAGGCTCATCCCTTGTTCCCTGTTTAGGATGTGGATGTTTGCGAGGTTTATCTTTTCCAATCTTTTCACTATTACGTAGCCCCTTGCACATCAGTGGCGTTACCGCCTTGCTCGGGGTGATACGATTTTTAAAAAAAAGCCCAGATCTGAATGTTATGAATTACTATATCTGGAATATACTTCTAACTCACTTGCAAAACCGTCGTCGTGACATCGTAGATATTGACTCATTGAAATGGAACTTAACAGAATCTTGGAATTAAATTTCTCTTGACAATCTCCGCAAAGCTACTGCCTCCTGGTTACCACGTTCACAACTTTGTGTTGAACATTCGGGCAAACATTTCAAACATTGTGATTGTGATGCTGTGGATCATGACTCAAAACGAGAGATCAGTGAGCCGAATTCAAATTCCACTTGAATTCGTTGCATTCACTTGTGCACAAATACTCTTACAAAAAGTATTACCATTTCGCTTCACCCTTCAGCTATGGGTTAAATAACTGGATAGATTGGGTTCTACAGCGTTGGTTCGGAACCAGTTCACCGCAGAAAGTAATAGCAACCTAATGCGGGAAAATCAGTCATGTCATGTCTTTTTCAAGACATGATCGCCCAAGCGTGTATCACGTCTGGCACGTAACTTAAAGACTGACGGTAATTGTTTAGTTTGTGTATGTGTCATGATAGCTAAATAAATTTATTTCTGAATTTACCGCTTTTCTAAGTTCGAATTCCAGTTGAATTTCTTGCATTCACTTACAAACAAACACCCTTAGAAAAGGTATTAATCCGTCTCTTCCCTTCCAGTTATGAGTTAAATAATATGACTTTTCTTTTCTTTCTTTCTTTATTTATTTTCAGTTGGAGTAGATAGACTAAATTATCACCCGGTTCACACTCCACCCACGTCTATTGAACAGGTGAAGAGGCTCATCCCTTGTTCCCTGTTTAGGATGCGGTTTCCGGCTTTCTCTTTTCCATTCTTTTTACCCTTACGTAGCCCCATGCTCATCAGTGGCGTTATCACCTTGCTTGGGGTGATATGATTAAAAAAAATCATTAAATCTTGGTAGGGTGTCTATTTTCCTTAGGATAGTGTCACTGTAGAGGTTAGATAAATCTGGTGAGAAGATGCCTCCTTGTCACACGCCACTTTCTCGTAACCCTTTCTCTTTCACTAATATCCGGTTCAAGTAGACTGATTGTTCAAATACAACATTAAATCCCCATACAAGAAAATTCTTTTTTCTCTTCATTTCATTATCAGCAAATAGCAAGAACAAGTTTGAGATGTCATCAAGTTGCCCGAAGGAAATATTTCTGTTCAAATATGTTTGCTATTTACACCTCAGTGGTAATGGCTAACGAAACTAACAATCACCCATCGCCAACACGCCTAGGGGAAATCGTCAAGTCTATTTCGAAAAACTAAAATAAACAGTTTTGTCCTTGTGCTAAGAATTTGTAATAAATTGTCCCTTTATGACCAAATAGAGATAAAAATTTGCTCTCGAATTTGGGTCAAAGGGATCCAGTTCATAACAGCAAATGTTACTTGCTCGATTATTGGATTTACCGAAAATCGTAAAAATCGAAACTTCCCTTAGTCAAATGATTCAGTTCATCGAAAAGTCAAAACATAGAAAATCAAAGGGAGATAACTTTTATATCTTAATGCTACTTTCTCCATTAAAAAGAAAAAAAAAACGGAAATTGCTGGAAAGTAATTGCAACTCACCTGAAGCGAGCTGAATGTGTAATGCTCCTCATGCCACCGAACTTCTTCTCTACGGCATATGACTTCATTGAATTTATTTTAATGTGTTTCTCTCGAATTTGTATTTGAATCTGGGGTCATCAGGAGAGAATTTCGGGGCCTTCCTCTCAACGGTTTCACTTACACACCGGCCCTCCTCACTGATGTGAGGCCCTATTATAATATATACTAATGAGTTGTAGACATAATAGTTCAAATTTCCAACGGCGAAATTAGATTTAAGAAAAAAAATGGTGGGGCAAACCTTGCATTTTTCTTTTTATATATATTGCACCGGTTAATTTGATTGTTGCTTATTGAAAAAAATGAATGATTAACAATCAATTGGTTTGTTTAAAAGGTTTATTTAATGCTGAAACCAGTTAAAGCCAGAAAATTGATTTTGTTGTTGCTGTCGGACAATGAAAACAAAATATTAATTGAGTAATGTGAATTAATAGAGAAAACATTTTAAAATACAGAAATGTTTTAATATACTTCATTTGTAAATGTGAGTTTTGGATAGAACAAATACTAAAATGAATTTCTTTTCGTCATTTTTTACCCATTGAAAGGACACAGAATATATATATATATATATATATATATATATATATATATATATATATATATATATATATATTAGTGAATTTATTTCTTGTCACAATGCAGGTGGTTTACTGCCAGTATAGATTCTAGATTGTTTTGTCTTTCCCAAATATGTCGAGGCTCCCGAGCATCTCTAACAAGTCTTTGTGACGTAGTCTGTCGAACGACTTTGCGTAGTCTATAAAAAACAGGTATACATCCTTCTGCATTTTTATTTCTCTTTCTAATAACATTCTGAGCATAAATATCGCATTCCTTATCCTATCTATGGACAGATTCTACTGTGCGCTCTGTTCATAGAATTATTCTAGGTACCTTCACTCATTATCGATACCTAACTTTTAAATTAATTTTTTTAAAATAAAAACAGTTTTCTTGAAACTTTTATCTTCGTTTTAATTGAAAGCTAAATGATTAAAAAAGACTTTCCAGTATGCAAAATACTGTGGTGTATTTCAAACAGAAATCATGTTCAATGGAATCTAAAAATTTTAGGTGCTTTTTTTTTTCAACTTTTTAGCCATTTTTGAGCGATCGACACACTTGTAAACAAAAGCTAATTCTTGGCTTTAAAAATATTGCAAAAATAAAATATACATCTGTGACAAGTTATTTTTGAAAAATTAAATTTAAACTTAAATTAATCTGATTTACACAATTATCATTTATTTATAGCATGAAATTTAGAATAAAACTATTTCTTAAATACAGTGTGTTGATCTTTCTGACCTTTCCCTGTATATTTGATTATGTGATGACAGTCACACCGATGTGAGATAAGATAAGTGTATGGTGACCGGAATTAACAATATTTGTTTGTGTGTGTGTGTGTGTGTGTGTAGTTGGATCGATTTACAATGAAATTTTATAGTAAATAGAGAGGACTCAAACTTGTTAAGTACGAGACAGAAATCGATCTATCTTGTACAAATAATTGGATATATTGGATATTATTATTAATATCTCAATCTGACATTAAAATTTGAAAGTTACTTGAATTTATAATTTTGAATTTGTTTCGTTTTATATACGAGACATTTATTTATGAAACTGGGTTTTTTTTTCCACCTTTGAAATAAGAGTGAGTTTTTGTCCGCTGCCATAGCTTCCTCCTTAGTAATATTGTTAATTTCCTCATATTAATTCACACTCAATAACCCCCTTCCGTTTTCGTGGTTTTGTTGTCTTGCTTGGGATGAAAATGTAGTTAGTCGAAATGTATAATAAAATATTAAAAAAATTAATTAATTAAAATAAGACATTTGCTGTCCTCTAGAACCATTCTCTCTCTCTCCCCCTTTCTTTTTCAACTAATGAGAAGGCAACCCTCAAATAAAAAGAAAAAGAACAAACGACTGAACACAAAAGTTTTCAGGTTCAGAGGCTAGTTATTGTGACTAGAAATCTACGAAAATAAGATAAGAAATACGTATAAATTATTGTATAAGTTATTGTGACTAGAAATCTACCAAAATAAGATAAGAAATACGTATAAATTATTGTATAAGTTATTGTGACTAGAAATCTACCAAAATAAGATAAGAAATACGTATAAATTATTGTATAAGTTATTGTGACTAGAAATCTACCAAAATAAGATAAGAAATACGTATAAATTATTGTATAAGTTATTGTGACTAGAAATCTACCAAAATAAGATAATACGTATAAATTATTGTATAAGTTAAATTGTGACTAGAAATCTACCAAAATAAGATAAGAAATTACGTATAAATTATTGTATAAGTTATTGTGACTAGAAATCTACCAAAATAAGATAAGAAATACGTATAAATTATTGTATAAGTTATTGTGACTAGAAATCTACCAAAATAAGATAAGAAATACGTATAAATTATTGTATAAGTTATTGTGACTAGAAATCTACCAAAATAAGATAAGAAATACGTATAAATTATTGTATAAGTTATTGTGACTAGAAATCTACCAAAATAAGATAAGAAATGCGTATAAATTTCTGCTATAAAAAAATGATAAAGAAAGAAATAGTGGAAAATATAAGAATTTTGTTCAATTTTAAAAAAAAAAGACTTTTTAATGTTAGTCGAAATCAAGTTTCGTACCATGTAGTCTAGAGGCTTTTCGTATATAAAGTGACAGTTGACACGCCAACGTAGAGAAGGGACAGCTTAAGATGTTTTCCGCCCTTCGGAGAGAAGAGTACGTAGTGTTTACGTGGTGGTTTTCTATTTACAGGTGGTTATCTTTGATACTTTGAATAACGTCCTTAATCCAATCAAATAGACACAAATCTTTAGCCTTTTAAAAATTCAGGCAAAGAACAGTCAGTCAGTTAAGTGCCATATGCGTTACACGCTTGGGCGATCATGTCTCGAAAGAGACATGACTGACTGGGCAGAAGATTATCCCGCAGTAGGTTGCCATTGCTTTCTGCGGTAGACTGGTTGCCGACCAAGGCTATAGAACCCAATCTGTACTGTTATTTAACCCATAACTGGAAGGAAGAGACGGATTACTACCTTTCCCAAGGGTATTTGCGCGTAAGTGAATGCAATGAATTCAACTGGAATTCGAACTCGGCTCTCCGATTTCTCGTTCCGAGCCGATATCCAATGCACTACAACGCACAGGCAAAGATAATTAGTCAAAAAATGTAGTTTGCATGTTAAGATAAAATTTTGTATCTCTTAAAATAAAATATACAATATTTAAAGAGAGCATAGGTTCATATTATAAAGTTATCGTGTTAAATGTCTAAGTATTTTAGCATATAATAGTGAGAAGAGTATCTTTGTAAATATGTACGAGTTGAATATATGGATTGAAATCCGACAAGAAAGTAGAAAATATGTCTTAATCTAACATGTTTCACTTTTATTAAAGCTTAAAGGATCTGCTTAAAAGAGAAGGTATCTCGTTGGTAGTAGTAATCCCTTCGACTCTCTGTGAAAGTTTTAGGTGTCCAAAAATGTAGGACATGGGAAAACGAACAGAATTTCACCGTCTCTCTGGTTCCTTTGCCTGGTTATCACTATGTTTATACAATTTCCTGAGACAAAGGAATTAATTCTAGAATAGTTTCTTAATATCTGGTTGGTTTATGGAGACGTCAATTATATTTATTAAATCGGCCTTGAGCTAAACACAAATGAAGTCCCCACAAGTTAAAATTATCATCAGAAGGTTGAGAAACTATAAAACTGTTTCGTTTGTATAAATAAACGAAAATCTATTTATCGAACAGCATAATATCAAATTGTATGTATGAAATCTTCTAAGAGAAAGTGTAGTAAGCAGTTTACAGAATTAAGAGTTCGTTTATTTTAGCGAAATTTAATTTGTACAGAAAAAGGTTAAGTCCATGATTTTACTGAGTGTTTCAATAAAGTAGTAGTAATGTCTTGTTCCTCTCTTTCTTTTTCTGTACGGTGAGTAGATGAAGAGGTAGAAGAGATAAAGAAAACAGCACGAGAGAGGAAGCGTGAAGATGCGAATGTAGGTCACCGGGGGGGGGCGGCCTGATGATTTCCTTGCTACATTGTGTTCAGCATGGACTGTCTGGTGCTTCCTCGTCCTCTATTTGCATTGACCAAGAAACGGGTACAAAATAGTCAACTCGGATCACGTGGTCAGCTCCCAACCCAAACTCATTTGGAGGTAGAAAGAAACATGACATGGATCATTGAAAATTCAATCTGTTTTGTTTTCTATAAATTGCTCTTCTTTCATTGGTCAATAAATATTTTCACACTTGCTCGCGAAATTTGCCTTATTCTTTTTCTTAGCACGGAGGCAATTTTTCCCCCTATAGGTCAAAATTAGATTTCACACTAGCTCGCGAATTCGCAAACAGTGAAGGAAAGAGAGTTATTTTTATTTCGTATCCACGAGAGGTTCACAGATGCGATTCCTTTGACCAACCCTTTTTCTACACTTACATTTAGGAGTGATGACCTTTTGGTCTCTTATGGTTTGCTAACTTAGTTTTCTATTATTTATTTCTTTATTTTAAACCGTGAACTTTTTTTTTTCATTACAAATACATCGCAGATTGACAATGCACCTATGCCCAAAGAAAACACACTGCCAACACCAGTTAAAAAAAAGGTGACAACTACGAAGAAAGTCCGACTATCAACTATCAAATACCCGTCCGATCAAACTTTTGCTACACCAAATTACAAAGGACACGCTCCAATCGAAGTCAAATAAATAAATAGCTATTATTATTTGTTTATACATTTGGTTTTGTTCGTTTATTTCCGAAGCTTGCGAGAAACATTACGAAGAATCTCTGCTGTTCCACGCGAAACGAAAAAATTTAAAAGCAAAACAAAAAAAAAAAAAAAAGATTATTGCGAAAGTGAAAATGTTTTCAGAAATTAAAACGTGGCCAATTTCCCCAAGTGGTTTTGTAAGTTTATAGACATATAGTTCATATATACTAAAATACACTCCTTAATTTTTCTTCGTGTGTGTGTGTGGGGGGGGGGGGGAGGTAAATTAAATTTCAGTTTTCACTTACAGAAATTTCACACATAGACACACACACACATGCGTACAAGAATGGTGCGTACTACACTCGGATACCACGACCGGGCGGGTGGACATCAAGCTTGATTGCGGTCAACGGGCAGTGCTTTGTGACACTCGCTGTTATCACCAATTTTTTTTTTTTTTTTTTCTACCTACATTTATACGGTAGCGGATGTGCGTTGTGGTGCAGTGGATATCGGCTCGGAACGAGAAATCGGGGAGCCGAGTTCGAATTCCGGTTGAATCCATTGTATTCACTTATGCGCAAATAACTTTGGGAAAGGTATTAATCCGTCTCTTCCTTCCAGTTATGGGTTAAATAGCAGGACAGATTGGGTTCTATAGCCTTGGTCGGCAACCAGTCTACCGCAGAAAGCAATGGCAACCTACTGCGAGATAATCTTCTGCCCAGTCAGTCATGTCTCTTTCGAGACATGATCGCCCAAGCGTGTATCACGTATGGCACATAACTGACTGACATTTATACGTTACAAATTAAACTAAGCACAACTGACTATTGAAGAAAGAAACCCTCTAGCGCATTTTGACGTCATCCCTCCCACATGATTGCTTCCCCGATGGCTATAACCTCCAGGAGTTTAAATGTAAAGTCAATAGACACCTCCTAACACACTAACCCTCCCATTCTCTCCAACTCTCCCCCTATGTACATCCTAACTCGTCTCTCGCCTTGTGTAACCCCCTGCGCTATAGTGGTAGTGAAATGCCTTGCTTGGGGTGACATGATATAAAAAAAAAATTTTAAAAAAAGAAAATTCTGGGATGTTTTGGTTTTTTTTGTCCTAATCTATGAATTTGCTTTGCTCTCGATTAAAAAAAAAAAAAAAAAAAATTATATAAAATTTATTTTTATTTATAATGTTAAATGTGTGAAAATTATTCAACTTTTTAACAAGAACATCTTAAGTTGATGTTATAAATTGCCGCAAAACATTGCCGATTTATCTAAGATAAAATAATCTATTATGAAATGTCTAATTTGTATTTAAATTACAGTGTAGTCATTTTTAATTTTTTTAAACCCCCCCCCCCCCCGTAAATAAATACATTGTTTTACTTTACTATCATTACAGTACGCTATAAATGTCAATATTCTAATTTTGTAATGGTAAAGCGTAATAACAGAAGACGGATTGTGCGACACTGAGATCCGAAGGCGAATTGGCATGGCGAAAGAAGCATTCCAGAAGTTGAGTAAAGTATTAAGAAACAGGACAATTTCGCTAGAAACAAAGCAGTGAGTACTGCGTTGCTATGTGTTGTCAGTTCTTCAATATGGCAGTGAATGTTGGACAATGCCATCAAAGATGAAGGAAAAACTTGAAGCAACTGAAATGTGGTTCTACAGAAGGATGCTGCGAATATCATGTGAGTAATGATGACGTCATGGAAATGATGGATACAAAAAGGATGTTAATACTAAGCATCAGGAAGAGACAGCTGAAGTTCCTGGGACACGCAATGAGGAAGGAGGGCTTGGAGAACCTGATACTAACAGGCCAGATAGAGGGGAAAAGAGACAGGGGAAAGCAACGGATAACGTATTTGAAGGACCTAATCAGGTGGATGACGGAACGAGGGTTGCATGGTGTAACAGGAGAAGGCATGCTCAGAGCCACTAGGAATAGGGAAACGTGGAAGGCCATGATCGCCTACGTCCTGAAGGAACAAGGCACATAAAAGAAGTTTTCAATCAGCGTCTGGCGATTGCGTCATGAAATGAAACAGAGTTGTCCAAACGATGAAGGAAAAATGTGTTTTTGTCATGAATTTTAGCAATGCTTTTTTTTTCTTTACATCGAGCACTGATTTACCACAAGCACCCAATATGCGATACTTTAAATATCTACGACGTTATTTTTCCGTTTTATTTAAACCCAAAAGAAAGTTAAAACGATAATGTAATGAAATCAAAGGGAAGTAATTCCGTTTTTTTTTAGTCTTTTTTGCTAAGCCAAAATTGCTTACATGGGTACCACCAGAAATTGCATTCATGGGTACCACCAGAAAATTAATGCCTTTTTTTTTCCGAAATGAAAGCATTAAATCGTCATTCCCTTTGATAAAAATCGAAAAATTATCCGATTCAAACGAAATTTTTAGTTTTTATTAATAAATGAATTATATACTGGATAGATTATTTCGTGAGAAACAGCTGTAGAAATATTATTTCGGGATTCTGTTTCACCCTCACTCACTTTTCGAGATCGTGTGTGTAATTTAAGGGATGTTAATGAAATTATTTTTTTTTTTTTTTTTTTTTTTACAGGTGTGTAAAGAAAATCCCTGAAGATATTATTTCAGTAAAAAATATACAATATCAAAAATTGTTCAATATGCTCAAACTTGAAAATTTTGGTAAGATACGAGATATATCAAGTTTGGGTATACTGAACATTTGTGCTTGTGGAATTTATAAAACGCATTATTTTATTTCAAAATGGACAAAGAAAAATCAACACTTAGTATTTATTTTACAAAAAATTACTTGTTTCAGTGCGATTTTGAAATTCATGCCCTTGCACGAGTTTCTTTTATCTAATCTATCATAAGAACGAGAAATCGGGGTGCCGAGTTCGAATTCCAGCTGAATTCATTGCATTCACTTACGCGCAAATACCCTTGGGAAAGGTATTAATCCGTCTATTCCTTCTAGTTATGGGTTAAATAGTAGGCCAGACTGGGTTCTATAGCCTTGGTCGACAACCAGTTGTACCGCAGAAAGCAATAGCAACCTACTGCAGGATAATCTTCTGCCCAGTCAGTCATGTCTCTTTCGAGACATGATCGCCCAAGCGTGTATCACGTATGGCACTTAACTGACTGAATTTATCATAAATCATGGGATACAAATGAACAGATTTAAAATTGGCAACTTTTTTCATTTCAGTGAAACAGACGTTAAACACTTATCTTTCGTTCTTTCTTTAATCATTTAATCCCTAAAACTATGTGGCGTCTCTGATACGTCTTTCCACCCTGCCAAAATAGAGTATTATTTATTATTTGCAGGGTATAACGTACATAATAACTAAGAAATTAAAGGCGGGACATGCTGAATTAGATAAGATTAATATAAACGTTATATTGGGTAGATATTATTCTTTTTTTTAAAACAATGTAACTGACATCTACGGAGCTAGGTAATCGAGATTCAATAAAAGATGCTGTGCTTTTCAGTTGGGTTTGTAAACAATATTTTATATTAAACAAACAGGGTTGATTCTGCCACATCTCAATGTTTATTTACTCCCGCAACATTTTTTCCTAAGGCCCACCTTGACAGGCTTACACGTGAACGTTCTCTCTTTTATTCAGTAAGCGGCTTTTGAAGTGAAAATCTTTCATAAAATATAAAAAATAAACCTGAGAAAAATATTCAGCTACTACAGAGAAGGCAACAGAAATGCACTTCACTATCTTTCCCAACAAGACATGCCAATTTACGAATAATAAAGAATAGGAAACTGTGGACACTCATGATCAACATCTTGAAAGTATATGGAAATGAATTAAAAAGAAAAACAGGCTATGACAAACCTGTAAAGGGTTGAATTGAATGATAATTTTTATTCCATCATAATTCCTCAGCCAGAGATCAAATCAGTTTCACATTTTCTAGTAATTACCAGAAATTAGAAAAGAATTTTCAGCAATTGAAATAAGAAAATCAGATTGTACTTTTCTTATGTTAATTTTATAATTTAAAGTAGAATATAAAATTTACATTATCCCAAATTAATATTACTGTTAGTCTGAGAGAAAAATATATAGAACTTGTAGAGTATATCTTTAATGGCACAGAAATGCTAGCAAAGTAGATTAGCAAGAATTCTGAAATTTTAACTTTGCTAGATTTTTAATGTGTTATTCAAAGAAGCTAATATATATATATATATATATATATATATATATATATATATTTATTGTTAATGGTATTTTTTGATTGTATAATAATTCTTACCTATGTATGTGTGTATATATATATATATATATATATATACATGGGTAAGAATTATTATACAATCAAAAAATACCATTAACAATTAAAAAGAACACCAAATTAATAAACAGAAGAAAAAAAAAGACGGAAGAAAAGAAAAAGGAGAAAGAGAAGAAAAAGGAGAAAGAAAGAGAAGCAAAGGCAAAAAGACAGTGACAAAGAAGAAATTAAAGAAAAGAGAAAGAGGAAAAAAAGTGAGAGCAGAATACAGAAACAATAAAAAATAAAGGAAAATGTGGTAAACAAAGAACAGTGAAAAAAAAAAAAAGAGGGAGACTAATACTATGAACAAAAAAAAAAAAAAAAGAAACAGCTTTACACAGACATACAAATAAAAAACAAGTGACCTAAATTGTGCGGTGTGGTGGTGGTGGGATACTTTTGCACCCACTTTCCAATTATTAAAGCTTTTTTTTTTTTTTAATTCACTAATGAAAAACGTGCCTTTAGATTTCTTCAGACAATAACCAATGGAAAATGTGCAATAGTCTGTTACCAGTAGAACTGTTAGGTGTGTGTTAAAAAAAAAAAAAGTTAAATAAAATAAAACACACAAACACATGAAAGCATTGGCGTTGTTGACACTAATAAAAATATTTTATTTTTAATTTTCGACGCCTAACATTCAATAAACCAAAGTTGACATTGACCAAAAGGGGCGATAACTAGTGTTGTACTAAAACTTGAACAAGGGAAACTAATTTCGGTAGAAAATTGACACGCAATACGTTTTATTCTTAATGAAAAAGGAAGAGGGAAATATTTCCTCGGAAACCAAATTAAATTTGCAACTGAAAAGATGCATTTTATAATATACCAGTATAACTTATAGTGACTATCAGTTCCCAAAAGACAAGACTGATTCAATATATTTTGATCTTACCGATTATAAAATAATGAAAGATAATAAAAAACAATGTTTTTCTTAGCTAAGACAAAATTAGGTGTGAAGAGACGAATATAAAGTACGTATATTTTGGCAACATCTTTTCTTTTAAACACGTTGTATTAAACGATAGAGACAACTTAGTCTTGCAGATTCTTTTGTATTTTCTCATATTTTCTAATAAGATTTTATTCCTAAATTATATTTATGTAAATGTTGTCCATAGGTTAACCGATTACTTTCGAACGTCATCATTCCTCATCAGAGTCAAATTTAGTTTTAAACACCAACAATTGCCTTTTCGAATGATAATGTTGGGGTGTTTTGTTTTTGTTTTTTTTGTTTTGTTTTTTTTTAATTGTTTAGCAGCGTTTTTTAGTTTGTAGGTCATAAGAGATGAGGAAGTATATTGAGGTTTACAAGGAATTGTTGATGTTTAAAACTGTAAATTTGACCCTAATGATGAACGATGACGTTCGAAAGTACTCGGTTAACCTATAAAAATATTTACATAAATATAATTTGGAAATAAAAAGTCTCATTAGAAAATACAAAAGAAAATCTGCAAGACTAAGTTGTCTCTATCGTTTAATACAATAAGTTTATATATATATATATATATATATATATATATATGTGTGTGTGTGTGTGGTCTTTTCATTTGCAGTAAGACAAAAAATAGCGCGTCGTCAAAGGATTTGCAGAACTGTGCTATGACTTCTGCTACTTACATTGACATGCAAAATACTGGGGAAAAAAGTTACTGCATTTGATAGCCTAAGGAGTATGAAGCAAGAAATTAAACAAATGATTTCATTGTTCCCACCTCTAATAATTCATTGAAATCACAGCATAGTATGAAGAAAAAAGGCCCAAAACTTTAAAAAAAAAAAAAACTTCGTTTTTCAATCACATTGTTTATGTTATTTATGTTATTCAATCATTGTTTATGTTATTATTAAGGGGAAAGATCAAAGTATTTTTTTATCATTTAATTAATTAATTTAATTAATTAATTAATCCTTTCTCACAGATTTAAATTTTTGGTAAAAATCTTGCTTTTCATCAGCAGGTAGCAAAATCGTTAGCAGAGTTTACAATGTTTAATGTAATATTTCGTAACTCAGTTTATTTTTCCATTTAGTCAATGTTTTGCAAGTAATTGTCTGTTTTTAATGAAACATTCAGGACTTATTCACAAATGAATCAAATTATTTCTGAAATAATTATTTTTAGAAAATTTTCTTGGCAATTTTTTTCTTTTACATCTATTAACCCACCTCCATGTAAATTTATTAAATTTTTAGAAATTAAGATATGTTTCGAAAATTCGTTTTATTAAGACTCCTCGGGAAATTTTTTTTTTTTTTCAGACAGTTGGTTGTTTTTCTGAAAATCTGCTCCAAATAGTAAAATAAAAAAGCAATAAAACTATGACATTATTTAATTACTTTTCATATATAAGGACATTATAGAAAAATTTCAAAGAATAATCGATTTTATACAAGAATTATTTTCATTTTTTTTAAAATTATAATTTATAAAATTTCAAATTTTTTCTTTAAATTTACAAAGCCTTTTGCAGTTAAATTATTAAGTGAAGACTACATTTACTAATCGAAAATTGAAAAGTTTACTACAGATCATATAACCAAAAATTTTTTAATATATTGTGTATAGGAAGTTTTTAAGTATGATATTGTCTAAGTTATATTAAAAAGGTCATATGTTTCATGATTTCTTCCCCTACAGGAAAAAAATTTGGTCAACCATACTTAGCTGTCATTTGACATCCGGCTGTCATCATTCATTTGCACCTTGGTAATTAAGAAATATTTTTATTCTATATTTAATTCTATAAACAAGTAGTACTTGTGTAAATTGGATTAATTTAACTTTATATTTGCTAATTTTCCAAAATTTTTTAAGTTAATTTAATCTGATCTGAAACGTGTTACTTGTTTATAGCATGAAATTTAGAATTAGAGTATTTTTTAATCACGGAGGTCAGAGCTTTCTGACCTGTTAAGTGATTTATGACAGCCAGATGTGGAGATAAGCTTTGAGAGACCAGAATTGACATAATTGTCCAGAAGAAAAGTGAAATATGTGACGTTTTAATGTAACAAACGAAATACCATACTCAAAAAAATTCTATGCACAAACGAGAAAAAAATTAGAAATTGATTTAAGTGTCTTTTGGCTCGAAGATTTGCAATAAACTTTTCTCTTTGTAAATACAGTCTTCACTTAATAACCTAATTGCAACAAGGCTTTGAAGAATTTTTTAAATTTTGAAACTTTACATATTATAATAAAAAAAATTAAAACATTTCTTGTAAAAATTCATTATTCATCGGAAATTTTTTCTTCATACTATAATGTCCTTATTAAAAGCAATTAAAAGCTTATCTAATTAAATATTTCCAAATTAATGTTTTTCTCAGAAAAGTTTCGTAACATGACATTATCTATAAACTGTGGTCATAATTTGGTTACAAGCTAACGAATAAATAAACAAATAATTTTATCAAAATTTCGATCGTGTTAAAAAAAAAAAATTAAAGAATTAAATAAATACTTTTTTTTAATTAAAAAAAAACTAAAAATAAACATTATGACGAATAAACTTTGCTTTTATTAATTTTTTTATACTATACTAGTTTTTGGTTTTTGTTGTTTTTAAGCGAATTAGTGGAGGTACCTATAATAAATTAGCTTCAAGATTGAAAAGGATAATATGTATATTTTAGAAAGAGAAAATCAAATATTCCTCCTCCAACTTTGCGTTATTTTACAAAGAAAAAAAAACGGACAAATTAAACAAGAGTTACATGCCCTTTGCAAGGGAGACAACCAACATTAAAAATTTTGACCACTCTTGAACAAACAGCGAAGTTGATCGATGTGTTGCAATTTAAAACCAAACTTGCAGAATTTGTTTTTCCCATTTGGTCACTTACTCTTGTGAATTGAGGTTAACAAGTTCAGACAATAGTGTAACGATTTTGTATTTACAAATAAGACATATTACACTTTGTAAATAAAATTGCAATACAGATTTTACAACAGAGATAGACGAGCTTGCCTAAGAGCTACATGAACAACATTTAGATACGTTTTTGTTACATATACATTAACATTTAAATTATGTTTTAATCCAATGGGGTCTCGGTTCATACCAGTAAATAATTATAAAGCTTAATTTTTTTTTTTTTACCTTTTAATAACTGTGATGAAAAAAAGAGCTCAGCCAACATATTTCCAGAGTCACATATTACAGGTCAAAGAGCCACATATGGCTCACAAGCCCTGGTTCGGCCACCCCTGGAATATGATCTTTAATAGGAATGTGAGAAAGAAAGAAACAAAAAGTTAGCACTGAGTGAGAGTCAAGATGACTAACTATAGAAACTGTGTGGTACCCCTCACAAACAAGAAATCTTTGTTAATTCATTTGCATACATTGTACAAATACTACTTGCTCAGTATAAGACAATTTTGAAATCAAAATCTAGTGACAATTTACCAATCAGTTAATTTTTACAAAAACTTGCAATCTGATTGGTTGATTCTAGCCAATAGAATCCTCGGCATACGAGAAAGTTTTTCCTGTGCAGCTAAGTTGATCCTACCTGACATCTACTTAAACCTCTGAGATGGTCTCCTTAATCAGTTGGCCCAGAAGTGCCAGCACGAGCACTTGTCTGACTGCCTTCGAGCAGTGGGGGACCCAGTTGAGGCTCCACCAAAGGGTAGAGTCTTATGGGATACACATTTTTTTTCTATTAAAATAAGCAATAAGAAAATACATAAAAACATTATAGAAATTTTGGATCAAAACGGCATTAGAATTTAAATTACATTTTTATATTTCTCAACCAATCAGCTAAAAACATAGAATAAGAACATTCTAGAAAAATAGGATCGGAAGTCAATTAACAAAACATATTTAGGCCCCAAAACAAAATAGTAAAATACAAATCTGATTGGTCAATAAATGTCTTCACACCTAAATGTTAGGAAGACTCTTTGATCCACTGTTATGGTATATAAATAACACACAGTTAGGAAGAAAGAGTTCAGTCACCAAGCTAGCCATTAAGTCAGCATGTAACCGATACTTTGTCTGGCCAAGTCATTCTTCCACACCAAAGTTCATGACCTAGCTACAGATGGCCGTGAAAGGAAAAACCCGACAAACTTTCTTTCATCAACGCGACATGCTGTCGCCACCCGAGGTGAACTTAATGTAAGTAAGAACGACTTATTTACGGACTCCGTTAATATAAACTTACACACACCTTTAAACAAATTTAACTTCTTGCCAAACTTTATTTTTCCAAAAGGCAATTTTTCACATCTTGTATTTCATTTGTTTCCACATGCTAATTTTATTTTATACATATTAAATTGTTTGTTGTTTAATGTTCGTTGTGACTTATTCCATTTCTTTTGCGCGATTGTAAAACATTGTGTTGTATTTGTGGGGGAACTAATCTCGAGAGCAATACCCATAAAATACGGAAGCACATCAACCAAGCACTTCCCAAATCCCTTACAGTCTCATCTGGGCAATATTAGTAAATTTTTGCCCAGGCTTTAGGGACTGGATACCCCACATTAAAAGGGCCTTGTGCTACATTCTGCACAGTGGGGAGGTAGATAAATGTTGTAGGTTTGGCAGCATATGCCAATTCACTTTACCATGTAACAACAATTGGCCATTTTGTTCACCTTGCCGTGTGAACTCAAATCCATGACAGTCGATACTTCACCTCAGCAACCAATTCACTCACTGAGACTTTCACGTTAAACTACAAAACTTTACATTCATTTACACTCACAATATTTTTCAACAAGTTTTCCTTCACATACAATTTTCTATCAAAAGCTCTTAATCATCTAAAAAATTCACTCAAAATAATTCAATCAAACCTGGAACACTTAAGAAATAATCTTTTTAAAACATTTTCTTTTCAGTTGAAACCTTACAGCCTAAGCGAGACAACTCCTTATTTTACATTGATTCAAGCTTGAACTTTGCAATTCACTAATATTAATCTCACCTTACATTATCAACCACTTATCTATTCTTATTTTGTGTATCTTTGTTGGAATACAATTTTTAAGTTGTTATTATAACATGTCGTTTGTTTTGTTGATTGATTTTAATATATAAAATAACAAAATGTGTGCAGAGTTAGGTTTGCCTCCAACATTGCTTATTTCTGAATTAACCTTCATCACCATATCTGCTACATTTGATTGGCAATCCTAACATACCACCACAAAACTAACTTGTTGGCTATTGTAGCATGTAAGGGCTTCCTTACTTTGCTCAATTCAGCAGCAGAAATAATCAGCAGGGTACTAACTACCAAGTCATAAAAATGCTAACTAAGCCCTATTCTGTCAAAACAAGCTCTCTTCTCTATTTTCCATTTCAGCTGCCTCTACTTTCAATGTCCTCTCTTTTCCACTTTCCCTTTATGGTGGTCACAACCTTCAAGCCCAGTTCAAAGAGCTACACTTGCTGCAGAAAATGATGTCTGTTCTGGCAGATTAACTCTGATTTCTTCTGTGGAAACTAGCAGAGAAATCTCTAAAACATCTCAAGAACTTTGTTAACTAAGAAACCCAATTTTTTTCCCCCCCTAACAAAATACAACTGTTTTACACACTCTTTCAATGATAACTAAAAGCTGTTGAACAGTTATTTTGTGGTGATACGAATAGCAGAAACAAGAAGTTACTTCCTTCACAGCTTAAAAACAATGACATATTTTGAGCTTTGTGTATTAGGCTCTACGCATAACTTCTGGTTGAAGTTGATAAAAAAACAGTTCAAAAGAAATATATATTGGCCAACCAGAAGACAGGAAATATATTCAAAGTTGATCTAATTCTTGGTTGTCAAAATGCTTAAATATCTATGATTTTGCTTTTATCTTCAGAAGGTCATCAGGCCATCCCTTGGGACATATGATCTCGGCAACCTGCATTTGCTTACCCTCTCACCTCTTTTCTCACAACTGTCCAGCAACAAAAAAAAAAAAAAAACTAAGACTTAACATCCAAACATTTACTACAATCATGCACACATTTAAAAACAACAAATAGACTTTGCTTAAAAAAAAAAAAAACATTTACTTCTTAAATTCAAGAAACTGAACTCTTAAATATTATTACACAGTAAAAAAAAACCTTCTGATGACTAAATGTAATATTTTAATTAATAAATATCACTTTACAAAAGAAAAGAGAATTTTATCCTTTAATATAAACCATAAACAACATTTCATCTTTAAATATGGGAGTGTCAGCTATACTTGTGAAGTGACCTTGTACCAGATATAACCGACTGTCCCTACAATTTCAAACTTTGATTTTTGTTAATTCCACTCTCACTGCTGAGCACAAATACACATGCGACTAGGAAAAAAATTCTTATATAGCATTTGTGAAGAACTTTTAACATCCACATAAATTAAGAGTTGGCAAAATGAAAAAATAAACAGATTCAAATTATAGCAGACACATAAGAACATTCCATAGTCAGTTTCAGACAAAATAAAAGTTAAAGCCTCTTAGTTTTTAAAACTAAGATATAATATTCTTATTGAGTGGGTACCAACTTAGAATAAGTTTCAATTAACTTATAATTTATGGAGAAAGCTTAAAAATTACAGATTTTAAAATATTTATTAAATTATTAATCAGTAAAGTTTCGGCTTTTAAGCATCTGTAGGAAAATGAAATAATAATAAAAAAGAAAAACTAAACATTTTCAGATGACGCTAGGAATAAAAAGAACCAGAAAGAGTATTTGGACATTTGTGCAATTTTAATCACCCCACCACTCCACTTCCAGAAAGGACAGAACTGCTCTTCCCACCCCCCTTTCTAACACATAGCATTCAGATATGTTTTTGCAACACAACCCATAAAGTAAGTACATTTATTTTGGTTGCTTCAACTTGACACAAAATTAACTTGAGTGCAACCATTTTAATCATTTCTATCCTTACTTACCCTAACTTCTGAACCAGAAAAAAAAAAAAAAAGACAGACATACCCAAGAGACTGTTTCCCTACAGTTTTTTTCCCCCCCACCTAAAAAAAAAACAAAAAAAAAACACTGTAGTAGAAACATCATTTTTGTTGCTTTTTCTTTCTTTATGTGTCCACACACAAATACACTAACATTGATAGCAAAACACATTAACATATGAAACTAACTTATGCTTCACTGCTAATAATATTACTAACATATTAAACTAATCCCTAAAAATTATGAAGCTTACTTCATAAAAAGATATGAGCTATCAACCTCACAAAATATACCTAGGGAATGAAAGTAATAATCCCCTCAAATCTATGGGAATAGGTGCTGAAGATGTTGCATGAAGGACACCTGGGAATAGTGAAAATGACAGGCTTGAAGCTGTATGTGGTGGCCCTTGGTCAACCATGATATTAAACTGATGACCAGGGAAACTGAAGAGTGCCAAACAAATTTACATATACCTCAGTGTGCCTATTTAGATCCTTGAGAATGGCCAAGTTCACCATGGAAACATGACCACGTAGACTTGGCCATTTTTCATTGTGGTAGACACCTGTTCAAAACGGCCTATTGTATATAAAGAGCATTATGGCCACACGACAAAGCTGATGCAAGAAATACCAATGTTGGTTGATTGGTTGTTTTGTTTTTATGGCATATCAACCTCGGTGGGTCATTTATTGCCAACTAAATTTTATTTATTTTTATTGCTGGTAATACCTTTTTCTTTCAACAATTTATTGTTTTTATATAAGTTTTGTGTCTAGTAATACTTTTTCCTTTTCAAGTATCAAGATTCATTGGGATTTGTTTTTAAGGGCAGGGTCCCCAAATCCTACCCTGTTATTTAACCCATGACTGGAGGGAAGGGATGGATTAATACCTTTCCTAAGGGTACCAGTGCTAAAGTGAATGCAGGGTATTCAACTGGAATTCGAACTTGGCTCACCGATTTCTCTTTCCGAGCCGATATCTACTGCATCACAATGCACATCCATCACTATATGCTTACAGCACCTGGTATTCCCAAGCGGTCACCCATCTAAGTACTGACCAGGCTCAATGTTGCTTAACTTCGGTGATCAAGTGAGAACCGGTGTATTTAACGTGATATGGCCGTAAGCCCAAACACCAATGTAACAGGTTTGGGACAATGGCCTCCAGTTTACATTGGAAGAGTTTGCAACATTCATGCAGGACAGAATCAGATGCATATGCTGAGCCTTAGCTCATGCAGCCAAGAATGAGCAATTTGTACAAACCGTACAACACAGCTTATACAAAAATATACCCCCATGCAAACACCAGAGAGATCCCAGCACTGATGCTCATGAAAAAAAAAATTATAGTGCAAGCTGGATGTAATGAAACCAGTTACTGAATGCAGGGTTGTAGATAAACACTTCCTCATGATGAGTAACAGTGTCAAGTGATGCAACTTATCAGTCGGACAGTGTGTCCTCATGAGAGACTATAGGAGGAAGTTCAAATGGAAAGAGGACATACTATTAAAGGCAACTGGGTCCATTGGATTACTTAAGGCAACTGAGAATATGATAAAGAAGTACAATATAAACCAGATCCAAGAGTCCTTTGGCCATGAGCAGGTAGAAACAAAACTCTCACCAAAAACTGAAGTGGAGTTGACAAACAACTGAAGCATCATGATGACCATCATTTGATAATAACACCTGAGTTCATATTAGCCAAGTAACTACCAGAGGCATTAGTTTGAGACAAAAGGTATCTGAAAGGAACCTTAACACAACTGAAGCAGAAACAGCATTCCTACTAGTGATGACACAATTAATCATTGTCTATCATTCTTAGTTTTAGTATTAATTACTAAAAGTACATAGAGTTTAATTAGAAATTATAATTTTGCTAATCAGTTCAGAATATGAGACTGCCATATCAAGTGAAGGGACATGTGAAACCAAATTACAAGCAGTAAGTTTCAGTTTAAAACTTACAATTGAAAAGATTTATTAAATAATAAGCAATTAAAAAAAAGTTCATTTAAACAAGTGATTTTTCTAAAAGTTTATTTAACTTTGAATATCTCAAATTTAACCTGAAGTTTTCTAGATCCATTTTTATCACTTGATAAGTCAAAACACACAAAAAAAGTTAAGACTGCTTTTTTAAAACTAAAAGTAATGACTTTGTTAATTCACATATTTTACCCACTCCTCACGTCAGTTCAGCTGATTCTTAATGTGAAAAATGGCATTTAATGCAAAGATTTACGATTTTATAACAAGGATGCCTTGAAGCATAATGAAAAGCCAAGTCTGAATTTCAGTCGTGTTGGTTACATCAAACTTAACCTGCAATACCCTTGGGAAAGGCATAAATCCAACTTTTCTTCCTCCACCTATAAATCCTATAGCCTTGGTTGGCAGCCAAGTATAGGAGAAGGAAAACTGAATTTAAACTAACAGAAAGGGTTGTGCTCCATCAGGCTGTCTTGACCAAGATGCACCACTTCTGATAGAACTGCAGTACATGTGATGTCCCTAGGACCCTAATGGGTTGCAGGACTCATGACCGTGAACAAGGAACATAAGAGTGGAACAAACCATGTGAGATTAGGATTCCCAAAGAAGGAAATACCACCCTCTTGGGGGCCACAGAAACATCCAGGCTGGTTGGTGACAAAACAAGGTAGTGCTTGGAAAAAAAAAAAAAAGTTGATAGTAAAAGTCAGCAAAATGTCATTAGAATCAAATAACTTTTCTTTTTTTTTAATTTTTACAGAATCTATAAGACCAAATCCGAGTCACTTGTATTTTACAAAAAATAAAATTAGCATAACAGTTATACAAAAATGCTTGTTTTTTTATTGTTATCTGATTATAAAAGTCCAAATGCTTTTGTAACAAGATGGCTGGAGAGAAAACAAATGATGATCACCTATTCTCTGAGAGACTCATATACTATGATATGCACAATATCATATATATATATATATATATATCGCTCATTCAGTAATGAATTAGAGCACTCTGGCTATTGAGCGTGTATAATGATAATATACACGCTAAAACGTCTGCCTTCTTCTACCGAGCACCCATAGCCCAGAGGTAGAATTACCGACTGAGAACCAATTTGGTCGGGTTTCAATCCTGGGTTAAAAGCAATCGGAGTCTAACCATACTGATTAGCTGTGATACAGCGAAACAGATCTGTCTGCAGATGACACACATATATATATATATATATATAGTGTGTGTGTGTCATGTGGAGAAATGCACATCATAAAAGATGTATCATTTACAGAAGTCATGGCTTCAGGATTGTAGGAACAACAATTAGTAATATAGCTAAAAACCTTTGTTTAATGACATGAGAAAAGCCAAAATGTACGTTTTTAAAGTATTTAATTATATTTAATTGTAGTCATTATGAATTTACAGTCCACTACAAAAAATGTTTCAGATCTATTTTTAGAAATTCTCTGATAAAAATCTAAGTCAGTGATGACACTTAATGAACATATGTTATACAAAGAACAAATTAGTACTAAATAATTAGTAACATACTTACCCATTAATACGTAATTTTGTTTTATTTTGTAGACTGAAGTTAAAGAGTTCAAATCTTTGTATCTTGATATTGGTATCTGGGCTAGATGCATCACAGGCCAATCACCCTGCCGAGAACAATGCTCTAGGTTTGTAAGTGTAGCAATTAATGATAGAGCTCAGATGTTTGTCTAGTGACAATCATATGCAGAAGAAATTTACTTACCTTCAAAAAGGCTGAGGGCACACACCTAACAATATCATTGGCTCCATGATGCAAACAGAAAAAACTCAGGCAGACTTATTCTATTGGTTATAACAGAAAACGGTTGATGAAATAACTCAGATGTGAGCCTGCAAAATTCATGGAATATCCCAGAAGTGCTATCTACAGATACCTGCCTTTGAATGCACACAAAGTTGGTGGTGGTGAACAAGTTGTGAAAAGAAGAAATCTGATTGCAGGAAGAGAGGTTCTGTAACTGAATTTCTGACCATTTTATTTTTCCTAAACATCTTACCTAATGGCATTGGAGAAAAGCCAAAATACATGTACTTTTATCGTTAGATTAGCTATTGAGAATTTAAAATATCTACCAGCAAGAACGAACTGCCTTCATATAGGTGTGGAAAGTGCAGTGATTGGGATGTGGTCTTGGGACCAAGTGGGTAACAGACAGAATAAGTTTAGAACAACTGATTTTAAATAAGGCTTGAGGAATACTAGTGCAACAGTCAGCATAGCAGACAGAAAGAACACTACCTACTTCAGAATGAAGTTGCAATCAAAGCATATGGAGAGATGTAAGCTAAAGGAATCAGCACAAAAAGCTAAAAGCAAGTCCATTATTTCATTAGTTAGTCTCTAAACCGTTTTTTTTTTTTTTTTTTTTTTAGAAAAATACAAATACTGAAGAAACAGGGCAAAGGAATTATTAGATCCAAGAATTAAGACTAGTGACACGAAACCAACGGCCTCTAGAATGGCAAAAACTCATGTAGAAAGAAGTGTCAACACCGACACGTGGTTGAACGCTAATCACCAGATAACAAATAAAACTATAAGAATGGATTATTTCACTGAGGATCACAGGACCATGATAATTACCTATATTAAGCACCAGACAAAAGTGACTGGATCATCTGGATCAACTGGATTACAAGTAACTGAATTAATATACAAAAACCCAAAACAATACAATCGTGTGATACCACCACAACATATCAGTAACCTTTTAGGTTACAACACAACCAAGGAGGTTACAATATTTGGTGATGAGGATTTCGGACTTACACAGAGAAAGAAAAATATTTTTCTCTCGTCAATACAACATTGACAACAAAGATTTCAGACTCACATGGGGTGGGGAAAAAACAAACTTCTCTCACCAACATTACTACAGTTTGGGGACAAAAAAATATTTGGATTCATATGAAAAACCAAAATATATATATATATATATATATATACTCAATTCTTTCTTCCATCTGTAAAGATTCCCTTCCCCCTCATCATATTAATTCTGTAATTTAAAAATTTGAATGTAGTTGTGGACATGACTACATAGAGAGAACGTCTCAACAGTTGGGTCTTAGAATTAAAGAACATATACCTCCTAGAATTTTGAATTCTGCTGCTAGTAGTAGCCAACTTGTTAATACATCCTGGTCATCCATTACACAACATTATAAATAACAGAAATTGTGTATGTGGATTGAGTGTGGACCGTTTCACTATTCTACCATGGTCCCACTCTTTATATCATCTAAAGGTGCTAGAGTCAATGTACATCAAACAGAGAGATTGCTTGCTGGGTTTCAATGTCATTGGACTCTAGTTCTACTTGCATATTATTTTTTTCTTTTCGCCCCCATTATCATCTTTTAATATACATGCTTACCATTCCCAGGATGTGCATTGTGGTACAGTGGATATCGGCTCGGAACGAGAAACCGGGGAGCCAAGTTCGAATTCCAGTTGAATCCATTGTATTCACTTATGCGCAAATACCCTTGGGAAAGGTATTAATCCATCTCTTCCTTCCAATTATGGGTTAAATAGCAAGACAGATTGGGTTCTATAGCCTTGGTCGGCAACCAGTCTACCGTAGAAAGCAATGGCAACCTACTGCGGGATAATCTTCTGCCCAGTCAGTCATGTCTCTTTTGAGACATGATCACCCAAGCGTGTATCACGTGTGGCACATAACTGACTGACCATTCCCAGAATAAAATTTGATAAACCCTGGGACAAAACTGGTTGGTTTTTTTTTTAGTTTTTAGTAAAAACTAAATGTAATTTATGCTTATTCCTAGCTAATATATTATATATATATATATATATGTGTGTGTGTGTGTGTGTGACAGTAGTCACCAAAATAGTAAGCTACAATGGAGGAATTAAAGACTATTATGAAACAAATATTGTAATTGCAAAAACAACAACAAAAACAACAACTGCAATTAAACTTCAGAAGGACTATTTTGAACCACAGAAAGAAACAACAAGAAATATATTTGCAAGAACAACCAGCAAGAACAAAACTTTCAGTTGAAACAACAAATGTTCTTTGACTTACTTTTGAAAAATACTGCAGACTTGTTTACTCCAGACATCATCGCAAACTCAATAAATCAATTCAATTGTGAACAAGAGAATGATATAACCTTCAAAGCATACTATAGTAGATACAAAGAAATCTTTGAGAAGGGTTGTGCTCTTAGGAAAGAAAGTCAGTCTACTATTAAAGAAATTGGTCCCAGATGAACACAAAATATATATTTTTTACATTCTTCCCAAACAGGCTGAAGAAATAAGCTTGAAAGAAACTATTAACATATTATTGGATATTTTTGTTGAAAGAACAACATTATTCAATGCAATGTGAAATTGCCTAAATTTAGTTAAAAAAAAAAAAAAAAAAAATGAAGATGATTTTACAACATACACAGGAATTGTGAATAAAGAACGCAAAAAATTCGAGCTTAATGAATCGACTCCAGACTGAAATGTTTAATACTCATCCTAGGTTTAACGTCAAGTGTGGATACTGACATAAGATCGAGAATCTTAACCAAACTTGAAAGAGACTCAAAAATAACTCTGCAAAATATTGCCGAAAAGAGTCAGCACATGGTAAATATGAAGCTGGACACCAAAAGAATAGAGGAAAGAGATAATCATAAAACATGAGAAATCATACTCAATACTTATCATGAATGTGATGAAAAACACTTTAAATCTGACTGTTTCAGAAATAAGAAAAAAGGCCATAGAAGTAGCTGCTGTAAATAAAAGAAAAAAATGAAAAAAAATGGAGCAGAAATATTTTAAAATTTGTTAATAAAGTAAATGCATTGAATAAAGTCGACACACAAAAGAAAAAAAATTAGTAATATTACGACGTAGAAATCTATGAAAAGAACTTTGTTTTTGTTAAAATTAACAACATCAAAATTAAACTACAACTGAACACTGGGTTTGACATCACAATTATTAACAAAAAAAAAAAAAAAAAAAAAAATATGGAGGAAATTAGGTAAACAGACTATTAACTCCGACAAAAATTGCTTGTGGTGTTTCAGATTAAAAGTTAAAATTTCTAGGCAAATTCAACTGTAATATTTTTTTGTGGAGTTCAAACTAAAAAGTAGTTGTTTGCATGTCAAAAAAAAAAACAATGAATTTGTTTGGACCTCATTCAATCTGTGGGACCTGTCGATCAAGTCATTCCATAACAAAATTAAATATCAAAACCACAAATAATACAACAGAGAGATCCAAAGTGGAATTAAAAAATAAATTCCTAGAAGTTTTTTCTGAAGGTCTTGGATTATGTACAAAAGTGACAACAAAATTTAAAATGAAAGAGAATGCAATTCCAGTGTTCACAGTATCTACTGTATACGTAAGAAAAACAAAAACAAAAAAAAACACAATATGAAGTTCCCAAGTGTGGAACCCACACTTAAAAAGTATAAGCTACAAAAGATTAACTCCAGAAGGAATAAACTCAAAAATGGAGGCGTCATTTAGAAAAAAGTGTTAACATGTGAATGAACACTGATCACAAGATAAGAAATAAAACTATAAGAATGGATTATTCCACTGGGGATCATGTGACCATGATAATAAACTATATTAAGCACCAGACAGAAGTCTGAGTGGATCAACTGGATTACAAGAAACTGAATTAATATACCAAGACAGACAACACAACCAAGGTTACAATAAAAACAAAAATCCACAGGGGAAAGTCATAAATCTCGAGGTTGTAGATCCCGAAATTGTTCGTCATATACAGCACAATCATCAGTCCCTGGATTCTAGGCACTTCTCTTATGTGTGATTTAGAACGTCAGTTATCAAAATCAGATATCAGGTAGCAATCAGAGAATGTAAGGAATCCCAGTCAAATGACCCAGCCCCTACTCCTGTCTATGAGGAAATTTAAGTTTGTCGCTCATTTTGACAAAGGCACGATTTTCTTCACCACAAGAAGATAACGAGGAAAAGAAAATTTGTTGAATCATCTAATTTAAAATTAAAAAAAACAAAAGAAAAATGCTCCATTTAAAATTTTTCAAACAGTACCATCGTATTAATTACAAAAGTTGCTTCTATAAAGATTAATTGCAACCGATAACTTAAAGAAGTCAAATGAACTTATATTTGTTTACATACTATTTCACTTCACAGCTAGGACCTACCACGTCATATTCACAATAGCAAATCATCCCCATTCCTTTCAAATTCCTTTGGTAAGGAGTAAGTTCTTGCCCAGAACTGTTGCTTTGTTGAACAGACTCCTGAGAGGATGCTTCCCTGGCCACTACAATCTTAACTGTTAACAGTCTGTATGTGAATTCATTTACTGTACAAAAAGTTTATCCAGCCACTAAGATGACCGATCCCTGAACAATAGGGTGTTTGAATTTTATAGTTGTGTTGTCATGTCCTGCTATAGTAACAGAAGACAACTTTCAGTGAAATTAACAATAAAGATACTGCAATTGAGAAACCTTGAAAAAGAATACAGTAGAAAGAGAAGTGATATTAATATTGCATATTGCTAAAAGTTAACCTTTTCAAGTCCAGGGACATTTGATATCTATGCTACATAATATGCATCTCTTACCGCCTCCTTCCCTTATAATAATCTCACTCAGTAACCCTGTACTTTGGGTGTCCCTTGGACTTTGTATTGGGTGCAGACAAAAAGAAAAACAAAAAACACCACCAAGAAGTATTTACACATCAAGGCTTAACACTCTGGAATGAAAACCAGGAAGTTATCTGCCCCTAGTAGTGAAAATCTGAAAGTTAATTTTTTTATATGAAAAGCTAAAATGACACATCAGGATGAAAGAATTTAAGACATTAAAAAAAAAAAAAAAAAAATAATAAGGTGGGGGTAATTAGACCTACTTACATAAAGTTCTTAAAAAAAAAAAAAAAAAAAAAAAAAAAAAAATAATAATATATATATATATATATATATATATATATATATATGAAGTTTTTTTTTTCTTTCTCTAATCAGAAAGGAGTTATTTTTCTATCATTTGAACAGAGAAACTCCAAAATATAACTTGGACCTAAAACTTAGCTGTTAGCTCACTGTTCTAATAAACTTGAAAGGTATATTTATACATTTTGGGTACTTCTGATTTTACAAGTAAGCAAAATGATTGCTGTAATATATGAAACTTTTTTTTTTTTTTCAGAAGTGCCAAAACCAGTTTGAATCTCAATTAAACCACCATCAGAATCTCACTCACAAACACAATCCTATTATTAAAATAAAATTTTTGAATTTAAAAAAATAAAAACACTCACACAGACACCCTGTAACAGGGCAGTGGTCCTAATCGAGTCATACAAGTGTTTGGAAAGGTGGTTTTCTAAGCAGAGCTTAGATGTGGCCCAAGGCCAAAAGTATGGAGCACCCAGTGAAAATCAAAATCAATACTCACTTGTAATTATTCTAGTGAGACAAGCTTGCTGACCATTACACCACGTCAAAGAGTTTAGTGACAAGAGGTATAGAGGGACTTGATAACTGTGAGCAAAGATATTAAAAGAAAAATATGGCAGTGGTTATTTGGGTTGATGTCCAATGGATTTATAGATTTGTTTAATGGTGTAGAAGCACTTCTACATGCATGTACATACATATCGCCACGCACACACATTCACACGCATATACCTACACACTATTACATAAGGACTGCATGTGAAACTTTCTTTTTTCCCGCGTTTATTAAGAAATATATAAACTGATTCCCACATGTGTTTAGTCAGTTGGAAGATGTTTTTTTTGGAGCATACGTCCAAATACTGTTCATCTCTTCCAACTCACACACACTGCTAATTGCATTCAGCAATTAGCCATATAAAATGTTTCTCTCTATCCTATAAGAACATTTCAATACATGTATAATTATATTCACTACTATTCAATACAAACATTATTTCCTTTTTCAGAGACTCTCCTAACATGAATATTCAGACAATATCTTTAATATCTAAGAAAGAACTCTTTTCACGACATCTTACATTCACGGATTATTCAGTTCTGTAACCTTACTTAATACAATGTTGTTATATTCGTTACATTGTGCTTTGAGTTATTTTATTTATAATTGTGGTGGTTTGAAGAACCAACCTTTTCTTCACTGTGGAAGTCACTACCCTGACGGTCAGTCTACTACATATTGGTGTCCAAGTTGTCCAGACCACAACAATGGCATATTAACTCCTTATGAGTCATTTAATACCAAAATTTAATTTTCTTGGGAGTTCTGAAGTAATAAAAACATGTTATTCTACTTTCACAATTGAACACATGGTAGCTGATACTCAGCTTTTGTGCATATAGATGTTTGCATAGACATGATTACTAGAGGCAGTGAGATATGTGTTTTATGTTAAAGTTGTACTTTGGAATAAAAGTTGATTTTAAAAAATTGTACAATATTTTAAGGATTAAAGTCATGAAAGTTATTTTATATTGTTTGGCTGATTTTGTTTATTGACACATTAACAACTATAAGTTATTTAAGGGCGAAATCTAAATATTTTGAAAGCAATTTTATGGCTTCAACTAAATATACATAAATAGGTATTGTTGGTTAGTTGATTTTGTTTAGCTATCATACCTCTAGAAGTTATTTAATGGCGAAATCTATATATATTAAACAGATTTTTATGACTTCAACTAAAAATGAAACGTATTGTTGGTAATTTTACTATTAATGTGTTTGATCTATTTTGTATTTGGGTTTATTAAGTAGAACATACGTGTTAATACAACTTATTCCGTCATTTCGGCTTCAGTTAAAACAAAGGGACATAACTCTAAATTTCAATATCTCCTGCTAATCCCTCTTATCAGTCAGTTAAGTGCCATACGTGATACACGCTTGGGCGATCATGTCACGAAAGAGACATGACTGACTGGGCAGAAGATTATCCCGCAGTAGGTTGCCATTGCTTTCTGCGGTAGATTGGTTGCCAGCCAAGGCTATAGAACCCAATCCGTCCTGTTATTTAACCCATAACTGGAAGGAAGAGACGGATTAATACCTTTCCCAAGGGTATTTGCGCGTAAGTGAATATAATGGATTCAACTGGAATTCGAACTCGGCTACCCGGCTTCTCATTCCGAGTCAATAACCACTGTACCACAACGGAATGATAAAAATTACTGTTTTCAAATTTAGTGTTTCAAAATAAAATTGTTCGTGTTCTACACCTCCTTGGAGATAAGAAAAAAATTATTTTAATTGTTTTTTTTTTTCTCTCTAATCATTTCACCCCAAGTAAGGCAGAACTGCAACTGGTATACATAAGAGGTGAGTGATGAGAAAGAGGAATAAGTTACAGGTGAGTCAGAGAATGAGTAAGAAAAGGATGAGAATACAGGTGTGAAGAGAGCTGCACGAGAGTGGAGTGGAAAGGAAGAACATGATACAAGGGTTGTCATGAAAAGAATGTGAGTCAAGAAGATAAGAGATAGCAATTGACTTTGCATTTAAATTTTTGGAGATAGTAGCTGTCAAGGAAGCAAGTATACATACAGAAGAGAACCATACTTGGGAAGCACGAGCAAAGAAGCTGATAGAGCAGAAGTTGTGATTACATTTGATTGATATAAAAATAAAAGTCCTTAAATTTTGTTGGCAGCTTTAGTGTTCTACCAGGACGCTCCAATAGTGTTGGTGGTTGGCCTAGCCTTTGTTAAGTTTGTGTCTGCAGTTGCATGGGCTGTACATGCTAAGCTTCAGTAGGTGAGGTGTTGACGGTTGGTGTGGGATCTGTGCTCCTATATGGTGATGATGGACCACCGTCCAATCCCTTGACCTGGTAGGTTAAGAGTGACCCGTCTCTGCAGTCTGCATTGTTCTCTCAATTGTCATTCTGAGTTGTCTTCCATCGCCTTGTGTTTTGACAATGTACCTATATGGTTCTGTGCATTTATCCGTCTGTTTCTGGTTGGCATTTGTCATTTTCTTTAAGGACAGACACTTTGCAGCCTATAATCAATTTAGGAAAGTCTTTTTTATGTTTTAGTTATAATACCTGCGTATCTTTGTTTTTGTCATTCATTTGTTCTTGGATCTTTTTTTAGAATTTCCTCAAGGACACATGGCCCATTGGATCCAGTGCCTTGACCCAAAGGGTTGTAAGTTCAATACCTGGTGAATAAAAACTTGCAGAGTTGAATTAAATGGCGATAATTAAGAGAACCAAAAGAGGCATGATTCATGGAACAAGAATAATCTATCCCAGTGATCGAAATAAATGTTTGGTTCAAAATTCCACTCAATTGAAGAAGGTCTAAGCGTACCATGGCCGAAATGTTGTGAATGACAATAAAGATGAGGACAACAGTCTGGACAATGTAAATGATTTTTTTTCTTATAGAACCAATTAAAACAGATATGCACATATTAATAAAAAAAAAAATCCTCAAACCATTTTTAAACCAAATATCAATAACACAAGACATAATAAATGAACTGTAGATGTATGTCCAAAGAAAATGCTAAGTACTTCAAATCACGAATCATACAAAGAGAAAATAATTGCACTTTCAAGTTTAAAAAAAAAATTTTTTTTCAAATTTTAAGACACAATTCTTCTTTTCTGAAATGAGACAGTGTAAATATTTACCTTACCCAAACTGTAATCTTCACATTTTGGCTGTTTTAGGCTCTGCCCTCCCCTTAGGATGATATACATTAGAATTTCAAATTCAATCCTTTGTTTCATCCACATTGGTAGTGTGACACAATAACTAGACATATATGTATTTTATTATAATAGATTAAAATAGAAAATAGATTAGGATAGAAAATAGTTTAAAAACATATCTAACAAAAGTGAAAAAGAAGAGGGAAAAAAATGAATAAACGCTTTTTCTTTTATGAGGAAAATTGTCCTCCGGTAAATGATTGACTCAGTGATTTAATGAGATAAGTTCAACTTCAGCAGGTAGGTTTTTTGAATGACCCGGTTAAAGGCTGTCCTTTACTGTATCTTGACCACACATTAAGCCTTTTCCGGCGGAAGCCTTATTAAGATAAAAAAAAAAAAGATAACTGAAATTTCAGACTAACAGTCACCGGTGTTTGTCATCGGTGGTCTAAAGCATTTCCGGATTTCCGGATTTCCGGATTCATATTAAATAAATAGAGTCAGTTAACAAGTGAGTCAGTTAAGTTAAGACGAGTTAAGTGGAAGGGAGTCAGCTGGGTGCGAGCTTGAAGTAAGGATCTACGTTCGTCTTGTTTCGTTCAGTTTGGATTTGTTGATCTCCATTAATTAGAGTTAGAGCTGTGTGTCACATTCGCCTGCCCCAACCGACAAGGCTAACTCTAAACGAATAAAGCATCCTTTACAACTCATCCAAATTGTGGAAGTTCGTTCCTTATAGTCAATCTTGTACCCCCAGCTGTCCGGCCGACATTTTCAACAAACTCCCGGCAACATCACAGTGTGGAGAACGGCCGCCGGAGAAAATTGTTCGTATGAACCGTTGGGGTGGTACAGTAGACTGCTATAGTTCCACATGCAATGCCTTTTCAGTTATTTCTCTTTAGCAGTTCAACTCTCAAAGTTCATTTCTGCTGTGGCCAGGTATTGAACTCACAACTTGTCACTTCAACCAATGTATTTAACCACTGGGCCATGTTGCTAAGCTTGAATATAAACATCTTTTATAATTAAACGTATACCAGTTTTAATAAATTCTCTTCATTATTGAGGCATAGCTTTTAAGATTTCAAAATCATACCTTTGCCTTGGACATACATCATCTCCCTTTTCACAGCTACACAAAAATTTGCCTCAATGATTAAAAATTTAATTAGAAGATATATAAAGTGGACATTGTTACCACTAAGTGTTGACCTCAGTGTTTCATGCTTAAAAGCAATATGAAGGTTGTGTTTATGCATAAAACAGACTGTTGCTACTGGGTGTTGGATTCAGTGTCCACTTTTATATTTATATATACACTATCCCTGATATTGAGCACGTTAATCAATATAGCATACCTTAATACTATATTTATGTTTTTTTTTGGCGGGGGCGCAGTAATCCTTTTTTATACAAGTTTCATTAAAGACAACTGACAAGGTACAGTAATTAAGCTTTTTATTCAATTTTTCTTGTGTTCATAGAAGCATTTTCTTTCCTAGACATAAAAACTGTACAAGTGTTTTATATATCCAAGAGCTTTTGGTTATTATTAGCAATTATCAAGGATGTTTTTTTAAAATGATATGTAAATTTTTATGTATTTGTATCTATAGTGATAAGAATGCCTTTTTTATTTTTCAAACATAGTCACAATGTTCTATGTTCCTAGCTGATATTATTGAACATCAACTAATTTCTTTTAATTTTTTTTTTTAATGCATTCCAATATTTTCTGCCCACCTTCCCCTTGAAGAAAAACGTGGATGGGGTGCTAATAGCCATATTTTTTACAAGTATGTTGCAGACAGAGTTTGACGGGTTTCTGCGGGTGTTTAAAAGGGTTGTAACTGAGTTATGGTCAAACAGGTTTACTGTGAGTCTTCTTGATGTAGTGGTATACTCAATATAATTATTGGCTTGATCAGGGATGCAGTTATTTAAAGGGCATTCTCATCAATGTGACACTAGAATCTCCAGGAAGAGGGGCAGGGGTCATTGATGAAACAAAGTTAGAGAAAGGAAGAAGAATAAGGAAAGAGTTTACTAAGAGGATAATAATTGAGAAATTCACAGGAAGACGAATTGGAAAGTTAAAATTAAAAACGAAATGTGTTGAAAAATCAAGCTTTAAAATAGTTCCAAGGAGAATAGAATCCAAATTCAACTGGACAGAATTCAGTAATATTGAGTCAAACCAAGACTATCTGTCCTTCCTAACTTCTTGCTGAAGTGACCATTAATGTATCCTCAATGATGTCAAATTAAATATGTTGGCAACACAAAAATCCGAGCAGTCACCAAAATAATGATTAACAATCACTCTGAACAAAAAAAGTCAAGAAAAAGTAGCATCTGGTTTGAATCAAGCCACCCTGAAGAAAAATGTCTCTACAGAGACCAGCACGATGCATTTGTTCATTATAATTACTGTGATATTTGTGCAGAAAAATTTTATATCTAACATTAATTTAGATTCCTTTGGATACAAGTGGCAAAGAAAAATTTGGAGTGACCATGGACAAAAAGGCTGTGATTTAGTTGATTATAAAATAAAGCATAAACCAAGGAAAGACAAACTCTTGTTTTTGTCACTAAAAAAAAAAAAAATAAAAAAATAAATAAAAAAAAATAAAAAAAATTCTTACCTTTTCTTTCCTACCCATGACAATTCTTGATTGAGAAGTTTCGCTGATCAAGAAGGGACAAGCTGGTAAAAAAAGATTACTGCCTAAAAATCCCTTTTGTTTTCCCTTATGCCATCTGAATGTTCATCACAAAAACAGTGTACCAGCCATTGAAAAGGGTTCAGATTAGGTGCCGAGAGAAATTAGCACCACCTATATGGAGCAATGTTACAAGATGATTCACAAAGGGAGATAGGGGGTTGCTTGATTCTTCTAACCACTTTCAAAAGGGAGAGCTGGACAACACCAAATTTAGAAACACCACCATATGGAATTTTAGAAAAAGTTTGATACTAAAAGGTGGAAGACAACTGAACCCAGACCCTGGTCAATCTCGCTCCTGCTGGAAGCAGATTTAGATAACTTACAGCTACTGGAATTCACATCATTTGCCAAAAACCTCCTGATGAAGATCAGAACTTAGAAACTTAAGTTACTGCTAACAAAAGCTGCAGGATCCAAAGGGAATTTGAGTTCATTTGATTAGAACAGTAGAGTTAAAAGGGAAAAAAAATCCTAAATACTGGCTAATAGAATAAATGAAAACATTTGGAAATATATATATACACACACACACACACACACTAGCTGTATAGCCCAGCATTGCTCAGGTTTTTAGTGGTTATATTGAAATGGTAAGCTCAAGTGCTTATTCAAAAAGCTTCAGTATGAGGTTGCTGTGAAGCAAAAGTTAAAAAAAAAAAAAATTTTAAAAAAATGCAAAGTAAGTGTAGTTCTTTGTTGTATTTGTAAAACAGGATTCATGCTGGGTCAATTTTGCCAATAAACGGGAATGATATGTACAATTGAAAGAACAGAGGAAGGGCGTCACAGGTACCTGTAATGTGATGATGTTATGACACATAAGTGAAGGCATTGTCTTTGCAACATCGGTGGAATTATCTCGTAAAAAAATGTGAAATTTTTATGGCTTACGATAAGGTAGAAGCTACAAAAAAGACCAGATTTTTGTTGGAATACAACCAAGAGTTTCGAAGAAATACATGCTTGCAAAAAAGCAACATTTTCCACTAATTTTT
The DNA here is from genome assembly GCA_037127315.1 of Ascarosepion bandense. NCBI lineage: Eukaryota > Metazoa > Mollusca > Cephalopoda > Sepiida > Sepiidae > Ascarosepion > Ascarosepion bandense. The sequence continues at coordinate 16,470 of JBBBDQ010001019.1, read as the reverse complement.
TGTTAGCATACCAAAGCATTAGTCCTTGACCAACCAGTGACTATTTTAATTGAGTTTGAGTGAAGTGTCTTGGAGAAATGCATAAAAGTGTGCCAAAGACCACCTGAAATTAAGTTTGTCATGGATTTTTGACAAACACTGTACATTGATTTAAAAAAATTTTGCGTACATCAAAGATTTGGACTTTGATCTACAAGTACTTGATTTTGGTTGAATTTGCATAAGGCATCTCGGAGGAGAAGAGTTCATAAATTCTAAGCATTTTGGTGACTTCTGCCATACACTGTAAATTGATTTTTAAAATTTTTGCGTACATCAAAATGGTCAACAAGTAATCCAATTTTGGTTGAAATCGGACCAAATGTTTCAGAGGAGTAGGGTTCATTAGAATAGAGACACCCAAACACACAGACAGACATATCCATTTATAGCTAGGTAGGTAGGTAGATTTGGTCAGTTTTTACACTATGTCCAAAACAAAACAAAAAAAAAAAAGAACACTTATAAGAAAGTAAGAAATATTGAATAGAAGGCTTAAACACAAATACCTTGTCATCTGTCTTTAATGAAACCTATACACAACACAGACATGACCATGTGTTTGTATAATGTTTATTATTGATAAAATGATTTCATAGAATGGCAAGTCTTGAAAGAAGACAGTTTGTATAACTGCAAAATATTAACAAGTGATTAAAATCAGTCCAACATTGAAGGGTTTAAAAGGGAAAAATGAAAAGAAAAAAAATTTTAACAGAGTATCAACATTTATTAACTTCAGTTCAAAGAAAAAAAAAGTTGGGGGATATTTTTTTCAAGGGACACTGTTTATACACTTGTATAGAGAGTTTTTGTTATCTTTCCTTCTTTTTCTCATAAAATGTCATATTTACATTTGAGCTTATAGCTGTAACTATGATTCAAAATGCTTCTTCAAGGAACAAAGAAAAAAAAAGTAAAGTCAAAAGCAAAATCATTTTATTCAATGATCAGAGAAATAAGGTATTTTAAAAATTTGGTCCCAAAATTAAAAGAAAAAAAATGCCATAATTAGAGAACTGTTGGATTTCTTAATACATTCAAGAGAAATATCAGGATAGACTGCACACAGAAATAACTGATAATAATATCACAAAAACAAAAAACAGGACGATGTGAACATATTAAAATAATGTAGCAGGGAGGGGAACAAGATTTGAATAATTTCAGAAAATTGAAAAGAAAAGGTAAATGAACAAGGAATAGGACCAAAACAAAAACTCGACAAGATATGATTAAGGACGGACATAAATGGATGGCAAAGCAATCCACACTTGTTTGCATGTATTTAAAAAAATAACTAAATGGAATTTTGTGTGGTTATAAATAAAAAATAATATAAATTTTATAGTGAATATATATATATATATATATATATATATATATATATATATAAATCACTCATAAAATTAATATTTTTAATCCTTATTTTTCAATTTAAACACATGAATACACTACTTATATTATTTACTAAGATTAGTTAGTACAGTAACAAAAAAAAAAAAAAAAAGAGAGAGAGAGGGTGAAGCATTTATATCATGGCATTCAAGTGGAGAGAGAGAAGGCTTGTCTGGATTTAAGGCCCTGGCTTTTAACTGGGCTTGAACACCAATCTCTGGCACTAGTGAGAAGAGCGTAACTGTCTCAAACACAAGGCAGGCCACAACAAAAACTTTATACTTAGATATTACAAGAATTTGAAAGAATATAAAAGGTGCAAAAACTAAAAAGTATAAATAAAAAGTACTTCAAAAGGGATACTAAAAATACTTATGATACACCTCAGCCCCAAATATCTTCGGGAGAAAATATTTCCAGAAGGATTGAGGGACACAAAGAGGATTAAACAATGCCAGATTTATTTTTCAAAGAATTTTGCTTAAAAGCAAAATTATTACAAAAGCCAGCTTGCTATGATAAGCATTATTTTTGGTGAGTACATATACTGAAAGCTTTAAGAAGGTTGGACTCCCACAGGTTATTATGCCCTAGACACACCACTGATACAATTGCAATAAATATAGCACCTGTACAACCCTAATGGGTTGGGTTATCACCCAAACACGTCGAAGTTGCTATTACTGTTTTTTTTTCAATGCTTTACCATTCAACACACTCAAATCCATCCCATAAAATATTGGGTCACATGGTTGCAGTTTGTGTGACTGCCTGCATTTTGTGATTATATAATCATATATTATGGCAGAGATAAATGGGGGGTAGGTTATAGCAGGTTGAACATGTTAGCGCTGATATTTATGGGGCGAGTTGAAGACTAAAGAATTAAACATTAAAATGTATAAATTTTACTGTATAAGAAAGAGGGATATCTACTCAAATATGTGTAATCACTAAAAATAATGTTTATAGTAATAAGAAAGAAACTTTTAAAAGTTTCCAAAAAAGTTCATATTTTTTAACATTATTTAAAATAAGTTTAAAATCATAAATTAATCAAATAAAATTAGAATTCCTTTATTGAAGCTATGTAGAGTCATAATGAAAAGAAAAAAAAAATAAAACATCACTGAGAGAACCTTTTTCACCTTCCATCAGCATGGCTGATGCTAACCTCCAGGATACTGACTCATTGCACCTTCTTGGGCTAACATTTTCCACTGATATGAAATGAAAAGATTATATTGACTCAATTGTTAATTGGTTCACTGTGTCGTGCTAGGCAATCTTTCTCAACAGAATCTATCTTACATATAAGTCTAACATTCATACTTGCTTTGAATATTGCTGCATCTAGTCGGATGCTCCTGCTATAAAGATTCTTGATAAAATCCATAGAATCTGCAAAATTATTAGTCTTAACTCGGCATCTCAGCTTCAGTCACTACCACTGCTATAATGTAGCTTCCATGTGCTTTTTCTATAAATACTTTCATGGAAATTGTCCTGATGAATTTTCTTCTATGGTAGCCAAACTTTATGAATTTAAGCATGCTACTACCATTAAAATGGCTAGATAAAACCATATATTTTATGCTTATAGCTTCTTTTCTCGCACTTCTCATGTTTTGCTTTCCAATGCAATGTCAATCATTATCTTCTGTTTAATTCCTATTCTTTTATTGTTCTCTCTCCTTAATACTGTTTCTTTCTCATATTCTCTGACACTCAGTAACTCTTTGCATCTTAGTGGCTTTATTGCCTTGCTTGGGATGAAATGATTAATAAAATAAAAAAGATAGTGTACTGAAAGAAAAGATGACAAACATTAAGCAACAGTTAGTAGTAAGCTAACTCGAGCTCATCCAGCTGATCCTTAATATGGGCAATGATTTTCCTATTTTAACCACATAACCAAATTAATTCACTGTGAACAATTTGTTTGCACAAAGATATACATAAAATTTATATAATAAATTCTTATTTCTTCTGTAATCTAACAAAAAGAAAAGAACAGAGACATTATTTTACAGAATTTAAAAGACTGACTGGGATGAAAAGAGGGCAGTTGGTCAGGTATCAAATAAGTTTCTTTCTTTAAGGTAAAGTAGTTAAGGAATGTTGCCAACTTGGTTTTATAACAAAACCAGCAAGGTGTTATCCGATACGCTAATGCATTTGCCACTATATAAGTAATTTTAAAAATATACATAGAGAGTTACTTATTGCAAAAACAAGCTTTGTTAGGGAGATATGCATATAAAGATGACAAATGGTAAGAAAAAAAAAATTGTTTTTAATATTAGAAGCTGCTTTTCAAATATTTGGGGATGTATTTAGAATAACATGCCAAGTTATAAAACAAAGGATTATATATAGGTCAGATTTTCTAAAATTATTCTGATAAAGTGGAAAATATGTTTTTGTGTTGTTCTTTATGACCTTAGACTGACGTGATATGGTTACACAAGCACATGAAAAAGAAGGGGGAAACAAATGAAAAAAAAAAAAAAAAAAAAAGAAAGAAAATGCTAGCTTCTTTATTTCATGCACAATAACATCAACATAAAAAGGATAAAACTTGTCACACAAATTTCTTCCACTTTATAATAGATTTTCATTTACACAGACGCACACACAGATCATATATCCATGAATAGAACAAGTAAAAAAACAGGTAAGAAAAAAAAAGCGTCTTTAATCTAACATGTTTCATTTTAACAAGCTTTTTTTAGTTCATTCGTCTTTAAAAAAAAAATCTCTGAAGTAGCTTGTTATAGTGAAACATGCTAGATTAAAACTTTTTTTCTACTTGTTCTTCACTTATTCATCTTGTCGGATTTCCATCCATATATTTAACTTATATATGTATAATGTTTTGACATAAATATTATTCAGTTTGCACAAAAGACATTAAAAAAAAATTTTTTTAAAAACTCATACATGGTTATTGGGGATTTTACAAGATGTTTAAGAAATCTGACCAGAAAGCTGTCATGAGAGTAGGAAAAGAGAGATCCACAATCAAGAAGAACTCTTCCCCCATTTATTATTAAAGTCTCTTCAGTAATAATAATAGTATATCACTATGGTCAGCATACAGAAACTTCTTTTAATATTCAACTCCTCACACTGACTCAAGGAACATTGAGGCACCACCCACATTTAATTTTTTTTTCATCTGCTAATCACCACACACACACAAAACTATATATGCATGCATGACTGTAGCGACATATGCATACACATTCACAAATTTTCTGTATATAAAAAAATAAAATAAAAGCTATTGCAAAATAATTGATGTTTTAATCATAATTTTTTAAAAAGGAAAAAAGGTTATAATTTGCATGCCACAAGGAAACAAAATATATATATATAAAAAGATTTTCCCGACTGGCAACAACTTGGTTCTCCACCCCGACAGATATAAAACATGCCAATATTAACCAACAACAATTTTTTTTGTTGGGAGTAGTAAAGTTAGACATTTTATACAAGTAGAATTTGGAGAGTTAAAATATACACTATTAATATCAATTGACCTTCTGACAACAGAGGACAAATTTGGAATGGCTGAAAGGCAGAAAGAGAAATTTTCTGATCAAAGTCGAGAGTTAGTGACTTCAATTTAGTGACGCACTTATGCCAAGATAAGGACAACCAAAAGTTTGATCTAAAATGCTCAAACACAAAAGTACTATATATGTTGGTGTACAAGTGACCTTTTAACCATAAAATGGTCCCCCTATCACAAATAAAAAGCAGTCCTATACTCCAGATATAAAATGGGAGCCTTAAATCCTGTGGTTTATGCTAAGTTAGTAGCATGGGAAATCTTTGACAGTAGAGTAACCCGTGTCTTGGTAACTATCAGCAACAAAAACAAAAACAAAAATTTTTTACTGTAACAACTTAATTCACATTATTATAATAAAAATAATGAAAGTATACTGTAATGAAAGTACTCTTACCTTATGTAATATGTGGTATGATTGCACTCATTCAGGCTACTGTGAGAGAATCTCAAAGACATAGCACCCACTCATGAGGTATTGTAGAGTGTTGTAGTTAATTGAAAATATCTACCCAGTTTTTTCATTTGAATATGAGTGAAAATAAAAATGCTTATTGAATTTATTTAATAAATTCAATACATTTTAAAAGATGTCTATTTTTTTTTTGGGGGGGGGGGATTGTTTGATACAGCAAATATAACCCAAAACCTACATTTTAACCAAAAATTTGGAGTCATCTTATATACCAACATAAACAGTATTAACAATACTCTCCATTAATGATATTGAAATACATTTAGACACGAGGATAATTTTCCACTTAAGGCCAACGAACAACTTATATAATACCAACAAATGGCCAAATAAAATAAACACGGAACCACATCAACAAACAATATTGCATTATAAAAAGCAACAATTTTGTGCTACGAAGGAAAAGTTGCAATTCTGTGGATATCAATGCAAAAAATTTCATGTATAATTAATACTGTAAACCCACGTAAAAGAATTTCCACCACCTCACATCATTCTAAGACATATAGCCGACCAGAAACAAGACTAGCTTATCAACTTTAACTATAAGCCTGGGCCTTAACCCACCATTAGTACCATGGGAGGTGTCTGAACTTCCCACAAAATGTTTTTCCTTAAGATATAACAAGTAACCAGTCAAATGTTAAGGATCAGTCAAGTAACTTTCTAAATACCTCTGTCCAGTAACTACTGAGTGTTTCTAATTTTAGCAATTTTAGTTGTGTGAATTACAAACCAATCTATTTGCTTTATGAAAAGAAATTGATACCTATTTTTACAGATTTTATTGAAACTTAAAAAATTCATTTTTAAATATTGGCTTTTTAATTCAGGTTTACAAAATTAACTTTTTTTAATTTTTATTTATCCTACAAAGCCCAGAAAGAACACTCAAGATATAACAAGAAAATCAAGAACTAAATTAGGTATATGCAATAATTCAAATGGAGTGTTTGAAAACAACAGTACTAATACAACAATATCCTGTATTCCTAACACAGGGTTAAAAATCTGTGATATGATATTCCTTTTTTTTTCTTTTTAAAAAAAAGAAAAAAAAAAATCAGGTTTTGATCAAAGATTTCCATTTATACCTGGTTTATTCTTGATGGTATTTCTGAGAAGATCAAAATATTAACCAAAATATTAAAGGCTCCAACAATTTGACAGTCATTTTAAAATATTTGAATGATCAAATGAGATCTCCAAGCAACAAGTGACGAAAAATCTAAGTTTAACATTTTGGAAAGGCTATGAATAACCATGTTTGTATATGCTGCAACTTTTCATAACATAATCAATCATTGCTCTCCCTAACTTCCAGTTCCTTGTGCCCTAAGCAGTTTTTCTCCCGTTACTAATGTTTCCACCATCCATTTACGCAAGCTTGTTACATAAGTGTCTCACTGCCTTCTCTTATCACTACTGTCCTTATCAAGTGTCCAAGGAATTTCATCCATATTTTCCTGATTCCGAGCGCAAGTGTTCTTTCAAATGCCATTTTCTTCAAGATTTCCTTGTTGCTTGCTTGCTATGTCCATAGAATTATTAGTATCCTTCGACAGAACCACGTTTTTTTTTTTTGCCTCTAGTTTCCAGCATTCATTGCCATATAAAAGGATGGATAACACATCATTGCAGCACTCTTTGATTCTAAAAAAAAATCTTCCCATTTCTCAGTTCCTTGCTTAGCTTTTGGAATGCTACTTTCACTCGTCTAATGCATGTTCTGATCTCAAGGTCACCTTTGCCATCCTTGATTGTGACGCTTCCCAGATATGTAATCTTCTGCAACCGCTTGATGTTGACATCTCCAGTTTGTAATTTGCATCTTCAACATTTTCTTTTGCTGATGACCATACTTTTTCTTCTCGTGATTCATGTTTAGTCCTTTTTTTTCTCACTTGCTTTAATCATATTAAAGATGCAATAAACATCCAAGTAAAAATCACAAATCTGAAAAGTATCTTATGACCTATTTACATCACAAAAGCAGCTAAGAATTATATTTAGAAATATTTTCCAGATACGACTTCATATTTCTACTTACAAATTTTTGCCTTAAATACAAATAGTAAAATGACATTTGTATCAGTTTCTCTCTACTACCAAGCATGAATACTTGCCATAAGCTATATATATATACACTCTATAGTCATCCGCAGACAGATCTGTTTTGCTGTATTACAGCTCATCAGTACGGCTTATATATATATATATATATATATTAAATGCCATCAGTTTTCAGAATGTAGGTGATCATAGCTCTCCAGTTTCTTTTTCTTTATTTTCTGTAAATTTTCTATTTTTTGGGGAAGTGGTGTCCCATTGCCTTCTCCATAGGTTGAAATTCAGATTTTCCTTCAGATTTGCTGCCACTCAAAGCTAAAGTTCATGGTCTACCCTGCTATTTAACCCCCCACAGAAGAGATGGAGTCATGTTTTTCCATCGAGTACTAGTGGGAAAGTGAATGCAAAATACCAAGCCAAGGTTTGAACCCAGCTTACTAATTTTGATGTTGATCACATGAAACTGCATCTACATCCTACCGGCAATACAGAGATGAAACTGTGATACTGTAGGCGACATTTTTATTATATTGCAGATTCAAATTGGTATATTAATACAAAAAGAAAAAAAAAAATCTTGAAAGACACATAATGATCTATAAGAATCTACTTGAAAGAACTAAAAAGACATTGTCAAGACTGGTCAAATTACATGATTGATTGATCCATACATTTTCTACCACTTAACACTTTGTAGGTTATTTAAAGCCAGAAAATATTTTTAGATTTTAAGAGATTTTGGGGGGGAGAAGAGGTCGATATCTTTCCCAAGGGTATTCAAGGGTAAGGGCATCTAGCAAACCCAACTGAAATTGCAACTCCACTTTCTGATTAACGAGTTTGAGCCATTATCTATTATGCCACCTGTACAGCCAAGCTTAAAGCATTTAGTATTTCTAAGCGGACGCCTATGTAGCTACTGTAACTTCAGTAATCGTATGGTAACTGTGGTTTGAACATGATACAGATGTAAGATTGGCACCAGCCAAACAGTACTTACTTTCAGATGCAAAAGCAATGAAAGAATTACTGCATTCTTCGTAGCAGAGTTACTTCAAAAGGCCAATATTAAAAACAGATTTGAATCAGTTGTGAAATTTCCTTGCTTTCATTTTCATTAATATAAATTAAACTGCTGGATTGCTCTAAAGAAGCAAAACAATGCCATTATACAAGGTAAAACATTTGATTATGTTTCAACAAATAGGTTCTCGACAGTAAATATTGAGCCTGGAACCAAAACTAAAAAAATAAAATAAAAAATATGTGTAATAAATCTTAAAGATTTACATCCATCATCCGATCGATGTAAAAGGAGATTCAGTTCAGTGGACATCACAATACAGACACGTCCATGTTTAAAACTAATTTGGAAGTGTATAAAAGTAAAGAAATAAACGATTCAACTCTTCGGACAAATAATTAAAACTGGATATGTAAAGTATGATGGGTCAACTATGTCAAAATCTAGTGTATGAGTGTATATGCTGTTTATTTTATTTATTTATTTATATGTTTATTGAAGCCGTACATAAAGAAATAAGATAAGACGTAAACCAATATGTTAATGTTGTTTAAACAAAGTTCCCACTACCATATATCTAAAGTATAATTTTGGAAAGTACAAATTTCATTAAAATATGCTGGAAAATTCAAATTTAAAGAGGGGGGGGATATATATATATATATATATATAACGTGTGTGTGTGTGTTTTAGGGGAAAGAAGTATGATGAAAAGGAAAGCTTTTGTGTGATACTTTTTAGCTTTTAATACTTTAGACTAAGTTTATGTTTACACTGATGCAACTAACTACACATTCACACAAGTGGAGAAAAAAAAAGGGGGGGGGGGGGTCGCTGAGAATTTCAAATACAAGTTTTTTTTCTTTTTTTAAAATGTGTTTTGGGTATAAAATCTTATCCATTAAATTTTTTTTCTGTTACCTGGACTGTTATCCAATTTACTGTTAATGATCTAGTGATTCAAGTACTTAAATATTTTCATCCTAGTAAACTGTTTTTTTCTCTTTTAATTAGGAGTAGCGTTTTTCATAAACCAAAACCATGATCAGTATCATTGTGATGAGTACCTAATGCATTTAATGTGTTGTCATGCAAAACTTGGTCTGAGGAAGTCCTGAAGGATGATGTGTGTCAGGCACACACAAAAAAACAAAAAAAACAAAAAAAACAGATGATTTGAAGAATTAAAATAATATATTATCCTGGAATGTATTTTTCAGTCTGGAGACATGCTAAAACAACTTAAAATCAGGGGTGGGAAGGGCACAAATATTTACAACGCAAGTGACTTGAATTAATTGAAGAGTATTAACCTAATTTTCTAACTGAATAAACAGTTGATTGATGGATTTTTTTCTTATTTAGTGATAACAGCTGAGCGAAGAAATGAATTCATACCTAATCAGAATTTGATGAACAAGAAATTATCATATAGATATAAAATGGGGATCAATTCTGCATTACAATCAATATATAAAACTGATCCCTCACTTCATGGCCACATTAGTTTCTATACATGTTCCAGAACATAAACAAACTTAAAAGACAAGATATGCCTATGTAGCTAACCAGTATTTGATTGATTGATTGATTCATTCATTTTCTACAACTGATCAACCCTTTGCAGGATAATCAAAACATTTTTAGATTGAAAAAAAATTTTTTTTTGGTGTGTGGGGGGGGGGGAGATGATTTAGTGATACGAGTTTTACTAGTTAACCCATAGCAGAGTGAGGAATAAGCTGTAGATTTATAACTTTCCCTGGGGATAGCTGCACATAAGTGAACATAACAAATCCAACTGGAATTGGAGCTCAGCTCTCCGATTAACAATTCTAAGCCATTATACCACCCATACCTCCAGCACCTGGTATTTCCAAGTGGTCACCCATCCAGATACTGACCAGGCTAAATGTGAACAAACAATTGATAAGCTAGTCTGTATTTCTATTTTATAAGTTGCACAAGCAGGAAAGGTTATGTTGAAAATTATAAGTGGAAATGTGAACACAAATATAAACGCATATCCAATATCCCAGGATACATATATCCAACATTAATGAGCATAAGACTGCGCAGACAATAGTGCAACATACCGAGGTTAGAATGAGGCTATAATCAAGTGTTAATGAATGAAAACTGTGTCTACATGTACCAACAGTCAGTATAATAATGAATGATAAAAAGCATTGGAAAGTCATTCACGACAGGCAAAATCCAAAGCATGTGGTCACAAGAACATATAGTTCATGAAGAATATGGAAAAGAAATTTTTGTTTTTACTTTTATCTTATTTGACAGAAAGCAAAAAGTAGCCCATGAGAATAAAAGAAGAAAAACAAAAAGAAATAGATAAATGAAGATCTACTAATGATTTAACCATAAGGCAAACTTATTTAAAATAAAATGCCCATTCTAAGCGTGTCTTGGCAAGTAACTTTAAACAGACAACATTACAGTCTCAAGAACATTTTAACTGGCAGTTAGAAATCTATCACATAACAAGGTGGTAATCAGAGCTGAAATAAAAGAGTATTGGGAAATAAAAAGAAATCAAATTAAAATGATGGGTGGAAGGTGTAAAAATAGCACAATATAAAATTTGTCTTTGTATGTGGAGAAATTTAGGAGTTTTTAAATGTTTCTTCAGAATCTTGCAAAGAAAAAATAAAAAATAAAAAAATAAAAATTGCTTCAGTCAAAAGACGAAAAAAAAAATTGCAGAATTTGAAAATGTCATGAAAGTTTTTTTTTTTTTTTTTAAATAATTTCAGAAGAAAAATAAATTTAGATTACAGTAAATGATTTTACATACAATGCAAAAAAAAAAAAAAATGAAATAAAACAATGAATGCCTCAAAGCATTTTCATTTTTCTTCACACAAAATAATTAAAAAAAAAGGAAATGAAATATGCCCCCAATGCAGTACTCATACAGGAAAAAAAAAATTTTTTTTTTTTTAAAATAAGTTACATTAGACCAAAGCATCAATGAGACTAATGTCATTCTCAAAAATGAAGAAATAATTGATATCTGCTCCCCCACAATAATACGTTCTTTCACAATAAAATTAAAACTTGTCTGATTATCATAATTTTGTTTCGTTTTTTTTTTCTTAACTTTCCTTTCCAATATATATTCTGTAAGAATTTTTTTTTTTTTTTTTTTAAATAGGAGAAAAAAAATTTTTCCCCTCCTCCAAATGTCACTTCTGCTACCACCATTTTGCACAACTTCTTTCTTGTTATAAATGTTTAGAATAAAAATTTTACTTGAAATGCTGAAAACTTATCTTTTTATCCAAAATATTACTTATTTTATCCTCCAAGAAGAGAAAGCCATTTTCAAGCAGGAACAAATAATTATGATTTTTTCAACTCCATTTCACAATAATGTATTATTTTGTGATTGAATTAAAACTTATCTTATAATTATGTTTTCCTTTTCTTCTCTCCTTTTCTTTTTATATTTTTTCCTCTCCTCACTTTTAATTTTGAATATAAATTCTGTGAGAAGTTTTTTTTGTGTGTGTTTTGAGAAAGAAAATTATTTTTTTCCTCCACCTTAAAATGTCACTTTTGGTACCAAGGTTTTGCGTAGTGTCTTTCCTGTTATAAACACTTGGAAATAAAAATTATACCTGAAATGCTGAAAACATTTATCCAAAATATTACTTAATATTCTTCTCCTTAGAATATTAAAAAAAAAAAAAAAAAATTATACATTCTTCCCACCAGTGCTCACAATTTACCAACAATTATCATCAATATTATTTAACAACAGTATTAGGAAGATGGGTGCAAGTTAGACAGTGAGGATTTCCATGCATTCTCAAGTACACCCAGAATTTCAGCATCCATTCTTACAAACCAAAAAAACAGTGATGATGATTATTAAAACAATTCCCATCAGAAAACTAGTATAGATGAGCCACACAGCAAACCTACTGTCTCTCTGCATCAGACCATACAGGCCTTTGGAGTGGTGCTTCATGGCTTTCGTTGCATAGTGATAAGCAAGAATACCTGAAGGGAAGCACAAGAATAAGCTGATGAACGATGCTATGAGAATCCACTGCAAGTGCTTCCAAGGCCTTGGAAGCATTTCCGAAGAGGGCACACGGCGCACCATATGAGGGACGGAGACTGTGGTCTCACGGTATGGGTTATCCAGTGTGTTCTGAAACACTGGTTCAATGGAGAAAGAGCGCATGTCATCAGGAACACTACCAGATGGCGTGTTCTGGTCAATGAGTGAAGTTACATCAACCGACATGGCTCCATTGTGAACATTTAGGTCATTTGAGAAGTCTGTATCATCATGGATTTCTTTGTGAAGCGGTTGCCGCTCACTGGAATGGTTCCCATTATCACCAGAAGACATGGCGCCGGCAATGTTCTGGCCTGCTAAATCTAAGGGGCCACTGAAAAATAGAAAAGATTAGATTAAACCGCTGATATTCTGGAAACTAATGTTATAAAAACACAAAACTAAACAACAGCATAACAAAGAAAAAAAAAAAAAGAAAAAGAAAGAAAGAAACACAACAAAAACACACAAAGAAAAAACAAAAACAAAACAAACAGGGGAGGGCATTTGAACTTGAAACTGCCTGCCAGTTTAATTCATGATACTGCCACCAATGATGCAAGTGATTGGTCAATTTCATGATATTTTGTTTTAGCCTTACATTTAATGCCAGGAATGACTTCTCTAGAAAATGTGATGATGATGTAACAAAATAAAAATCCCAAAGGAGAAGCAAGTGGATAGTGATGAACAGTCGTAATTAACCTTATTCTAGTCGGTTAGGCAAAATATGATCACGAAAGTTTCCGGTTTCTAAATCTAACCCTCAACATTAGTCTGTCCCCTTCTCAATCAGCTTTAAAGGAGAGACATTGACACCCACTGATTAGAAGCTCTTTGGCTGGTTTCATACTAATATTTAGGCTGTCTAATTCTGACAATGCCAGGTCAGGACTGCAGGGTGGATTAAAGAAAAATGCCCTGCTAAAATTGTGATTTTTTTTTTTAACCCAGTTACCCCCAAGCAAGGTGATAATACCACTAAGGAACAAGGGGCTACTGAGAGTGAAAGATAAAGAAAAACCTTTAAAAAAAAAAAGGAACCAGCAACCCAATCCTAAATAGGAAACAAGAGAAAACTCTACTCATGTTCTAAAGACCAGGGAGGAACATAAACCTGACAATAAATAAAGCTATATACTGCTATTAAGTATGCATGTCGGCATTTATCTAGTCACCCCCCAACTCGGGACAGAACATAGCACATGGTTGGTTTAATGCCTATATGTATACATATGGCCCAAAGACTGATTTCTTGTCTAGTCTTTAAGCTACCATAATTTGCAGACACTGCCATGGCTTTACCTAAAGACATTCAGTTCCGCAATTCTGATTCTTCAATCACCTATAAGAAGAGAATCAACCTATTTGGACTTATCCTCATTTCCAACAGCAGTTAGCTTGCCACTGTACAGTAAGTCACTAAGAGCAGTTTTTCCTATCTCTTGAGGGTTGCGATAAACTGACATGCCTTAGAGTCATTCTGTGTCAAATCAATAAGAGTCTGACCATCACCGACACAAGTGCTTTTTTTTTTTTTTTTCACATTTGACACACTTAGAAAATGAATGATACCTATTTTACTTCTCTAGGGCAAAGGATTCCCAAGATATCTCTCTGGCCTAGAAGATGAATTTTGGAAAATATTCACAGAGTTTAAATATCAATATCTCAGCTGTTTTTTCATCTACAAAGCTAAATTATTTACGTGTTTGGTGATCTATTTTTTTTTTTGCTGAAAGGTCAAATAAGATAACTTGACCATGACCTTAATATTTGCCCTTTAACTTCTCAAAAAGCATATATCTAATTTTTTACAAAATTTGATAACAAATTTGTCAGCTTTATGGTAAGATATATACAAAATATTGCGGTGGACTTTGGTATTTGACACTATAAGCTAACATTTTCATATCTCCTAATATGATTAAGTTGTATATCTTTAAAAAGCTCTTTGAATGCTGATTCAGTCAGTCAGTTAAGTGCCATACGTGATACATGCTTGGGCGATCATGTCTGATTGGGCAGAAGATTATCCCGTAGTAGGTTGCCATTACTTTCTGCGGTAGACTGGTTGCCGACCAAGGCTATAGAACCTAATCTGTCCTGCTATTTAACCCATAACTGGAAGGTAGAGACGGATTAATACCTTTCCCAAGGTTATTTGTGCTAAGTGAATACAATGGATTCAACTGGAATTCGAACTCGGCTCCTCGGTTTCTTGTTCCGAGCCGATATCCACTGCACCACAACAGCATGATTAGTATTCACATAAAAACTATGATAATAAAAGCAACGGAATTTGTGTTATTTGGTTAAATGTTAATCAATTTGGTTGAAAATGAACCACTTTTTATTTACATTTTTATTATACAACAAATAAGATTTTTTATATAAAAAAGTGGCACAATGAAATTCTTTAAAAAGTGTTATGAATTAATGTTTAGATAACAAAATAATACGAAAATATAAAACAAATGATGTTAATGGTTAACAACTTTTGTTGACATGGTACACTAAATAAATGTACAAAACAATCAAATTTCCATTTTTTTTTATATATTTTAAAAAATTATATTCTAATCTGAAAAGTGATACACTGAAATGAATATTTAAAAAAAAAAAAAAGATTAACATTTACAAAGAGATTACAAGCAAACTTATTTTTCTGTTTGTTGGAACACATGTTTAAATATAAACTAAAAATTTGGATATGCAAACCACTAACTTTTTTTCACTTAAATTTCTTGTGATGACCAACCTTGATTGCATCTTTAAGGTTACTTCAAGAAATTCTCTTTCCTAAAACATTTGAAGCATTTTCCATCTCAATTTTCAAAAGTTTATAAGTTCTTCCAGTGACAGTTATTGGCTTAAGTAAACTAAGAATATCAGAAGAATTTAAAATTAATCTGGATATAATGGATAAGAGAAAGCTGGGGAAGGACCATTCGGTCGTAAAAAATGTTAATTTTTACCTCTTCATTATCAGGATATTTTTCAAGCATACATACTAACCACCATAGATTGCTGAAAAAAAATCTGTTTTCAAACTATATATTGTCCAGTTTTATAATTTTAATGGTTTTTCTTTCACCCCAAGTTGTCACAGGAATATAACTATCTAGTTTTTGAGTTCCTGCAATTGTTGAGGCATTTTTTAATTTATTTTCTATGATTTCTGCTTTATTTGCCCAATCATTTGCTGAGGAATACAAAATATTTATGCCTGAAATATTTTTTCTTGCATAAACTATCTTGGTGTCATTATAGGGTTGCTGCAGGCTTGCTTTTGCTTCTAATCTCTTAATAGTGTCACCTAATCCATCATGTGCTTTTTTTTCTTGTACTTAGCATAAAAGTGCCAGTCTGTATCAATACCAAAGTCAGCCTTATGGTCGCACAAATTGATAAAATTTCTATAACAAGAAGCTGCACCATCAAAGAAATAGACCAGATTTTATATTAAAAAATTAAGATTTTTTTCAGCATTTCTATAAGTTTTCCTTGAAACAAATGGACAGCTACTGTGCCATACTCGAAACTATCTGATATAACTGAAACATTAATATTCTCTAGCTCTCTACCATTTATGAAACAGACAAATGGATGTAAGGTGGCTTGATTCTAGAGGAAGCCTTGTGGAACATCCTGCAAAATAAATGTATGATTCTCAGCAAAAATCTATAACCATATAATGACTTCATCCATCCATCAAACAATTTTTCATATTTGTTGTGGAGTAAATGACACATTCCCAGCAACACAAATGAATTTACCTGGGCGCTAAAGTAAAG
>JBBBDQ010001018.1:4982500-5227658 GCA_037127315.1 Ascarosepion bandense | reverse complement strand
GTATTGCGTCTCATTCAGCATAAGCATCATATAATAATTCTGTTTGTTCCTTCCTTAGTTAGTTAGTTACTTAGTTCGTCCGTCCGTTACGCCACACTCTCTACACAAGCTTTTCCTTCCCCTCTATCTTTTTACTCTCCTCAGCCTTTCTCTCACCTTTGCCAAACGGAAGGGTAGTAAAGAGTGAGAGAGTAGGAGGAGAGAGCCTATAGCATTACCGTATCAGTAGCAGTTTAGAGCTGATGGTTGTAGCAGTGATTGTGTGTTTGTATGTGTGTGTACTATACAATATAGTAAAAATAGGCAGGTTTGTTGTTGTATCCCACAACCTAATAACGACATTTCTGGACTCTACACAAGTGGCCATTACTCAGTTGGTTTTTTCTGTTTACAATGGACACTGGAGTCATGATTTTTCAGTATAAAAAAAAAATTTCTCATTCAAAATCTCTCACAAAATAGTGTACAGTATTTTGGTTATTGGTCATACGCCACTTAATATAATATAAGATTACAATAAAATAGCTTCTATGGACATTACTTTTATAGATATTTTAATAAAATTACACTCTGTGTTATCGTTATTTTATTATCCAATACCTTTATGATTGAAGACGTTACTATCATTTGTAGTATGACAAAGTGAAATTTTTTCAGGAAATCATAATTATCCTTCCGTGGAAATTCCACGGGTTCCACTAGTTTTAACATTAATTTACTACACAACAGTGTTAACCTCTTAAATTCAGTTGCTATGTATTTGCCTTATCCTTAATTATATTTACTGATTTTTTCACATCTTCTTGCAATGATATTGTTATCTCATTTGGCATAACCATTTTAACAATAAGCTATTACTTTGCACTGTTAACCACTTCAATTCAATCATTATTTCTGTGTCTTATCCCAATTAAATTCACTTATTTTATGCTTTCACATTTATTCATATTACACCCTATTCACAGTAAACTTTTTTAACATTAATTTCCTACACTACTGCCTTAACCACTTCAATTCAGTTCTTAAATATCTGCCCAGTTGTAATCATATTTACATCATTTCCATTTTATACAGCATAATAATTTTAACAACAATCTACTACAATTCCGTCTTAACCTCTTCAATTTAATTGTTGTATACCTACCCTCTTCTGACAATATTGACTTCTGGTTCTGGACATGAGGGTAAACTGCATCTGGCAGCAAGTCTTCTGATTGGAAGGTTGTGAGGAGCATGAAACTACCTCTTAATTGCTGTTGTTCTCAGGTCTACCCTGAGTGGTAGCACCTGTTAGGGTCCCAGCTATGGGCAAATAGTTAACCCCAAAACTGGATTCAAAACACGATAAAAGTATAAAAATAGACTTTTATAGAAACATATACATTTTTGAAGAAAAAATTATTACCACAACACATTTTTGAAAGAAAAAAAAATTATTCTCAGCAAAACATTAAAAACAAAAAGTTTTTCATTAAAATCTAATTGAATCAACCTTCTCACTATAATCGAACATTAAAAAAAATACCTTAAAATCCCACCTTTCTGGCATTAAATAACCCACAGAAGTTGATACGCCTTTTTTTTTTTTTTTTTTTTAATCATTTCACCCCGAGTAAGGCGGAAACGCCACTGATGTGCAGGGGGTTACATAAATGTAAAAAGATTAATTAGAAAAGAGTGAGGAGTACAAACTAGTTAGAAACAAACAATAGAAAGCTGAGAAAGCAGGTGCGATGACAGATACATAGGTGGAGAGAAAGGGAAGGTTATACAGGGGTGGGGAGAGAGCTAGAGTCCAGTGGTTAGTAGATGAGTATTGACTTTGCATTTAAATTTCTGGAGGTTGTAACCGTCAGGAAAGCAAGACTACGGGAGCGAGTTCCAAAGGCGGGAAGTGCGAGAGAAGAAGCTGCAGGAGTAGAATTGTCGTCTGCATTTGGCTAACCTGACAGTGAATGGGTGGGACCCAGTTGCCAGTCTGGTTGCACGAGTAAACACCTGTTGAGGAGGCATCAGTGACTTAAGCTCGTCCGAGCAGAAGCCATGAAAGTATTTATAGAACATACAAAGGGAGGCCACATTTCAACGATGGAGAAGTGGCTGCAGTCGAGTCGCCAGATCCGTACCTATCACATTACAGACTCTCCTTTGGAGCTTGTCAAGAACACTGAGGAGAACAGCAGGGGCACCTGACCATAAATGGCAGCAGTACTCCATGCACAGACGGATGGTTCACTTGTATATATGCAGGATGGATTCAGGTGGAAAAAACATCCTGGATCGACATAATGAACCAACCTTCTTAGCAGTAGATTTTGCTATGGATTCAATATAGTGGTTCCATTTGAGGTCTGAGGACAGGGTAAGTCCGAGGAGGCGTAGTGTATTACTCTCAGGGAGAATCACTTGGTCCATGCTTATGGGAGGCAGGAGAGGTTGCCTGTAATGGTTGACAGACAACAGCTTGGTCTTAGATGAATTGAAGTTAACAAGCCACTTCTTGCCCCAGTTCACCACAGAGTGTAGATCCCGCTCAAGGTAAGCAGCGAGATTATGTCTGTCCGCCACGACAGGTTTCTTACTGGAGCGGGAGTATATTGTAGTGTCATCTGAGTAGATGCCTACTTGGGACTTGATCTCATCTGGGAGGTTGTTGATGAAAATAAGGAAGAGCGTTGGGCCCAGGATAGAGCCCTGTGGGACACCAGCATATTTATCAGTCTTAATCCTCTTCAAGTCATTTCCACCTCCTTTCTTATATTCATATTTCATATCAGTTGTGTATCCTTTTTAACAGTAATCTACTACACTGCAGTGTTATCTCTTCAAGTCATTTCCACCTCTTCTTATATTCATATTTCATATCAGTTTGTATCCTTTTTAACAGTAATCTACTACACTGCAGTGTTATCCTCTCCAAGTCATTTCCACCTCTTCTTATATTCATATTTCATATCAGTTGTGTATCCTTTAACAGTAATCTACTACACTGCAGTGTTATCCTCTCCAAGTCATTTCCACCTCTTCTTATATTCATATTTCACATCAGTTGTGTATCCTTTTTAACAGTAATCTACTACACTGCAGTGTTATCCTCTCCAAGTCATTTCCACCTCTTCTTATATTCATATTTCATATCAGTTGTGTATCCTTTTTAACAGTAATCTACTACACTGCAGTGTTATCCTCTTCAAGTCATTTCCACCTCTTCTTATATTCATATTTCATATCAGTTGTGTATCCTTTTTAACAGTAACTACTACACTGCAGTGTTATCTCAAGTCATTTCCACCTCTTCTTATATTCATATTTCATATCAGTTGTGTATCCTTTTTAACAGTAATCTACTACACTGCAGTGTTATCCTTTCAAGTCATTTCCACCTCTTCTTATATTCTGTATTTCATATCAGTTGTGTATCCTTTTCAACAGTAATCTACTACACTGCAGTGTTATCCTCTTCAAGTCATTTCCACCTCTTCTTATATTCATATTTCATATCAGTTGTGTATCCTTTTTAACAGTAATCTACTACACTGCAGTGTTATCCTCTTCAAGTCATTTCCACCTCTTCTTATATTCATATTTCATATCAGTTGTGTATCCTTTTTAACAGTAATCTACTACACTGCAGTGTTATCCTCTTTCAAGTCATTTCCACCTCTTCTTATATTCATATCATATCAGTTGTGTATCCTTTTTAACAGTAATCTACTACACTGCAGTGTTATCCTCTTTCAAGTCATTTCCACCTCTTCTTATATTCATATTTCATATCAGTTGTGTATCCTTTTTAACAGTAATCTACTACACTGCAGTGTTATCCTCTTCAAGTCATTTCCACCTCTTCTTATATTCATATTTCATATCAGTTGTGTATCCTTTTTAACAGTAATCTACTACACTGCAGTGTTATCCTCTTTCAAGTCATTTCCACCTCTTCTTTATATTCATATTTCATATCAGTTGTGTATCCTTTAAACAGTAATCTAATACACTGCAGTGTTATCCTCTTCAAGTCATTTCCACCTCTTCTTATATTCATATTTCATATCAGTCAGTATCCTTTTTAACAGTAATCTACTACACTGCAGTGTTATCCTCTTCAAGTCATTTCCACCCTTTCTTATATTCATATTTTATATCAGTTGTGTATCCTTTTTAACAGTAATCTACTACACTGCAGTGTTATCCTTTCAAGTCATTTCCACCTCTTCTTATATTCATATTTCATATCAGTCGTGTATCCCTTTTAACAGTAATCTACTACACTGCAGTGTTATCCTCTTCAAGTCATTTCCACCTCTTCTTATATTCATATTTCATATCAGTTGTGTATCCTTTTTAACAGTAATCTACTACACTGCAGTGTTATCCTCTTTCAAGTCATTTCCACCTCTTCTTATATTCATATTTCATATCAGTTGTGTATCCTTTTTAACAGTAATCTACTACACTGCAGTGTTATCCTCTTCAAGTCATTTCCACCTCTTCTTATATTCATATTTCATATCAGTTGTGTATCCTTTTTAACAGTAATCTACTACACTGCAGTGTTATCCTCTTCAAGTCATTTCCACCTCTTCTTATATTCATATTTCATATCAGTTGTGTATCCTTTTTAACAGTAATCTACTACACTGCAGTGTTATCCTCTTCAAGTCATTTCCACCTCTTTCTTATATTCATATTTCATATCAGTTTGTATCCTTTTTAACAGTAATCTATCATCATGTTATCCTCTTCAAGTCATTTCCACCTCTTCTTATATTCATATTTCATATCAGTTGTGTATCCCTTTTAACAGTAATCTACTACACTGCAGTGTTATCCTCTTCAAGTCATTTCCACCTCTTCTATATTCATATTTCATATCAGTTGTGTATCCTTTAACAGTAATCTACTACACTGCAGTGTTATCCTTCAAGTCATTTCCACCTCTTCTTATATTCATATTTCATATCAGTTGTGTATCCTTTTAACAGTAATCTACTACACTGCAGTGTTATCCTCTTCAAGTCATTTCCACCTCTTTCTATATTCATATTTCATATCAGTTTGTATCCTTTTTAACAGTAATCTACTACACTGCAGTGTTATCCTCTTCAAGTCATTTCCACCTCTTCTTATATTCATATTTCATATCAGTTGTGTATCCTTTTTAACAGTAATCTACTACACTGCAGTGTTACTTTCCTTCAAGTCATTTCCACCTCTTCTTATATTCATATTTCATATCAGTTTGTATCCTTTTTAACAGTAATCTACTACACTGCAGTGTTATCCTCTTCAAGTCATTTCCACCTCTTCTTATATTCATATTTCATATCAGTTTGTATCCTTTAACAGTAATCTACTACACTGCAGTGTTATCCTTTCAAGTCATTTCCACCTCTTCTTATATTCATATTTCATATCAGTTGTGTATCCTTTTTAACAGTAATCTACTACACTGCAGTGTTATCCTTTCAAGTCATTTCCACCTCTTCTTATATTCATATTTCATATCAGTTGTGTATCCTTTTTAACAGTATCTATTACACTGCAGTGTTATCCTCTTCAAGTCATTTCCACCTCTTCTTATATTCATATTTCATATCAGTTTGTATCCTTTTTAACAGTAATCTACTACACTGCAGTGTTATCCTCTTTCAAGTCATTTCCACCTCTTCTTATATTCATATTTCATATCAGTTGTGTATCCTTTTTAACAGTAATCTACTACACTGCAGTGTTATCCTCTTCAAGTCAATAGTTATTTATGTCCCCCTGTCCTAAATCCCTATTCAAGATGTTCTTTATCTATCAGCCATGTTCTCATCATCTTCACTTCCTTTTGACCTCTCTTTTTATTCATAGAACATCTCATTCAGTGTAACTTTTTTAAGACTAATCTATTACACTTGTCTTAACCTCTTCATGTCAGTCTGCCCTGTCCTCCTCATCTACAGTTCTTTTCCACCTCATCTTTCCTTCATCTTTATAATATTAACTCTGATCCTCTATCATGTGTGACTCTCCAACCTTTTATTGGGTGTATTCTATTATTTGAAGTAAATAAAATTATACAGATACAATAAGGAAGAGAACATTTAAATGATAAGGAAGAAGATATGTATCTTTGTTAATTTTACCATAAATTTTGTATCTTAATATAAAATGTATTGTTGATCATTTTGCTTTGAAATTGTATTCATTCTAATTTTACTACATCTATTGTTGGTCATTTTTGTATGAAATTTTGTAAATATGTATTGTTGGTAAATTTTTTTATATAAAAATGTATTGCCGGTTATAACAAATTGTCTTACAGTTGGAACAAAAACAAAAAATAATAATAATCCCAACATCTTATAAAATATCTCATAGATAGCCAAATAATGAAAAATACTCCACATCTTTCATTACCGAATTCAGAATTCTGTCTCACAGATATACAAACAATGAAAAATAATCCACAACATCTTTCATCTATGAAGTTAAAATTCCCATTAAAAACAACGGTCCAGCCACTCACGTCTTTAAACGAAAGAGCTCAGTAACAGAAGGTAGATAACTTCAACCATCATCAAACACTTTTCATTTTGCACCAACAGCAGACCACTATTTGCTTGTGCATATGTTTAATTACAACATTGGTATTTTTATTTTAAAAATGTACTTTTATATTTTCATTATATTTTAGTTTTGTTTGGGGGGTTCACTATTTGCCCATAACTGGGACCATAACAGGTGCTACCACCCTTGATCAGGGTGGATCTGGGAACAACAGCAATTAATAGGTGGTTTCACATTCCTCAACAACTTCAATGACTCAATCAGAAACCTTGCTGCCAGACGTAGTTTATCATCATATCCAAGAGTGATCTCAATCGGAATTCAAACTCAACTTGCTGATTTCTCATTCTAGGTCTCTAACTTCTGTGTTACCTAGGCATTATTTTTAAAAGAATACCTTCTTCTTCATGTGATATGTCCCTTCAGGACATAGATGATCATGGACTTCCACTTGGCCCCGTCTCTTGTCACTTATATTTTCTCCTGGTATCTCACCCAAACCCCGCTTCGCCAGCCATTTGCTCAAGCCTATCAAATATGTTTCGCACTGATTTCCCCTATCCCTCTTTCCTTCTATCCATCCTTTGAGTATTAAATTCTTCAGGCCCTCCTTCCTTATTACATATCCCAGGAACATCATCTGTCTCTTCCTGATGTTAAGTCTTAATTTTCATCTCACTTACATCCTTTCCAACACCTTGTCATTGCTCACGTGCTCAGTCCATGGCATCCTCAGCATTCTTCCTTAGAACCAAATTTCTGTTGCCTTGAGCCTCTGCTTCATCCTTGAGGAGATTGTCCAACATTCACTGTCATATAGAAGGACAGATATCACATAACAATCCAGCACTCTTCTCTTTGTTTTCAATGAGATAGACATCCTTATTCAAAGTATAGCATTATTAAAATCAATTATATGAGAATAAGGAGACTGCTGGAGATTGTGAGAAAATGTATCGTCATTTTATTCACTGGGATATGAACAGACAAGAATGATACAAAGTTAAAAAATGCAGAATAAGCTACCCTTTGCCTGCACAGTGAGAGCACATTTTTTTATAATTCATTTATGACTGAATATATTTTTATAAAAGAAATTTTGTGAGTAAATTTAAAGACAATTTCAACTGGGGTTTAATTTTTTAAAACCATAAATGATAATTCTAACAATTATATTTACATTTTTAAATATAGTTGCTCAGAGAAATCAAATTAGTTGAAAATTTAATTTTAATTTGTATAAAATTATTCTCTAAAACAGAAAATAAAACTAGAATATTGTCTTACATCAAATATTTTAATTACTTTTTTTTAAAAATCTGAAAAATATAAGTTTATAAGTATATAAGTTTTTAATCGAATATTTTAATTACATTTTAAATAAATATTAATATTTTTAATATGAAATATATTTTTTATTATTTTTTAATAAAATATTAAAAATATATTTTAATGAATTCTTAATAAAATATTAAAATTGTATTTTAATTACTTTTTTATAGATTACTTAAAATTTTTTAAAAAGAATTAAAATATATTAAAAATATTTTATTTTTTAATAAGATTTTTAAAAGTATATTTTAATTACTTTAGAATGAAATATTCAAAATATATCTTAATTATTTTTTAGTAAAATATTTAAAACATTTTCATCATTTTTTAATAAAATATTTAAAACATTTTCAATATTTAATTAAAAAGTAATTAAAATACTCTTATACTAAAAGATAATTAAAATATCTTTTAATATTTTATTAAAAATGTAATTAAATATATTTTAAATATTTTATTGTGGAAATAATTAAAATACTTTTAAAAATATTTTATTAAAAATAATTTAAATATATTTTTAGTATTTTATTAAAAAACTAATTAAAATAAATTTTATATACTTTATTAAAAGAATTAAGATTTATTTTAAATATCTAAAAACATAATTAAAATGTATTTTTCAGATTTTATTAAAAAAAGTAATTAAATGTAAGTTAAATATTTTATTGTAAAAATAATTAAAGTCCTTTTTGAAATGTTAAAAATAGCTTAAATATATTTTATGTGCATTGTGGTGCAGTGGATATTGGCTCAGAATGAGAAACCGGGGAGCTGAGTTAGAATTCCAGTTGAATTCAGTGCATTCACTTACACGCAAATACCCTTGGGAAAGGTATTAATCCGTCTCTTCCTTCCAGTTATGAGTTAAATAACAGGCCTTGGCTGGCAACCAGTCTACCACAAAACAATGGCAACCTACTGTGGGATAATCTTCTGCCCAGTCAGTCATGTCTCTTTCAAGACATGATCGCCCAAGCGTGTTTCACGTATGGCACTTAACTGACTGATATTTTAGTACTTTATTAAAAAAGTAACTAAAATATGTTTGAAATATTTTAATCAGAAAACAATTAAAATATAAATATTTTATCAACACATGGTAGGGTCGGAAGATTTAGGGTATGGTGAGCTCTTGTTTTTCTCTGGGCTCTCTTCATCTCTTCTATTCGTCTTCTGGTGTTTGCAAAGAATTTTTTTTTTTTTTGTGTAGTGATATTCTCTATTTGATTCTTTCTGCAGCTTCCTTCTTCTAATTGATCAGATTGATTTCCCTTCTTACCAAGCTGTTTTTGAGCTGATCTTTGAATTGATGACCACTGTACTAGTAAAAACTAGTATAGTGTAGGCAGTTTTCTTTTAAATACAATATGCAAGTGGCATGTCAGGGGTGTGGAAATGGGATTGACAAGCCATGGTCATATACTGATTGAGACAGGGGGTTACAGTGTGAGAATAAAAATGGTACAAGGGATGTCAAAAAATGTAAGAGATTGATGGGAATCAAGCCAATAAAAGATGGCAACTAACACAGCATTTTAACTTTTGAACATTGAAGCTATCAGGAAAGCAAGAAAATGGAAAGGAGTTCCACAAACAGGAAGTGATAAAAAAGAAACTGTTAGAGTTGGTTACATTTAAATATTTCCACATGGAAAGGGTGGGACCTTGATGCCAATTTAGTAACATGTTGTAGGTACACCAGGAAAAAAAGCTTGTCAGTGCAGTTGCCATAAAAATACTTGTAGAAAAGAGAGAGGGAAGCCACATTACGTCAGTGAGAAAATGACTGAAAGCAGTCTGTCAAGTCAGGCTTGATTATATTACAGATCCTTCTCTGGATTTTGTCAAGAACCTCAAGATGAATAGCACTCACCCAGATATGGCAACAACATTCAGTGCACAGATGAATGGTAGATTTATAAATGTGCAAAATGTATTATGATGAGAAAAACTTCCTGGCCCAACACAGTGACCCAAATTTCCTAGCAGTAGATGCAGATATGGATTCAATGTAGTCATTCTGTTTGAGAAAGTGAGACAGACCTCTAGGAGACTAGCATCATACATTCTGATGGTAGGCAGGAATGTTTCTCTATGCTGGTTAAAGGAGAGCAGCTTCATTTTAGAGGCATTAAAATTTATGAGCCATTTCCTACCCTATTCAATCACAGATTAGAGGACCTTTCAAAGTGCAGCAGCCATATTTACTTTGGAATTGAATACATCAGGGAAATCATTGATAAATATTAGAAAAAGCATAGGACCTAGGATAGAGCCTTGAGGGACACCCGCATTTGTATGAAAGAATCTGGAAGCTTGTCTATTCAAAACAACCTTTATTTCATGATTTGACAGAAATGATTAGATTAAATCAAACACTCCTCAAGAAGGCCAGCATGTTAAACCCTGTCAAATGCTTTCAAGATATCAATAGTAACAGCTTGAGCTTCATCATTCTTATTAAGAGCCAGGTATATATATTCAGTGATGGTTGTCAGTACATCAGCAGTAGAGCTGGTGAAACTGAAGTCATATTGTCTGAGAGAAGGTTGTGAGATGTAAGATGCCTATTTCAGCATAGATAGTAGCCTCTAATACCTAGCCAAAAAGAGGTAAGAGGCTAATAGGGCAATAATTAGAGGGGTCAGAGTGTGAACCTGGTCACAGCACCACTTGTGACGACGGACTCCGGTCGTTAGTCATGATGGCTTTGACACAGTAGCTGCTCTTTAAGTTGTCTATTACAATGGTGTTCTTCCTTGTCCAAGCTGTGAATTTTAATCCCAAAGAAGTTACACTGAAATCTTGCTAGCTGTCTCTTTACCAAGTTAACCAGACCGAACACAATTGGGTTAATGAAAACAGCACCAAAAGTAAATTGAATGACGCCTGAGTAAGTTGCGGAAAAAGTCTTTATATGCAAACAAAAAAACAAAAAAGAAATAGAATATAACAATCATCAATAGCTTATCTCTACAATGAAGCAAAACTTTCGTCTAAGAGTAATGTTTGTCTTAACATTAATTCAAGCTTTTGGTTGGTAATGTCAGTCCACTCCAATCAGAGTTTTCAAGTGTATGTCTATTCAAAATGTCTTATTCAAACTTTTCACCGAAGCTTTACGGAAACTACCAAAGATTGGTCTTTGTGTTTGTAGTGGATGGCGGTGGCGGTGAATTCATCTTATCTGTTTTAGCTGGGTGCAACAACTGGTTCCCCCCCCACACACACACAGGGCATTGTTTTTATGCCTGTCCCAGATTCTCTTGGGGATGGCATGACCGACGTGGGGTGTCCATGCAAATCAAATCTTTAGCCAATGAAATCACTCCCACCTTTGCATTTTGAGAGGGAGTTACTTCCTTCCCTTGGTTTAACCAACAAAGTAGCAATATTTTTTCTCTGCTCATAATTTATTAGCTGCATTCATATTGCAATCAAATAACCAATCTTACTATCCATTAAACTTATTTTTCTCTTTGGAACAATTAATCTGTACAATTAATAATACAACTAATAATAATTTCTTCCGCTTTGTTGTATTAACCTAGTGTTATATTTTTCCCCATGCAAAAATAGTGTTACAAGAGGACTGCCCAGAGTTTTTAAAAACAGGAACTACAGGGGAGAATTTATAACAAGCAGGAAAGCAGGAAGAAATGAAGCAATAAACAGGAAACTACAGGGAGAATTTATAACAAGCAGGAAAGCAGGAAGAAATGAAGCAACAGGAACTACAGGGGAGAATTTATAACAAGCAGGAAAGCAGGAAGAAATGAAGCAATAAACAGGAACTACAGGGGAGAATTTATAACAAGCAGGAAAGCAGGAAGAAATGAAGCAATAAACAGGGAACTACAGGGGAGAATTTATAACAAGCAGGAAAGCAGGAAGAAATGAAGCAATAAACAGAAACTACAGGGGAGAATTTATAACAAGCAGGAAAGCAGGAAGAAATGAAGCAACAGGAACTACAGGGGAGAATTTATAACAAGCAGGAAAGCAGGAAGAAATGAAGCAATAAACAGGAACTACAGGGGAAGAATTTATAACAAGCAGGAAAGCAGGAAGAAATGAAGCAATAAACAAGAACTACAGGGGAGAATTTATAACAAGCAGGAAAGCAGGAAGAAATGAAGCAATAAACAAGAACTACAGGGGAGAATTTATAACAAGCAGGAAAGCAGGAAGAAATGAAGCTAAATAAACAGGAACTACAGGGGAGAATTTATAACAAGCAGGAAAGCAGGAAGAAATGAAGCAACAGGAACTACAGGGGAGAATTTATAACAAGCAGGAAAGCAGGAAGAAATGAAGCAATAAACAGGAACTACAGGGGAGAATTTATAACAAGCAGGAAAGCAGGAAGAAATGAAGCAATAAACAGGAACTACAGGGGAGAATTTATAACAAGCAGGAAAGCAGGAAGAAATGAAGCAACAGGAACTACAGGGAGAATTTATAACAAGCAGGAAAGCAGGAAGAAATGAAGCAATAAACAGGAACTACAGGGGAGAATTTATAACAAGCAGGAAAGCAGGAAGAAATGAAGCAACAGGAACTACAGGGGAGAATTTATAACAAGCAGGAAAGCAGGAAGAAATGAAGCAACAGGAACTACAGGGGAGAATTTATAACAAGCAGGAAAGCAGGAAGAAATGAAGCAATAAACAGGAACTACAGGGGAGAATTTATAACAAGCAGGAAAGCAGGAAGAAATGAAGCAATAAAACAGGAACTACAGGGAGAATTTATAACAAGCAGGAAAGCAGGAAGAAATGAAGCAATAAACAGGAACTACAGGGGAGAATTTATAACAAGCAGGAAAGCAGGAAGAAATGAAGCAATAAACAGGAACTACAGGGGAGAATTTATAACAAGCAGGAAAGCAGGAAGAAATGAAGCAACAGGAACTACAGGGGAGAATTTATAACAAGCAGGAAAGCAGGAAGAAATGAAGCAATAAACAGGAACTACAGGGGAGAATTTATAACAAGCAGGAAAGCAGGAAGAAATGAAGCAATAAACAAGAACTACAGGGGAGAATTTATAACAAGCAGGAAAGCAGGAAGAAATGAAGCAATAAACAGGAACTACAGGGGAGAATTTATAACAAGCAGGAAAGCAGGAAGAAATGAAGCAATAAACAGGAACTACAGGGGAGAATTTATAACAAGCAGGAAAGCAGGAAGAAATGAAGCAACAGGAACTACAGGGGAGAATTTATAACAAGCAGGAAAGCAGGAAGAAATGAAGCAATAAACAGGAACTACAGGGGAGAATTTATAACAAGCAGGAAAGCAGGAAGAAATGAAGCAACAGGAACTACAGGGGAGAATTTATAACAAGCAGGAAAGCAGGAAGAAATGAAGCAACAGGAACTACAGGGGAGAATTTATAACAAGCAGGAAAGCAGGAAGAAATGAAGCAATAAACAGGAACTACAGGGGAGAATTTATAACAAGCAGGAAAGCAGGAAGAAATGAAGCAATAAACAGGAACTACAGGGGAGAATTTATAACAAGCAGGAAAGCAGGAAGAAATGAAGCAATAAACAGGAACTACAGGGGAGAATTTATAACAAGCAGGAAAGCAGGAAGAAATGAAGCAATAAACAGGAACTACAGGGGAGAATTTATAACAAGCAGGAAAGCAGGAAGAAATGAAGCAACAGGAACTACAGGGGAGAATTTATAACAAGCAGGAAAGCAGGAAGAAATGAAGCAATAAACAGGAACTACAGGGGAGAATTTATAACAAGCAGGAAAGCAGGAAGAAATGAAGCAACAGGAACTACAGGGGAGAATTTATAACAAGCAGGAAAGCAGGAAGAAATGAAGCAACAGGAACTACAGGGGAGAATTTATAACAAGCAGGAAAGCAGGAAGAAATGAAGCAATAAACAGGAACTACAGGGGAGAATTTATAACAAGCAGGAAAGCAGGAAGAAATGAAGCAATAAACAGGAACTACAGGGGAGAATTTATAACAAGCAGGAAAGCAGGAAGAAATGAAGCAATAAACAGGAACTACAGGGGAGAATTTATAACAAGCAGGAAAGCAGGAAGAAATGAAGCAATAAACAGGAACTACAGGGGAGAATTTATAACAAGCAGGAAAGCAGTAAGAAATGAAGCAATAAACAGGAACTACAGGGGAGAATTTATAACAAGCAGGAAAGCAGGAAGAAATGAAGCAATAAACAGGAACTACAGGGGAGAATTTATAACAAGCAGGAAAGCAGGAAGAAATGAAGCAACAGGAACTACAGGGAGAATTTATAACAAGCAGGAAAGCAGGAAGAAATGAAGCAACAGGAACTACAGGGGAGAATTTATAACAAGCAGGAAAGCAGGAAGAAATGAAGCAATAAACAGGAACTACAGGGGAGAATTTATAACAAGCAGGAAAGCAGGAAGAAATGAAGCAACAGGAACTACAGGGGAGAATTTATAACAAGCAGGAAAGCAGGAAGAAATGAAGCAACAGGAACTACAGGGGAGAATTTATAACAAGCAGGAAAGCAGGAAGAAATGAAGCAATAAACAGGAACTACAGGGGAGAATTTATAACAAGCAGGAAAGCAGGAAGAAATGAAGCAATAAACAGGAACTACAGGGGAGAATTTATAACAAGCAGGAAAGCAGGAAGAAATGAAGCAATAAACAGGAACTACAGGGGAGAATTTATAACAAGCAGGAAAGCAGGAAGAAAATGAAGCAATAAACAGGAACTACAGGGGAGAATTTATAACAAGCAGGAAAGCAGGAAGAAATGAAGCAACAGGAACTACAGGGGGAGAATTTATAACAAGCAGGAAAGCAGGAAGAAATGAAGCAATAAACAGGAACTACAGGGGAGAATTTATAACAAGCAGGAAAGCAGGAAGAAATGAAGCAACAGGAACTACAGGGAGAATTTATAACAAGCAGGAAAGCAGGAAGAAATGAAGCAATAAACAGGAACTACAGGGAGAATTTATAACAAGCAGGAAAGCAGGAAGAAATGAAGCAATAAACAGGAACTACAGGGGAGAATTTATAACAAGCAGGAAAGCAGGAAGAAATGAAGCAATAAACAGGAACTACAGGGGAGAATTTATAACAAGCAGGAAGAAATGAAGCAATAAAACAGGAACTACAGGGGAGAATTTATAACAAGCAGGAAAGCAGGAAGAAATGAAGCAATAAACAGGAACTACAGGGGAGAATTTATAACAAGCAGGAAAGCAGGAAGAAATGAAGCAACAGGAACTACAGGGGAGAATTTATAACAAGCAGGAAAGCAGGAAGAAATGAAGCAATAACAGGAACTACAGGGGAGAATTTATAACAAGCAGGAAAGCAGGAAGAAATGAAGCAATAAACAGGAACTACAGGGGAGAATTTATAACAAGCAGGAAAGCAGGAAGAAATGAAGCAATAAACAGGAACTACAGGGGAGAATTTATAACAAGCAGGAAAGCAGGAAGAAATGAAGCAATAAACAGGAACTACAGGGGAGAATTTATAACAAGCAGGAAAGCAGGAAGAAATGAAGCAATAAACAGGAACTACAGGGGAGAATTTATAACAAGCAGGAAAGCAGGAAGAAATGAAGCAATAAACAGGAACTACAGGGGAGAATTTATAACAAGCAGGAAAGCAGGAAGAAATGAAGCAATAAACAGGAACTACAGGGGAGAATTTATAACAAGCAGGAAAGCAGGAAGAACAGCTAAATAGAACTACAGGGGAGAATTTATAACAAGCAGGAAAGCAGGAAGAAATGAAGCAATAAACAGGAACTACAGGGGAGAATTTATAACAAGCAGGAAAGCAGGAAGAAATGAAGCAACAGGAACTACAGGGGAGAATTTATAACAAGGCAGGAAAGCAGGAAGAAATGAAGCAATAAACAGGAACTACAGGGGAGAATTTATAACAAGCAGGAAAGCAGGAAGAAATGAAGCAATAAACAGGAACTACAGGGGAGAATTTATAACAAGCAGGAAAGCAGGAAGAAATGAAGCAATAAACAGGAACTACAGGGGAGAATTTATAACAAGCAGGAAAGCAGGAAGAAATGAAGCAATAAACAGGAACTACAGGGGAGAATTTATAACAAGCAGGAAAGCAGGAAGAAATGAAGCAATAAACAGAACTACAGGGGAGAATTTATAACAAGCAGGAAAGCAGGAAGAAATGAAGCAACAGGAACTACAGGGGAGAATTTATAACAAGCAGGAAAGCAGGAAGAAATGAAGCAATAAACAGGAACTACAGGGGAGAATTTATAACAAGCAGGAAAGCAGGAAGAAATGAAGCAATAAACAGGAACTACAGGGGAGAATTTATAACAAGCAGGAAAGCAGGAAGAAATGAAGCAATAAACAGGAACTACAGGGGAGAATTTATAACAAGCAGGAAAGCAGGAAGAAATGAAGCAATAAACAGGAACTACAGGGGAGAATTTATAACAAGCAGGAAAGCCAGGAAGAAATGAAGCAATAAACAGGAACTACAGGGGAGAATTTATAACAAGCAGGAAAGCAGGAAGAAATGAAGCAACAGGAACTACAGGGGAGAATTTATAACAAGCAGGAAAGCAGGAAGAAATGAAGCAATAAACAGGAACTACAGGGGAGAATTTATAACAAGCAGGAAAGCAGGAAGAAATGAAGCAACAGGAACTACAGGGGAGAATTTATAACAAGCAGGAAAGCAGGAAGAAATGGCAATAAAACAGGAACTACAGGGGAGAATTTATAACAAGCAGGAAAGCAGGAAGAAATGAAGCAATAAACAGGAACTACAGGGGAGAATTTATAACAAGCAGGAAAGCAGGAAGAAATGAAGCAACAGGAACTACAGGGGAGAATTTATAACAAGCAGGAAAGCAGGAAGAAATGAAGCAATAAACAGGAACTACAGGGGAGAATTTATAACAAGCAGGAAAGCAGGAAGAAATGAAGCAATAAACAGGAACTACAGGGGAGAATTTATAACAAGCAGGAAAGCAGGAAGAAATGAAGCAATAAACAGGAACTACAGGGGAGAATTTATAACAAGCAGGAAAGCAGGAAGAAATGAAGCAATAAACAGGAACTACAGGGGAGAATTTATAACAAGCAGGAAAGCAGGAAGAAATGAAGCAACAGGAACTACAGGGGAGAATTATAACAAGCAGGAAAGCAGGAAGAAATGAAGCAATAAACAGGAACTACAGGGGAGAATTTATAACAAGCAGGAAAGCAGGAAGAAATGAAGCAATAAACAGGAACTACAGGGGAGAATTTATAACAAGCAGGAAAGCAGGAAGAAATGAAGCAATAAACAGGAACTACAGGGGAGAATTTATAACAAGCAGGAAAGCAGGAAGAAATGAAGCAATAAACAGGAACTACAGGGGAGAATTTATAACAAGCAGGAAAGCAGGAAGAAATGAAGCAATAAACAGGAACTACAGGGGAGAATTTATAACAAGCAGGAAAGCAGGAAGAAATGAAGCAACAGGAACTACAGGGGAGAATTTATAACAAGCAGGAAAGCAGGAAGAAATGAAGCAATAAACAGGAACTACAGGAGAATTACAACAAGCAGGAAAGCAGGAAGAAATGAAGCAATAAACAGGAACTACAGGGGAGAATTTATAACAAGCAGGAAAGCAGGAAGAAATGAAGCAATAAACAGGAACTACAGGGGAGAATTTATAACAAGCAGGAAAGCAGGAAGAAATGAAGCAATAAACAGAAACTACAGGGGAGAATTATAACAAGCAGGAAAGCAGGAAGAAATGAAGCAATAAACAGGAACTACAGGGGAGAATTTATAACAAGCAGGAAAGCAGGAAGAAATGAAGCAACAGGAACTACAGGGGAGAATTTATAACAAGCAGGAAAGCAGGAAGAAATGAAGCAATAAACAGGAACTACAGGGGAGAATTTATAACAAGCAGGAAAGCAGGAAGAAATGAAGCAATAAACAGGAACTACAGGGGAGAATTTATACCAAGCAGGAAAGCAGGAAGAAATGAATACAATAAACAGGAACTACAGGGGAGAATTTATAACAAGCAGGAAAGCAGGAAGAAATGAAGCAATAAACAGGAACTACAGGGGAGAATTTATAACAAGCAGGAAAGCAGGAAGAAATGAAGCAATAAACAGGAACTACAGGGGAGAATTTATAACAAGCAGGAAAGCAGGAAGAAATGAAGCAATAAACAGGAACTACAGGGGAGAATTTATAACAAGCAGGAAAGCAGGAAGAAATGAAGCAACAGGAACTACAGGGGAGAATTTATAACAAGCAGGAAAGCAAAAAAAAAAAGAAATGAAGCAATAAACAGGAACTACAGGGGAGAATTTATAACAAGCAGGAAAGCAGGAAGAAATGAAGCAATAAACAGGAACTACAGGGGAGAATTTATAACAAGCAGGAAAGCAGGAAGAAATGAAGCAATAAACAGGAACTACAGGGGAGAATTTATAACAAGCAGGAAAGCAGGAAGAAATGAAGCAATAAACAGGAACTACAGGGGAGAATTTATACCAAGCAGGAAAGCAGGAAGAAATGAAGCAATAAACAGGAACTACAGGGGAGAATTTATAACAAGCAGGAAAGCAGGAAGAAATGAAGCAACAGGAACTACAGGGAAGAATTTATAACAAGCAGGAAAGCAGGAAGAAATGAAGCAATAAACAGGAACTACAGGGGAGAATTTATAACAAGCAGGAAAGCAGGAAGAAATGAAGCAATAAACAGGAACTACAGGGGGAGAATTTATAACAAGCAGGAAAGCAGGAAGAAATGAAGCAACAGGAACTACAGGGGAGAATTTATACCAAGCAGGAAAGCAGGAAGAAATGAAGCAATAAACAGGAACTACAGGGAGAATTTATAACAAGCAGGAAAGCAGGAAGAAATGAAGCAATAAACAGGAACTACAGGGGAGAATTTATAACAAGCAGGAAAGCAGGAAGAAATGAAGCAATAAACAGGAAACTACAGGGGAGAATTTATAACAAGCAGGAAAGCAGGAAGAAATGAAGCAATACTTATAGAATTTGGCGAGCATTAGAGCTAACTCAAGGGCATATATCTTAGAGATGATGATTGGAATTTCATCACCAGTACTTGGCTTTTGGGAGTCAAGCTTAGAAATTATGTCAGCAACCATAGATGAGGGTTATCTATATATTACTCAGTTGAGCCTCAGATCTAAGCTGGAAATTGGGTTTGAGTACTCCAGATGAGTCACATATAGAATTTGGTGAGAATTTCTGAGCAAAGCACTCAACTTTGTCTGCTGTGAATGTGAGAACTTCAAATTGACTGAATAGAAGAGGGATCGAGGCCTTTGTTTTTTGGCACACTCTTGAAGAGCTGCCAGTAATCTTTGGAGCCAAACTTGTGAGATGCTATTCGCTGCTTCATTCTTTCAGTAAACAACAGCTTAGCTTCATTTAGGACATGCTTACATTTATTACAAGCAAAGACAATGTGCCTATTGTGATGAGACAAGTCACTCTGGTAAAGCTGGAAGAAGTGATTGCTGTGGGCGATGACAGCTGAACAAGCAGGAGGGGAGCAAGGAGATGAATGAAATTTAAATTGGAATTTTCTAGCTGGGATGAAATCATAAATGTTGGCTTTCACCCAGAAGACTTCATAAGCACAGTCTTGCACAAGGAGATTAAAAGTTTGTTCCCAGGGACATCACAAAGGCTATCACAAATCTCAGTTTGCTCGCTGATAGCAGGAAGATATTCTGCTGGTGGGAGGTTCCTGGGTGGAGTGGGAGTAGAAAGAGACATTTACTGACACTACAGCAAGATCAGTGACAAAATTTTCCAGCCACTTGACATGATGGGCATTAAAGTCACCAAACACAAATACATTAGCAAATAGAAGAAGGGAAATAGTCTTGTCTACATTGTCTGAAATACTATCTACAATACAGCAGTCTGGAGAGGAGTGGAAGAGAAAGAAGAAATAGCTTACTCAGGTTAGCAGAGAGATGTAGGAGTGGACAGGAGATTCAAGAGAGGGAGATGTTCACTGTCATAAACACAAAGGGCAAGCATATGAACATTGGAGTCCTTCCTAAAGAGAGGAAGGTATCCAGGAATCAAGAAATCAGAAGGGAGAATTGTAAGGTTGAAGTTAGTTTCGTAGAGAGCTAGAATGCCAGGAGGCCTTGCGTAGAGAAATGATTCCACACTGCAAAAGTTGGTATAGATACCGTAGAGTTGGAGAAAGAGATACTAAGGTGGTTTAGGTGTTTTTTGTTTGGCTGGTTTAATTTTATATCCTTATGTGTTATCATGACTTAGAGTTATTTTAGTTCAGGAGAGGCCTAGAGTAGCAGTAGGTTGTCAAATGCAACTTATATAGGAAGGGAACTGGTACAGACTGCAGCATAATACCTCAGCATTGCCCACCAGAAGTACTTACAGGCACACCTATCCATGTATGACATGGCACTAAAGAACCCCGACATTATTCCTGTTGATCAGAGTAGCCTCTTGAGATGTTACGCAAGAGTTTAGGCTCCTAATTACCAGACGAAAGCAGCAGCCCGAAAACTGCCAGCACATTAGCCTCAGTATGAAGAGCCGTTGCCACCATCCACAAAAATATCATGACAGCATCACAATTAAAACCATTAGAAGAAAGAAACCAGGGCCCCCTTCCTAAACAGGAAACAAAGGATGAGCCTCTGCCTCTACTCCTGTTCAAGGGAAGCGGGAGGCCGTAAGGACCGGGCAGTAGGAGAGCCTATCTACTCTACTCCTACTGAAATAAACTTTTGTCTTTTCGTTTATTTTTTTTTTTAAATTGAAAGAAGATATTTAAGTGTTTTAGCATGAGTCAGAAAAACTTAACCTATTATTGATTCATTAAAGGATTAAAAAAATTGACAACTAAAAAAAAAAAAAAAATTAAAAGAAAAATATATAAACATCTAAAAAGTAAAGTAAATTACTTTAAATCTTCCCAAAAATAACTTAACGAAATTTAACATTCAAATAAAATTAAAAAAAAAACGTTAAGACTTTAAAACGCTCATAATTTAAAAAAAAAATGTCCCGTTCAAATTAAAAATGTTGCTTGCAGATATTTAAAAAATCATTGGCAAATGGAGTTAAAAAAAAATGTTTGAATAATAAATTATAAAATATAAATATTGAAAAATCAGCGATACTCTGACAAAAAAAAAAAAAAAAAAAAAAACAGAAAATTCGTCTGGCAATTGATTTCTTTTTGACAAAGTTACATCCGCATTGATTTAAAAGAGAAACTTTTTACGCCAAATAAAATAAAAAATTAGAATTATTCATACCAATGTAAATGTAGTAATTTTTAACCAATATAGGTTATTGAATGTTATTAATTCTTAAACTTGTGAGTGACATAACTTATTTTTAAAAATAACAATAATAAAAAAAAGTAATCAATGAATGAATGGATGGAATACTACAAATTATAAAAAAAATAAACAAGTAATAAAAAGATTATAAATGTGTAAAAAATAAGACGTTATCATAGCATAATAAACAATGAAAAATATAAAAGTTGATAATTAAAAAAAAATCAAAACTTCAATTTTACAATACGGCATAAAATCAGTTATTCATTGAACTAAAAAGATTTTTTTGTTACTAAACGAAAATATATACAATCTACAAATCGTAAGTCTTTTAAGGAATAATATTAAAGAACTATTTGATTAAAAAATCAGAAACATTAAAAGAGAAATAGATGAGTTAAAAGAAGAGAAAAAACATATTTATGTTAAAATAGTATTAAAAATAATAAACTTCATTTCATACGTTCAAAAATCGTAAAATTTCCAGGAGCTTCCTAAAAGACGTCATTCCTGTTGTAATTCCGCGTCTCCTGGATGAACTCACCTCTTCCCCTCCCCTCAGCTATGTGTATTTTAAAAAAAAAACAGAGTTGTCTTGCTCTAGTCTTGTCTGGCGACCACTCTAGGAGAAAAACAGCTCAGTTCTGAAACAGTTAGATGTGGCGCTAACTACGCCACCCTATAAAACCTACGTGTGATAGAAATCACAGTAACAACACAGTGTAATGGGGCACAGCCTTATACAGGGAGTCTAGAGATTCAACCAAAACTGCCCGACTGATTGACTGACGAACCTATAAGGATGTAGGCGATCAAAGAACTCCACAACTTATC
Source organism: Ascarosepion bandense (assembly GCA_037127315.1). Taxonomy (NCBI): domain Eukaryota; kingdom Metazoa; phylum Mollusca; class Cephalopoda; order Sepiida; family Sepiidae; genus Ascarosepion; species Ascarosepion bandense. Next base: position 5,205,581 of record JBBBDQ010001018.1, on the reverse strand, counting down.
ATTTGTTTTGCTAAATAGCGTTTATCTTTTATCATTGTTTCATCATCCATTTACTGAAAATCTTTTCAGGCATTCTCAACCAGGGTGGAATCCCCACCTCCCCAGGGAAAATCTCAGGGTTTCGTGGTGGTGATGGTGGGGGGATATTTTTCCCCTTTTCTTATTTTTTATTTACAGAATTTAGTGCCCATCATAAGTGTAAAAAAAACTCTATATAATAATCCATTCAAATGTATATGCCAGTCAGTTAGTTTGTAGTGGACGAAGCGTCCACTTACTAATTTAGATTTACGAGTCGACTCGACGTAACTGGGAGTGAAATAAAGCCGGACAATATGAAAGAACGAGTAAGGCGAAAGTAGCCAGAAAAACAATGTATTGACAAAGGTTACATGGGGTTGAGAGAGCATGCATAAGAAAGTGAAAAGGAAAGAGTCATTCCCCTTCGTCTGTTCGTAGAAACAAAATAAGATGTATGAAGTTTTTTCTCTAGCTGAAAGAAAGGTTTGTAACAATTGTTAAGATTATCGTAAAGAGTTCAAAGTTCAAATCCTTGATGAAGAAAGTCAGACAGAAGACAAAGTTCTGTGTCTGTGTGTGCGTTGAGTAGAGAGAGAGAGACTTACATGCGAATGTAGCAATCTTAGGCAGTCTGTGGATTTCTACTGACGAAGGTTGGAAAAATTGTAAATTTATGTGTAGGAAGTTATTTTATGTAAAGTCCTGTTTGAATGAAAGTTAATGTGCATAGTGTTAATGTCGGAGAAGAAAAATAAAAGAAATTTGCGTGTTTGTGTGTTTGTGTGAGTTAGGGAGACATGTCTGCTCTTGTCCCGGGACGAAATCCTAACTGCTGTACCACGTGATGTTTTCCGCTTTTATTAGCATCGTTTTGGCGAGAACCAGTCATCACGTGGACGGCGAGTGACCATGCGTGTGTGTGGGGGGGGGGGGGGTGTCAATGTATGAAACCCCACAAGTTAAATGCCATACGTGATACTTGCTATGGCGATCATGTCTCTTTCGATCCATAACTGGGTAGATTTTCTCGCTGCGATAGAAAGGTTGCCAACTCAGGTTATAGAACTCAATCTGTCCTGCTGTTTAATCCATAGCTGAAGGGAGAAAAGATAGATTCATACTTTCTCAAGGATATGTGCACGTAAATGAATGCAACGAATTCAGTTGAAATTCGAACTCGGCTATGTACTAATATGGAAAAGAATGAAGATTCTCAATATGCCGTGTGTATTATCATCATACGATGATATTACTCTCATTATATTCACCACACAGTGAAAGGAACAATGGCTTCCTTATCACTGTTCGGTGATAATATTTTTTTCAGTATTTTCACCGTGAAGCTAAAATAATCAATGCTTACTTATCAATTACCACTATAGGAAATTAGAATGTATTTCAAGGAAATACATTTTTTTCAAATTAAAATTTAAATTTAAAAAGGTTTCAGTGTATTATCACCGTACTGTGAATTTCTACGTAGATGTTTTCCTCGATGTTGCCTTGGCTGGTAGAAGGATAATCTTGAACTTGTTCCACAGTGGTGACAGGAAGACTGGAAGGGGGACTGTTTACATACTTTACTGGCTGTTTGGCTGATAAACAAAGTTCCCAAAATTGTTCTCTGGATATTATCCTCTCACCACCCACTTCTTACTAACTTTCGATCAACAAAACTTCTCTCTCCCAATCTACATTAATTATCCTCAGAACAATTAACCTATATCAGTAGACTGGATGATTACATTGCTTGTAATATCACTGTGTGGTGGTAATTGTCACTCCTTATTTTTAATAAACATATACTGAGTTTTCCATAGTTGTGGGGTTGTGTTGTGGTCCACCAGTGGATATCGAGAAATCGGAGAACCGAGTTCGAATTCCAGTTGATTGCATTCACTTACGCGCAAATACTCTTGTGAATCCGTCTCTTTTTCCTATGGATTAAATAATTAAATGGGTTAGGACATAGTTGGTTCTGTAGCCTTGGTTGGCAACTATTCTATCGCAGTAAGTAATGGCAACCTACTGCGGGAAAATCTTCTTCCCAGTCAGTCATGTTTCTTTCGAGACATGATCGTCCAAGCGTATATCACGTATGGCACTTAACGGACTGACTGACCATTTCCTTAGAATCAGTGGCACAATTTCAAAGTAAGAAAAATGATGTTTTTTCATGCATACAGCTTAGAAATCAACATTCATTTAATAAAAGGACTGCTTCATATGACGGAGGCAATCACGGTTTCATGCCTTTTGTTGCTTCTGTCGGTTCTTGCTCTTTTGAGTGCCCTCTCTGACCTTGTAGTAGTTCTTCTATGATCATTTTCTCAAATTTGGCAAATACGTTTCTCACTTCTGTTCATTATTTTTCCTTCCATAGGGGTCCATAGGTTTCCTTATCGTCCGGTTTATACTCCTCTCTGTCGCCTGTAAATTCACTTAGTTGCTTCCTTTTAACAATATCTACGTATTATTTGGAATGTGCCTTTTAAGTTGGACAATCTTGGAAAGGCGGGGAGGGAAAATGACATTCTCATATTAGTGAAAAAGATTCATTGTGCAAAAAAAGTTGAGAATCACTGCTATAAATAAATTACTTGCTGTTTCTCCACCACTTGTCTTGCCTTTAATGTACCCTGCAAGTGTTAGATTTATCAAGCATTCTTTCCTCATTATGTGTCCTAGAAATTTCTGCTGTAAATATCAGATTACTTATATTTTCTACTAACTTTTTTTTTACCTTCCTAATTACAAATATATTTTGTCCATGGTAAACTCACCATTCATTGGGAGAATAATATCGATTGATCGGGGTGTTGCACCTGTTAGGGTCCCAACTATGGGCAAATAGCAATCCACGAAAAGCAACCGAACGCCAAGAAAAAGCGCATAAATTATATAACGAAAATGAAAAAATCGTCAGACAATTGCTGATACCTCCTGTTACCTCTTAATGAGACTGAACCGAACAATTACAAAAAGGTTTATCTAAAAAAACTTTGGAGTCAAGGTACTGAATTTAACATTAATCAGCTAAGTGACAAATTTTATATCTGTATAAATCGTATATATATAACACCAGAGACCAAAAGAAACTTGAAAAATGGATACAGAAGTGGCTAAATGTGCTTAGAACTATAAAAATTATGAACAATTTTATATATTCCTTAAATCCAACAAAACATTAAAAAAAATGCTAGGGTGTTGGAAAAACTTTTAAAAAAATTAACTCCTTGCCGGTTGTTGCCTATAAACATATATATATATATATATATATATATATATAGTCTTCCACAGACAGATCTGTTTCGCTGTATCACAGCTCATCAGTACGGTTAGACAGCCGATTGCTTTTTACCCAGGAGACCCGGCAGAATTGGCGTCAGTCGGCGATTCTACTTCTAAGTTACGGGCGCTCGGTAGAAGGAGGCAGACTTTTTAGCGTGTATATTATCATTATACACGCCCAATAGCTGAGAGTGTTCTAATTCATTATATATATATATTGATGTATGTTTCATTAAACAATATAAAGTTTTATCGATTTGTTTTACCTAATTTTTTTTTCATAACGTCTGATAAGCTTAACAGAATTATCGTTGAAAAAGGAAAGAAAATCACAATATTAATACATGTTTTTTATTTAATCCTTTCTGGGCTTTCGGCTTACATCAGCCATTATCAAAGATGACAATCGTGTTGGTTGTATTAAACAGTTCGCGGACGAACGACCATTAAGCGAACTGCTTGCATTACATTTCTCTGGCTATATCTCTTAGGTCTCATTTAAATACACATGCAGACCTACCAAAATTTATCTGTAACATATTCGTTGATAATACAAATATCATGGAAGCATCTACATGTAAAAAAGGGCTAAAAATAATGAAAACCTTTTTAATAAAAAGGTAAAAGCCAACACTCAACAATAACAATATCAACAATGAACACGACCACAAAGTTCACACTATGTTTGGAATATAAAACATGACTCTACATAAATACACAAAACAATCTATATATTCAATTAAAAGTAAAATGACATTCATGCAAGATAAAAGCTGAAAGTATAGCCAAAAGCGCTTAGAGAAATAAATCTTTCGGACAATTTTTATATAACTACCAGTATAGCCCGGCGTTGCTCGAGTGTAACGAAAGCTTTAAAACTAATCCATGGTCCTGGAGCTCAGACTCTTTGGACGTTGGCACAAAAGACTAAAAAGCAATAGTTGTTTCCAGTTAAAACGAAATCGTAGACTGAAAGAAAAATGAATGGATGTAAGTCAAATTTTGATTTCCTATCATCGATATCAATTTTTTTCGTCGTAAACTGAATTTTTATGGCTAAATAAATCCTCTGAGTGAATGGTATCAAGGCTGAGACTAAGAACTACAATTATACCTACTTAGAGCCAAACCCGAAGCAAAAACTAAAATAAAAGGGCTGAAAAAATACAGACATACAGGCAGATAAACATAAAAAATGTTAGTAAATTACATAGAATAACTTGGAATGAAATTAAAATAACCAAACTTTCTTATTAAAGTTATTTTAAAAGAAATTTAAATTTTTAAATTTTTATTCAGAAAGCATATTCAAATATCTGGCTATAAATCTAAACTAACATTCTATTAAATATTATATAATTGCTGAAATTATTATTTTAAATTTTACTATTTAATTAAAAACCAAAAAAAAAAAAAAAAAGAAATTAAAATGTTATGTTTTTTTGGCCCGTATTGTCGCCATACTTTCCGTCTGATCTCATAAATCTTTTAACACCTCTGCCTTAATCGTTGTGATGACAGATACAGCTACCGTAGTAAAAAAGTTTGTTTTTATTGTAAATCTCTGGCAGAAAGGAATTATTACTTGATTGAAATCAGATAAGCTAAGTTTCAATTTTAAAAATTAACATAAATGACGTGTCAGCGAGGTATATTTTATTTTTGCGAGATTTTTAAAACAGAAACAGAAATTGTTTACATAGTGTTGACAGAATGTGTCAATAAATAAAAAATGTTAGGAAATTTAACTTGAATTTGTCCGATTTCAATAAAACTTAGATTAAAATCAATATAATTTCGGTTTAAAAAATACCAGTGTATTTTTTTTTTTTCGGGAATTAAAATTTAATCTCCTGGCTTTCAATTAAAGCTAATGTTAAAGTTTGAAGATAACTTATTTATTTTTAAAATTTCAATTTAAATTTAGGTATCGAAGCAGTCGAAAAGGTCACTGGAGGTGCCTATTGGTTGTCTAACAAACTGTTTTAATTTTTTATTTAAAATACTGGATATATTCAGAGATGTGTATATTGATGAATTTTTGTGACGGTGGGATGAACTGTGAGAGGAATATTTTTTGTTGTGACGCCTTTTATGCAAATAAAGACATAAAGTAACACTTGTGCAACCATTGGCGTACACGAGAGGTACACGTACACGAGAGCTAAACAACTGGGGCCCACAGTCATAACTTCATATGAACAATATGGAGCTTAGCTTATATATGTATATGTATGACGTTTTGCACATGCATACGCATTTAACTTTAGCTTGTGTTTTTGCGTAAGTATATATTTAATTCTGTTTATGTTCATACATTGAAATATGATTATGTCTATCTCGACCCAATTCATTCAAGGCCGGTATGAATTCGTTATGAATTCGCCTTGACTGTATCCAATATGTAGCAATTTAGTCTGTTTAAAAGTTAACGGACAAACTGACAAGTCGATAAAGGCTAAATTTTGTAATTTGTTTATGTATATATGCGTGGGTGTATTAATCTGTATATGTATCTGTTTGCTAGTGTTTGTGAATATACTCGTCTATTTTTCAATGTGTGAATGTTTGTAGCTTTATTTATGTATGCGTTCTTTCTCATCCTCGTTTAAAATATGAATAACTTTCTAAATCTACTAAATTGTTAAACTTAAATTTCGCAACAAAAATAAAGTAGATATAAGTTAATAGTTAACCAATAATTGCTGATCGCAATTTAATCAAATTTTAATACCAATGCCCACCAAGATTAATTTTAGTCTGCCCACATATTCTCCAAATTAGAAGTTGCTTTACTCTGATTGGTCCACATTGTACATACAATAATGCCTCCCTGATTAAAGGGGTCTTGCTCGTTTTTAACCTTTCAAAACCATTCAATTTAAAATAACCACATCACTTGACAAGACACAAAGAGTGTCGAAACAAAATAACTACTTTTGTAGTGATATTGTAACATATTCATGTCATAATTTCTGAATATATATATATATATATATATATATATATATATATATATATATATTTAATCATATCAACCCGAGCAAGGCGGTAACGCCACTGATGTGCAGAGGGCTACATAGGAGTGAAAAGATTGGAAAAGAGAAAGCGGGAAACCGCATCTTAAACAGGAAACAAGGAATGAGCCTTTTCGCCTGTTCAATAGACGTGGGTGGAGTGTGAACCGGGTGATAGTTTAGTCTATCTACTCCAATTGAACAAAAAAAAAGTGAGAAGATTGGAAAAGAGAAAACCGGAAACCGCATCCTAAACAGGAAACAAGGGATGAGCCTATATATATATATATATATATATATATATATATATATATTGTTAAACATGTTTCGTTAAAAACGACTCACAAAAAAGATTTATTTTTTTCCATTATTCTTATATGTTTCCTTTTTACTGGAGTTAAGAAATGTAAAAATGTTCGATAATTTTCGACATTCCAAGCGCTTTCAGCTTCTTTACAGACCATATTCTAGGATGGTTTTTTTTGTTTTTTTTTATTTTTTTCAGTGTTGTTATGTCCTCATGTTTGACTGTAATGCAATTTTTTCTGTTTTTAGTGGTTATTCGTTTTTATGAAAAAGAGTTCTTTAAAGCTGTCACGTGATTGTATAAAACCGACTAGTAAAAATTCTTGTCTTCTTAATTATGATAGCCAATGCCTAGAAAGATATAAAATAGCAGTAATAACTTCTTAAATAGAGCGCATCAGAATTACTCCTCCCAAAGAATTAAACATTAGTCAACCATAATTTTCCCAACTATATCATTAATAAACAAATAAAATTATTCTTACAAAAAATACATGACACGAGCATTAAAAATAACACAAGAAAACATCAACATATTTTATTACAGCCAAATTCACATCAATTAAAAACAGAATGAATTTTCTATACTAAAAATTATTAAACAACATATTTCTGCTGTAATTCCCCGAAAACATGTAAAATTTATAATATACAATATGACCCTGATATAAGAAAAACGCGGATATAAGAGATGTTCTCTGGTCCCAAATTAGAGCCCGTGATAATGTATACAAAATAGACAAAACCCGGATATAAGAGATACTCTGATATAAGAGAATCCTTATCGGGTATCGATAGCTCTCTTATATCCGGGTTACACTGATAGAAAATGGAAGACAGCAAACCTTGTTGTTTCTAATAATAATAGCCCTATCAAATCTAAACTAGCGATGACTAATATAGTATATGAATGTAAATGCCCATGTACAAGATTGTGTTTTTTGTCATAAAACAGTTACCTATATTGGTCATACTACCACTTCCTTGAATAGACGCCTTACATGCCACCATCTAGTAATAACAGTGCAATAAAAAAACATTTATTAACCAGTAACTTACAAGAAACCTTGAGAAAAAGTTTAGCTAAAAATACAAAAATACTATTTAAATCACAATATCAAAAACGCACCTCGCTATAAGTCAGTCAGTCAGTTAAGTGCCATACGTGATACACGCTTGGGTGATCATGTCTCGAAAGAGACATGACTGACTGGGCAGAGGATTATCCCGCAGTAGTTTGCCATTGCTTTCTGCGGTAGACTGGTTGCCGACCAAGGCTATAGAACCCAATCTGTCCTGCTATTTAACCCATAACTGGAAGGAATAGACGGATTAATACCTTTCCCAAGGGTATTTGCGCGCAAGTGAATACAATGGATTCAACTGGAATTCCAGTTTTTCTCCTATCATCAACCTTATACTATTTAACAATGGAAATCGAGTTTTGAAAGTATTTTTTAAAATTAGACAGGCGATCACGTGATGCACGTCGCACACATCAGGTAACGGCTTTAAAGAACTCTCCTTTTCAAAAAAAAAACAAAACAAAAAAAAAAACCACCAAAAACGGGAAAAACACATTACAGTCAAACTTAAGGACATAACACTGGAAAAATAACGTTCTTGAAAATGGCCTGTGAAGAGGATGAAAGCGCTTGAAAGTAGAAATTTATCTCCAGCAAAAACGAAACATGTAAGAATACTGAAAAAATTAAATAAAAAATTATTAAAATTTTCCTTGTCGTTCGTTTTTAACGAAACATGTTTAAATGAAAGATCGGTGCCCCAATAAACATTAATTTATACACACACACACACACACACACACACACACACACACATATATATATATATATATATATAGTGTATCGAGGCAGCAAATAATTTTCTAAACATATGCTGTTAAATATAAAAGACAATGAATGTCTATTATGTTTAATCATGAGCCGTTCTAAGCGTCGTATTTTGGTTTTAATTTCAGTTGAAAATAAAGACAAAAATTCTCCAACATTTGGATAATGTTTTATTGATTTGCTTCTAAGCAAATCAATAAAATAAATAAGCTCTTAAGATGGCTCATGTCAGCCGAAAGCTTAGAAGCAAATCAATAAAAAAATATCCAAATGTTGAAGAATTTTTGTCTTTATTTTCATCTGAAAAAGCCAAAATACGACGTTTAGAACGGTTCATGATTAAACATAATTGACATTCATTGTCTCTTATATTTAACAGTATATGTTTAGAAAATATAAAATGAAGCAGAATAGATCCTATTAATATTAATTATTTAAAATGAATATTAAAAATAATCCAGCCAAGAGTGCTCAGTGTAAATAAAATTATTATCAGCGCCAATATGTACTTTTTTTACATATAAAAAAATTCGAAATTTATAATCGAATTATCATTTCTGCCTACTGAATTCGTTTCTTCAGCGATCTTTAATATTATGGAAAAATTAAAAAATTACGTATGTGCGTGTGTGTATAAAGAAACCGGAAGTCAGCTTGCAAAACAAAAAAAAAAAAAACGAAAAGAAAAAACAGGAAGGAAAAAGGCATGTTAAATTCGCTGACGAGAGGAAACGCGGATCGAGAAGGTGGGGGTGGGGGAGATTCGTTACTGTCGGCGATCTTTAATATATGGACCATTCAAAAACTCATTTGAGACTGCAGAAAGTAAAGGAAAAAAAAAACTAGCATGAACGAAGTGGGGGAAAAAGTAAAAAAGACAGAAGAAAAGAGGAAAGGAATAGAGAAAAAGAAACAGGAAGAATGTACGTTAGATTTGAACACAGAAGGATACGCAATCAGGGGTGAGGAGAGACAGATAAATAACCCGTTTTATCAAACCCTGCAGAACGTATAATGTAGAAATTCTAATGTGACTGGAAATAAAGGCTAGTTTAGAAAAAGAAAGAGGCAGAGATAGGGGAGAGAGGGAATAGTAGCACTAACTTAATGGAGGGAAGACAGCTTGCTCAAGGGATCAAGGGTAGCTGGCAGGGGGAAAAAAAACTTAAGGGTTATCTCGTATATAAAATTAAATTCTAACCAGTATCAATAAAATTAGGTTAAAGCTTAATAAGACGATTAAATAAAGAAGAGATTTAGTTAATGCTCTATTAAGGGAGTTTAAATCTACTCCTAAGACGACACTTGCTCACCAACTCGTTCCTTTGATTATCAATATATATATATATATATATGTGTGTGTGTGTGTGTGTGTGTGTGTGTGTGTGTGTGTGTGTGTGTGCGTGCATGCGCGCGTGTGTGTGTGTACATGGCGCCATTCAGTCAAAATAAAATAAAAAAAAAACATGAATCTTCCCTGAAAGTATTAAAGATGAAAAATATCTAGACCTTACTTGAGAATTTATTAGGAAATGGTTTCATGTTCACATTCTTGATCCAGTAAACAGCTGAAATACCCTAAAACTATTGGAAAGAGATCCAAAATAACAACTTAATTGCAGAATTGTCGGGTAACACATTGCGCCATATAAGAGAACCTTTTTACCCTCAATCAGCATGGCCGATACTAACCTCCATAAAAGTAACTTGTTGCGCCTTCTCAGTCTCTCGGTTTTTCACTTTTTACAAAAGATGATTCTGGCATTATAATAGTGGTAAAATGCCAGACGACCTATGCAAGTCTATTTTCATAGCACTGCTTAAGAAGCCAGGTGCAAACGAGTGCGAACGATACCGAACTATCAGCTTAATGAGTCATATTACAAAACTGATCGTTCGGATACTGATGAATAGAGCAAGAAGCAAAATCAGGTCAGAGACAGGACAAGAACAGTGCGATATCGTCAAAGACACTGGAACAAGGAACGCCATATTTATGATTAGGGTGCTCTCGGAAAGGTCAATACAAATGAAGAAGGAATTGTACCTGTGCTTTATCGATTATGCACGGGCGTTCGACAAAATACGCCACAAGGAATTGATGGAGATGCTCAGCAGCCTCGACATATTTGGGAAAGACATTAGGGTAATTAAGAATCTCTACGGACAGGTAACGAATTTAGCAGATATACAAAGATAGAAAGGGGCGTAAGACAAGGATGTGTCTTTTCACCGGATCTATTTAACTTGTACAGCGAGAATATTTTGAGGACACTAGATGTTATGCCCGGATTTGTCATCGGAGGTCACAATTTGAACAACATAAGATATGCAAACGATACAGTGCTAATTGCAGACACAGAAAGGAAACTACAAGATCTCCTACAGAAGGTAGCTGAAGAGAGTGACAAGAAAGGACTACAAATAAACTGCAAGAAAACCGAATGCATGGTCATCAGCAAAAAGAGCAACCCAAAATGCCAAATACAGATGGGGGATATTAAAATCAAGCAGATACAAAGATTTACATATCTGGGAAGTGTTCTAACAGGAGACGGAAAGTGCGACACAGAGATCCGAAGGGGAATTGGCATGGCAAAGAACGTGTTCCAGAAGCTAAGTAAAATATTAAATATATTTATATTTTTTTTCTTACGATCATATCACGTTGAATACACCGGTTCTCGCTTGATCACCGAAGTTAAGCAACGTTGAGCCTGGTCAGTACTTAGATGGGTGACTGCTTGGGAATACCAGGTGCTGTAAGCGTTATTGACGGATGTGCGTTGTGGTGCAGTGGATGTTGGCTCGGAGGAGGAAATCGGTGAGCCGAGTTCCAATTCCAGTCGAACACTCTGCATTCACTTTATTAATGGAATTTTTTCTTCAGACTATAATGTTCTTATTTTAGATTATATTTCTGAGATGTGGATATTTTAGTTATTCACATTATTTGCATTGTTTGGACTGTTGTCAACCTTTTTATTGCTACATTCACGAAATTTCAACGTTTGTACGCTCAAAACTTCTTCAGGTAATTGGAATTGCATATTGAACCCTTTATTTCTTTATGACTTCTTCGCTGTGGTACCTAAGACGGAAAATGCGACAGAGAGATCGGAAAGCGAATTGGCATGGCGAAGAATACGTTCTAGAAGCCAAGTAAAGTATTAAGATACAGGAAAATTTCACTAGAAACAAAGAAGAGAATACTAGATTGCTATGTGATGTCAGTTCTTCAATATAGCGGTGAATGTTGGACAATATCAACAAAGAAGAAGGAAAAACTTGAAGTAACTGAAATATGGTTCTACAGAAGGATGCTGCGGATATCATGGATCGAGCATGTGAGCAATGACGAGATTTTGGAAAGAATGGAAACGAAAAGTAAATTAGTATTAAGCATCAGAAAGAGACAAATAAAGTTCCTTGGACATGCAATGAAGAAGGAGAGCTTGGAGAACCTGATATTAACAGGCCAGATAGAGGGAAAAAAGACAGAGGAAAGCAGCGGCTAACATATTTGAAGGGCCTGAGCAGGTGGATGACAGAATGGGGGCTGCGAGATGTTACAGGAGAAAGCGTGCTAAGAGCCACCAGGGATAGGGAGACGTGGAAGGCCATGAGCGCCTACATCCTGAAAGGACAAGACATATAGAAGAAGATTTGCGGAAAGCTGGTCACACTATGTCGTACAAGACAATTTTTCTTGTCAGAATCCATTTTGCACATTTATAAATCTACCATTCGTCCATGCATTGAATATTGTTGCTATATCTGGCCTTGTGCTGCTGTTATGTAGCTCGATATTTTAGACAAAATATAAATAGGAATTTGCCATTCATACAGCATCTCGACATCAGTCACTTCCTCACCAACTTAAAGTGATTTGTTTGTAACATACTGCTGCATTGTCAATTTGTAGCTTATTGTGGAATTAATGTCTGAAATGCGGTACTACAGAGGCTTACTGAGAATACCATCGACCGAATATGCGAGCAACGACAAAGTTTGAGAGAAAAATGAAACCAAAAGAAAACTTATACTTAACATCAAGAAGAGACAGTTGAAATTTTTAGGGTGCATAATGAGGAAAGGGTGCTTAGAAAATCTGATACTCACAGGACAGATTAAATCCAAGAGGGAAAGATGAAAACAATGTATAACATACGGTAACGTTTGAGGGAAAACGAAAACAAGTATAAGTTTCCTTTTTGTTTTCATTTTCTCTCAAACGTCATCGGATGTTATACATTGTTTTCATCTTTCCCTCTTGGCTTTAATCTGTCCTGTGAGTATCAGATTTTCTAAGCCTTCCTTCCTCATTATGCACCCTAGAAGTTTCAACTGTCTCTTCTTGATGTTAAGTATAAGTTTCCTTTTTAACATCAAGAAGAGACAGTTAAAAATTCTAGGGTGCATAATGAGGAAGAATGGCTTAGAAAATCTGATACTCACAGGACAGACTGAAGCCAAGCGGGATAGAGGAAACTAGTGCATAACCTACTTAGTGAGCTTGAGCAAATGTGTGGCTAAACAAGGTTTAGGAAGAATAATAAGAGAAAATTTATTAAGAGCTACGAACGATAGAAAATTGTGGAGAGGCTTGATCACCTAAGTCCCGAAGAGACACGGTACATAAAAAAGATTCAGTGAAAGTTTCAAATCAAAATCCGACTCATAATGTCAGGCTACGGAATTACTAATCCACTTTCATAAACAGATTAATGAAAAATGTTTGTAATGGAACAAGAAGGAAATGCGTAACATCAAGAAGAGACAGTTGAAATTTCTAGGGCACATAATGAGGAAAGGGTGCTTAGAAAATCTGATACTTGCAGGACAGATTAAAGGCAAGAGAGACAGAGGAAAGCTACGTATAACGTACATGGTGAGCATGGGTGGACGAATGGAGGAGCAGGGTTTGGGAGAGATGGTAAAATGACAGATATTATTAAGAGCTACAAAGGGCAGGAAATTGTGGAGAGCCATGATCGCCAACGTCCTGAAGGGCACAAAAAGAAAAGGCCGATATAAAAATAATGAGTTTGACAATCAAATTCTCGCTGTGAAATATTATATAATATAGCTTTTTAATAGTATTTACCTTTTCTTTATTTTCATATATTTGCAGCAGATGTTTGGGGTTACATTGCCAGTTAAGTTTACACATTTATTGCTATTTGTAGTTGCATGAATATTTTTAAATATTTATCTATTTCTGTTACACACGGCACTTCGAAGTGATGTAATGGTCAGGCTAGTAAGCTTGTCTCGCTAGATCAATTACGACTAAATAATGAGTTCGATTATAATTGGGTGCCCCATATTTTCGGCCTTGTGCCACATAAAAACACAAAGTAACAGTAATGTGGTTCTAGAAAAGAAGGCTGAGGATATCATGGACCGAACATGTGAGCAACGACGAGGATTTGGAGAGAATGGAAACGAAAAGGAAACGTTTAAGTAAAAAGAGGTGACGACATAAAACATGCGGCAATTCTACTCCATCCGCTTCTTTTCTCACACTTTCTGCTTCCATATACTTGCTTTCCTGACGGTTACAACCTCCGGGAATTTAAATGCAATGTCAATTCCCATCTCTTATCCACTTGAATCAAGTCCTTTCTACATGACTCCGTGTATCTTGTTCTTTTCCTTTCTCTCTAACTTCGCAACTGTCTTCACAGCTGTGTTCTCGTCATTCTCTTGCCCTTTCTCTGACACCCCCTGTTACTGGTTCGTCTTTCTCTTCACTCTCTTACGGCCTAAAACTTTAACTCTCTTATGTAGCTCCTTGCACATCAGTGGCGGTACCACCTTGCTTGGGGTGAAATGATTTAAAAAAAAAGAAGATAAAATCAAGCAGATACAGAAATTCAAATACATGGGAAGTGTTTTAACAGTGGACGGAATGTGTGACACTGAGATCTGAAGACATATTGGGATGGTCAAAGACACATTATGAAAAGCTAAGCTGGGTATTAAGAGACAGGAAAATTTCGAAATAAAGAAAAAGAGTACTGAACTAATATCTGTCCTCCTGTATGGCAGCAAATGTTAGTCCATCTTCTCAAAGATAAACAAGAGATTCGAAGCGACAATAATGTGGTCTTAGAGAGGGATGGTGAGAATATTATGGACCGAACATGCTAGCAGCGACTAGGTTTTGGAGAGAATGGAAACGAAAAGGAAACTTATACTTAACACCAGAAAGGGACACCTGAAGTTTCTGGGGTACGTAATGAGGAAGAAGGGCTTGGAGAATCTGATACTCAACGGACGGACAAAGGTAAAGAGAGACAGGGATAACCAGCGCGTGACATAATTGATGGGTTTAAAAAAATGAATGGCAGAGCAGGGTTTGGAAGAAATAACAGAACAAAATATTTTAAGAGCAACAATGGACGGGAAAAGGTGGATGGTCATGATCACCTACATCCTGAAGGGACACGGTTCATAAAAGAAAAAGAAGCCACATCCAAGCCACGCTAGAAAATTACCATACATACTTCAGTCAGTTAAGTGCCATACGTGATACACGCTTGGGCGATCATGTCGCGAAAGAGACATGACTGACTGGGCAGAAGATTATCCCGCAGTAGGTTGCCATTGCTTTCTGCAGTAGACTGGTTGCCAACCAAGGTTATAGAACCCAATCAGTCCTGTTATTTAACCTATAACTGGAGAGAAGAGACGGATTAATACATTTCCCAACGGTATTTGCGTGCAAGTGAATACAAGGAAAATCAACTGGAATTCGAACTTGGCTCCCAATTTCTCGTTTCAAGCCGATATCCATTGCACCACAACGCACATATATCGATCAAAAAGATCGTTCTAGTGAGAAAGAACATTTTCTATATTTTGGCCAACGCAAGAATGAGGAAACAGTCGCGCACAATTGGATAATTTATTAAAAGTACTAGCAGTATAGCCCGGCGTTTCTCGGGTGTAATGAAAGCTTTAAAACTAATCCATGGTCCTGGATCTCAGACTCTTTGGGCGTTGGCACGAAAGACTAAAAAGCAATAGTTGTTTCCAGTTAAACCGAAACCGTAGACTGAAAGAAAAATGAATGGATGTAAGTCAAATTTTGATTTCCTGGTATCGATATCAAAATTTCTGCACTATTGTAAGAATTTCAACCTTGAAACTTCTGAATATCGTTTCTTATGTTTTTGTCTATGAGTGTATGAAATTTGATTAAAATCGGACCACTCCTTCTATTACCCGATTTTTTCGATTATCGATTTTTATCGGGGGTACCTCGACACAAAACCTAGCTAAGAACACTCGCAGACACTTATAGTACAACTGTGTAAATTTTCAAGAAAATCGGTTCAGCTGTTTCGGAGTCTATAGGTAACGGACACACACACACACACACACACACACACAGACAAATGTCCATTTATAAATAAGTTTAGATAATTGCACATGAAATTTTTTTTAGTTATTTCATTTTTATATCTGCTATTTAAAATGTTCGGTTTCTTTTTCAAAACACATTCCAATTCTTTGCCGACATGATTCATTAACACGTTGTAGACTCTCTCCTCTGTTATTTTACTGCATTCATATTTAATTCTTTCTTTAAGTTCCTTAATATTTATTTGGCCTCGTCAGATAAACAACTGATTTCAAATGTCCCCGCAGAAAAAATCCAAGGGAGTGAGGTCTGGTGACCTAGGTGGCCACTCAACAGAATCTCTTTAACATATCCATTAACTCTGATGCGCGACTTTTACCTCACCCTGTATATGCATAATATTTTTTATACATTTTTTTTTTTTTTTTACTTTTTAAAAAAAATGTTCACTCTGTACAAAGCCAAAGAGCCACTTGAGTCAGTAGGTTACAAAGTATATTAAAGAATCCACTGAAATAATGAAAGAAAAAAAGCTATCATCTTTTTAGGATAAATAGTGTTTTCAACTTTATTGTCAATGTGCTTAATTCATTGAGAAAGATTCATTACAGAATTGGAACACTATTACTGGCGGCCCACAAACTTAACAGCATAAGATATGCAAATGGCACAATGTTGATATCAGACACGGAAAGAAAACACGCGTCGTTGCTCACATGTTCGGACCATGCATCCTTCTGTAGAACCACATTTCTGTTGCGTCAAGTCTCTTCTTCATATTTGAAAAGATTGTCCAGCATTCACTGCCATATCGGATATAACGTCACAGTTCACTACTCTTTTCTTTGTTTCTGACGAAGTTTTTCTGTTTCTTAAAACTTTGTTTAGCCTTTAGAATGCATCTTTGGCTATCCCAATGAACCTTTGGATTTCAATATCTCATTTTCCGTCATCTGTTAAAACACTTCCCGGATATTTAAAATTTTATACTTGTTTGTTTTTGGTATCTCCAATTTGTGATTTGCATTTTGAGCTCATCAACCACTTTGGGTTGTTTAATGCTGAAATGTAAATAATTTGAACACTATTTTATGCCTTTAGCTAAACATATTTTGAACGTAATTGTATGCCTTCAAGTACAGATAAAATGTATTGCTGGTCATTTTGCTTTAAAATGTATTGGTCATTTTACTTTATGTATTGTTAGTCCTGTTATATATATATATATATATATATATATATATATATATATTATTCATTTGTAAACGAGCTATTACGCTTAATAACTCGCTTACTCGGTTTAACATGTTATTACGTTTAACTAGTTATTACATTTAATAACTCGTTTACTTGGTTATTAGCGTAATAACGCGTTTACAGATGAAGAATATTAAAAAGTTCTACAATATAATTGTATTGAACACTTTTTAATACAACTGTGTACTGGTCTAAGTTTATGACCAAAAGTTAAGTAATTAAACAATCAATATATATATATATATACTATTTTAGAACATGTACATAATGTTTTTTATATGTGTCCTCTACAATCATATGGTTGTTTCGACTTATGGGTAAAGCGTAAACCCCCAAAGAAACTATCATGAAAGTATTAAAATGCCAGCAACACATTATATATATATATATATATATATATATAATGTGTGTCCGAGTGAGTATAGAACGAAGATAGAATTTTTTTCAACGTCCAAAACATTAATTCAAAATAGTGTTCGATATATAATATATATAAAGCTGTGAAGATTTATTATAAATTATATTTTAGAACATGTACATAATGTTTTTATATGTGTCCTCTACAATCATATGGTTGTTTCGACATTGGGTCTCCAACGTCTCTTCAGGAGGAATGAACAAGAATGGAAATCCTTGCTATCTATATTTGGTTCATTGTTAGTGTGAGGTTGGTTGGAGTTATTCATAATAAAGGGAATATGTCTTCTGTGTTGACCGCAGTCTCTCTCCCACCGGCGCGACGTGGCTTCTGTGTCTCTTCTATAAATATTTCACGTCTTCTGCTCCGATGAACTTAGATCACTGGTGCCCCCTAAATACGAATTTGCACGAGATACTAGATTAGCAACTAGATCCCACCCTTTTACAGTGAAACCGATAAAATGCAACCGCAATTTCTACTCCAACAGTTTCTTTCCTCGCACTTCCCGACTGTGGAATTCCCTTCCACACGATTGCTTTCCCGACGGCTACAATCTCCAGGAGTTTAAATGTAAGGTCAATAGACACCTCCTAACACACTAACCTGCTCCCATTCTATCAAACACTCTTCCCATCTGCCAAACCCTCATCCTCGCTATCCTTACTCATCTGTCACCTTCCTCCTGACATTTCCTATGTCTAACCACTCCTTCTCGTTACCTTCTCCTATGTAGCCCCATGCGCAATAGTGGCAGTGGAATGCCTTGCTTGGGATGAAATGAATAAAAAAAAAAAAAAAGATTAGAAATATATCCGCTAAAACTTTACTTAAATCCAAAAATATTCCGTACTGGAAAAATCAAAATTGAAGGGATAGTCTAGTCACTAGATAAAAAAGAATACATAAAATCTGTCTAGTAACAACAGACACTCATTAATCAAACAGTATCTAACCACACCACTCTCCTAAAAATTCTTAAGGTCAACAAACAGGACGAGTTCCCTAATCACACACCCCCGCACACACACGCACAACTGACCAAGTAATCAACCTTTTAACTCCACGCACCATTTTTCTTCGAGCTAATGTCATTAATCAACCATTTAACTTCGCACACCACTTTCTTCAAAATTCTAACGGTCAACACAGAAGACATATTCCCTTTATTATGAATAACTCCAACCAACCTCACACTAACAATGAACCAAATATAGATAGCAAGGATTTCCATTCTTGTTCATTCCTCCTGAAGAGACGTTGGAGACCCAATGTCGAAACAACCATATGATTGTAGAGGACACATATAAAAACATTATGTACATGTTCTAAAATATAATTTATAATAAATCTTCACAGCTTTATATATATTATATATCGAACACTATTTTGAATTAATGTTTTGGACGTTGAAAAAAATTCTATCTTCGTTCTATACTCACTCGGACACACATTATATATATATATATATATATATATATATAATGTGTTGCTGGCATTTTAATACTTTCATGATAGTTTCTTTGGGGGTTTACGCTTTACCCATAAGTCGAAACAACCATATGATTGTAGAGGACACATATAAAAAACATTATGTACATGTTCTAAAATAGTATATATATATATATATTGATTGTTTAATTACTTAACTTTTGGTCATAAACTTAGACCAGTACACAGTTGTATTAAAAAGTGTTCAATACAATTATATTGTAGAACTTTTTAATATTCTTCATCTGTAAACGCGTTATTACGCTAATAACCAAGTAAACGAGTTATTAAATGTAATAACTAGTTAAACGTAATAACATGTTAAACCGAGTAAGCGAGTTATTAAGCGTAATAGCTCGTTTACAAATGAATAATATATATATATATATATATATATATATATATATATATATATAACAGGACTAACAATACATAAAGTAAAATGACCAATACATTTTAAAGCAAAATGACCAGCAATACATTTTATCTGTACTTGAAGGCATACAATTACGTTCAAAATATGTTTAGCTAAAGGCATAAAATAGTGTTCAAATTATTTACATTTCAGCATTAAACAACCCAAAGTGGTTGATGAGCTCAAAATGCAAATCACAAATTGGAGATACCAAAAACAAACAAGTATAAAATTTTAAATATCCGGGAAGTGTTTTAACAGATGACGGAAAATGAGATATTGAAATCCAAAGGTTCATTGGGATAGCCAAAGATGCATTCTAAAGGCTAAACAAAGTTTTAAGAAACAGAAAAACTTCGTCAGAAACAAAGAAAAGAGTAGTGAACTGTGACGTTATATCCGATATGGCAGTGAATGCTGGACAATCTTTTCAAATATGAAGAAGAGACTTGACGCAACAGAAATGTGGTTCTACAGAAGGATGCATGGTCCGAACATGTGAGCAACGACGCAGTTTTAGAGAAAATGAAAACTAAGTTGAAATTTCTAGGGCACATAATGAGGAAAAAGGGCTCGGAAAATCTGATACTCACAGGACAGATTGAAGCAGAGGAAGCCAGTGCATAACCTACTTAGTGAGCTTGACTAAATGTGTGGCTGAATGAGGTTTAGGAGAAATAATAAGAACAGAAAATGCATTAAGAGTTACGAAGGACAGGAAATTGTGGAGAGCAATGATCACCTAAGTCCCGAGAGAACACGATACATGCCAGACTACGGAATTAATGATCCGCTTTCATAAACAGATTAATAGAAAATGTTTGCAATGAAATTTAAGATTATTTTATTTAAGATTTAAATGAGAACGCTGCTGGTAATCTCTTTATATAACGATTTACTAATTTTAGCTTAGATGTGGCACAAGGCCACAAGTATTGAGCACCAAGAGGATCGAACTCATTACTCGTAAATACTTTAACAAGAAAAGTTTGCTACGCATGACACCAGGTTGAAATGACCTCGAATCGCAACTTTGGCCCAAAGCCGAAAATCTTGCGTACCCAGTGAGGATCCAACTCACTACTCAGTCGGAATTTATCTATAGTGAGATAAGCTTGCTAACCATTACATCATGTCGAAGTGTTTAAATGTTTTTCTAAGCTTAGGTTAGATGTGACACAAGGCTGAAAGCGAGGATCAAGCTCACTTCCCGGTCGTAATGGATCGCTAGCGAAAAAAGACACCACCATTTGCTAACCAATGCATCACATCGAAGTGCCCTGATAATTTTTTCCGTGTAGCTTTGAAAGTGGCACAAAGTCGACGGTGTGGAGTCCTCTGCGAATATCAAATTCGCTTCTTAATGGTAACTGATCTAGCGAGAAAATTTTGCTAATCATTATGTCGAGGCGCGCACACCGCCTCTATATATAGAACTACTAGATAGAAAACTAAATTCAGTTTATGACATTGTTATTGAGCTGAGTCATATTTGTCTGACTGAATAACATAATTATTGACATCAATTTTCAAACTGAATAAAAAATCAGGAGTCTTTTTTTTAAGCATTAACTTTTATATAGGTACCTCCACTCCATTTTCGATACCTAAGTTTTAAATTGAATTTTTAAAAAATAAAGAACTTTTTCTTGGAACTTTAATTTTAGCTTAATTGAAAGCTAAATGATTAAATTTACTATTCCCACTAAGCGGAATACTCTGCTGGTGTATTTCAAACAGATATTATATTCATTGGAATCTAAAATTTTGAGATATTTACAAATATTTTAATTTTTCGGTCATTTAAAAATTTTAATTCTAAATGATTTTGATTTTTTTGAATTTTTGAAGTGTTTGAATTTTCGATTTGTACAGTAAATAATGTCCTTTTTAATGAATTAATAAACGAAGAGACTGAGTAACTGTAAGAAATTAAGAGATGTTTAAAACATTAATTAGAAAAAGAAAAAAGTGAAAACAATTCTTATAAAAATTCATATTTCATTAAATATTTTTCTTCTTCCTCAGAATATATCCTATTACTCATAAAATATCTTAAAATTACATTATTCATAAAATCAATTAAAAGTGTATACGTTCGAAATAGCGTACTTTTGATGCATTTTTTATTTTTACTATTCAGCGCAGATTTTCTGAAAAATGATCTCGTAATTAAAAAAATAATTACATGATTTATATTCCCCAATGAGACGTTCATTTAACTCATAAAAAGAAACTTGGTCAGTGTAACCCTGATATAAGAGAGTTATCGGGACTAGATAAATTCTACCTTATATCCGGGTCTCTTATGTCCGGGTTATACTGAATGTATTTCTAAAAGTTTTATGCAAATGCAATTCAATTAATTGAAGTGTGGAGTAACAGGTAAAAAAAATATTTTAAACAAATTTTCTAAAAATAATAATTGCATAAATAATTTCATTCATTTGTGAAGAAGTTCTGAAGGTTTCATTGAAATCAGATAATTAGTTGATTTTTACAAGAATTTTCAAATTAATGTGCCTTTCAACGCCAAAAAACGACATGCGTAATATGAC
Source organism: Ascarosepion bandense (assembly GCA_037127315.1). Classification (NCBI taxonomy): domain Eukaryota; kingdom Metazoa; phylum Mollusca; class Cephalopoda; order Sepiida; family Sepiidae; genus Ascarosepion; species Ascarosepion bandense. The sequence goes on along the minus strand of JBBBDQ010001018.1, from coordinate 5,183,582 downwards.
GTTTTCCTTACATTTTTACGTAAACACAGCGTGAAACGCTGACGGAAAAAAAAAAGTTTGATTGAAATTTCGAACGCGTTAAAAAATTTAAAAAAATGAAGACAATAAAATTTGATCTTCCCTTTTTATAATAGCATAAACATTTTTATGATAAAACTTTGTTTTTATTAAGTTTGAGCTCTTTTTAACATCATGCTATGCTGTTTTGTTTTGTTTTGGCAATTGCGTGAACTTGGTACCTACTTTTAAAAGCCTAATTGCTAAGTTTATTCTGCATTTCTCGTTTATGAAATTCTCTTCCGATTTTTTGCCTTCCAGTTAATTTTGATCTTCAAAATTTAAATATATTGTCGTCATTTGTGTTTTTAATTCATGTTTGTTTATTGTTTTCTCTCCTTAATTTTTTTTCACACCTTGCGTTATTGCCTTGCTTAATGGGAGTAAATAAAAAAAATGTAAAAAGCAAAATAAATGTTTATTTAAAAAAAAAAAATGAAAACAATGTTTCTAATAGGGTAATACTTCTTTTATGTGCTGAGTCCCTTATAGACGTAGGCGATCATTGACCGCCCTATCTTTCTGTCCCTTGTAGCTTTCAATAAGTTTTTTTTTGGGGGGGGGGGGGCTTGCATTGGGTGAAACAGATTAAAAAAAACTGACCGTGAATATCACCATGCATTTACAAAGAGTAAAAATTTTGCTTTTAACCTTTAAAAAATGTAATGTAATCCCCCCCCCCCAAAAAGAAGAAATATGTAAAAATATGTTCTCGTGAGCCCGAGATTTAAAAAACGAGTATAAAAAATAATTAAAAAAAAAATTAAATATCTGCGTTAGGCCACGAAAGTGTGACACTCTTTGCTTGCAATAAAAAGAGATATTTTGTAATTTTGTGCAACTAAAATAAAAGAAATAAAAACAAATAAAAGAAGTTAAATTAAAAACCATACCATATTAAAAATCATCAGCGAGCGTATTTAAACAAAACCAGATATTTCTTCTTGTTGTTCGACATTGCGGATTGCCTCTTCAAGTTTGACTGATAATAAAATAACCTTAGTCCTTGTTTTCGTTTAAAGTTCAGTTCAGATACTTAAATCATTGTTATTATTTATTTACTTAGGGCTGGCAGAAAAATTATTGTGATTGTGGCAGTTCAATCATCATAGGTACAGTGGTAATAAATCGTTCATATATTTTTAATGTTTTTTTTTTTTTTTTTCGCCGTGCATTTAATAAATGGTTATTATATTAACCGTTTTAAATGAAAACATTCATAGGGCACTTCGATATGGTGTATAATGGTTAGCAGGCTGGTGTCACTAAAACCAATAGTGAGTTTAATACTCACTGGATGACTTACACTTTTGTTTGGTTAGTTACGCTTAGAAAATCATTCTGGGTAATTCGACGTGTTGTAAAAATGATTAGCAACCTTGTCTCATTAGAGAGTAGAGACCAATTACGACAGTTTGAACATCACTGGGATGCCCTATAATTTCGACTTGCGCCACATTTACAGTTACACTTCCTAAAAAAAATCATTTTCGGGTATTTCAACTTGATGTAACGGTTAGCAAGCTTCTCTCACTCGTTCAATTAGGACTGAATATTGAGGTTAATGCTCACGGGATGCCCTGTACTTTCGGCCTCGTGTTACATAAGTTACGAATAGAAAATAATTTTGAGTACTTCGACGAAGTGTAAGGGTTGGTAAGATTGTCTCACTATATTGCGACTGAAATGATTTTGAACCTGATTGGGTGCCATAAACAGTCGGCCACGTGTCACGTCTAAGTTACGCTTAGAAAGTAAATTTTGGGAACAACTACGTGGTGTAATGGTTTAGAAAGCTTATCTCACAAGAACAACTATGACGGAATAGTGAGCTTCATACTTGTGGTGATACCGACCGAACAAACGCGAGACCGGATGTTGGCTCTATGCCGACCAGAAAGCGAATGAACAAAACTCGTCGTCGCGCATCCGCGTTTGCGCAGATGTTCCGGCTGAAAAATAAAAAAATTAACCAAATATCAAATTTCCATTTCGCGAGCCGACGCGAATTTTATTTACCAGCCAATGGGAAGCCCAGAATCAAATTCAAGTATGAAAATCCAAAACAAGTTGTTTGATCCAAAAGGCAGTTATAAAAAGCGGAAACAAAGCATCGTTAGACAGACGGGAGGAGACGGACGAGATTATTAGTTTCTCCCTTGACTTAAGTCGAGCGGCTACTATGCTGACCTCTTTCCTTCCCCTGTCTCATAAGTACTTAAAAACCCCTTCAAAGACATTCCTCAAAGTACTTACTGACTTACTGACCTTAGAAGCGGAAACTTCAAAGTGAACATCCCCTTACCTACAAGACGCTTCCACACTCCTAAGCCTCATTTCTCCTTTTCAGTATTATTATTCGCCATGCCACAAATTTTAACGGCCGTTGTACACAATCTAAGCACTTTTGTCTTTGCCATAAACAAATTTTAAAGTCGTGTTCGGATCACGTCGGAATAAGATATACCTCCCTCTCAACTGGTTTACCACGACATGAGAGGAACACAAAAACATTTCCACCAAATAAATTGGTATTCCTCAACGTTACACCAGATAAACTGGCGAACCTGAAGTTCTCCAGATAAACTGGTAACCAACACGTGGATTTTCAACATATATATATACACAAAGAAATCTTCTCCAGGCCAACGCACAAACCCATCTTCTTAGCAACCATGGCGAGGAAAAACTTAACGTCCGTCGGCACCAAAATGAACAACAACTACTACTGTAAGCCAAATTACTCTTTCAACATTTATATTGTATGGAAAGTTCAAAATGAACATTCTTCCCATCATTTCGGAACCTAACGGACAAACAACTAAAAACTCCACGTGCTTCAAACACGTTGTCGAAGAGTAAATAGGTACCCGGCGCAAACAATTAATAATGAAGAGAAAAAAAAGGGGCGGGGGAAACAAAAGAAAAAAACAAAGAAAAAACAAGAGAGAAAAAAACAAAAAGAAAAAGAACAAAATGAACGAAATGAAAAAAAAAACGGAAAAAAAAACGGAAAAAGAACTGAAAAACAAAACAAAAAACAGTCGGATAGTCACTTGTGAATTTAAAAGAACGAAAAACCCACCATAAAATTAGTGACTACCTGGCGTGTGTTCAACACCTATAAATATATGCACCCAGAAAAATTTTGTTTGGACTTTCAGCGAATTTGAAAATTTCTCTGTAATACAAACTCAAAATGGAAACGCTGAAGAAACTTCAACAAATCAGAACTAACCTACCCAGAGCTATTCCCACAACAACAACAAAAAGAAGTTGGACTTTCAGCGAAATATGAATATTTCCCTGCAACACAAATTCAAATGACAACGAACGCAAAAAAAACAAAAAAACAAAAACTACAACAAACCAAACTAACCCATAGCTAGTCCCACAAAAATTCACTACCAAGCCCTTTCAACAAGAACCGAAAACCAAAACACTCCTTCGAATAAAGACGGGATTCGAATACTCCCCTCTTATACCGAGGAAACAAAATTCGGTAAAACGGTTAAATGGAAGAAAGAAAACACATATTTTTATTTCAAACGAAAACGGAAAAAATAAAAAATACCCCAAAAAACAAAAAGAAAACGAAAAACTCCTTTTTTGAAAAAAAAAAACAAAACAAAAAGCGACAACAAATACCAAAAAACCACTCCGTTTTCTGGGGCGAAAGTTATGTGGTGATACCGACCGAACAAACGCGAGACCGGATGTTGGCTCTATACCGACCAGAAAGCGAATGAACAAAACTCGTCGTCGCGCATCCGCGTTTGCGCAGATGTTCCGGTTGAAAAATAAAAAAATAACCAAATATCAAATTTCCATTTTGCGAGCCTACGCGAATTTTATTTACCAGCCATGGGAAGCCCAGAATCAAATTCAGATATGAAAATCCAAAACAAGTTGTTTGATCCAAAAGGCAGTTATAAAAAGCGGAGACAAAGCATCGTTAGACAGACGGGAGGAAACGGACGAGATTATTAGTTTCTCCCTTGACTTAAGTCGAGCGGCTACTATGCTGACCTCTTTCCTTCCCCTGTCTCATAAGTACTTACTAACCCCTTCAAAGACATTCCTCAAAGTACTTACTGACTTACCGATCTTAGAAGCGGAAACTTCAAAGTGAACATCCCTTACCTACAAGACGCTTCCACTCTCTTCAGCTTTTTATCTTTTTCAGCATTATATTTTCCATGAACATTCTAACCTCAGTTGGACTTATATTCAAGTATTATTTTAATTGTAAAAACCTTAATTGATGTGTGTATATATATATATAAATGTTATTTTTTACCCAAATTGCCTTTCTTGATTTTTTAATCATTTTATGAATTATAGTGGGCTATCTTCCCACAAGGCCAAATTCCGTTAACCTGCACGGTATACAGTTACCCTTCACTAGAACGGAATCCTACTACAACTAGAAAAAGAATAAATAAGTTACCCGTTATATACTCATTGGGTACTCTATACTTTCGGCCCCGTACCAAATATATGTTACGTTTTTGGGGTAATACGACGCGGTTTAATGGCTAACAAAAAATCACTTCATCTATTACAAATGAATGGAGATTTTGCTCCTCTCTAAGAGTTCTATACCTTTGGGCTTGCGCCACATCTAAGTCACGCTTAGAATATCCCTTTGGGCTATTTTGACGTGGTGTAATGGTTAACAAGCATGTCTCACTATATCAGTTACGATTGACTAGAAAGATTGCTACTCACCTAGTACATTCTACCACATGTAAGTTATGCTTAGAAAATCCTTTTTGTGTATTTTGACATAGTGTAATGGTTACACTATATCAATTAAGAATGAATACGGAGTTTGATGCTCACTGGATGCTATTAAATTTCGTTTTTTTGTGCCACATCTAATTTACGCTAAAAAAATAATTTGTGGGAACTTCTATGTAGTTTAATGTTTGGGAAGCTTATCTCACTAGATTAGTAACGACTGAAAAGTGAAATTACTACTAACAGGGTGCTCTATTCACACGGCCTTGTGTCACGTCTAAGTTACTCTTAGGAAATAATTTTTGGGGAATTCATCTTAGTCTAATAGTTAGCAAGATTGTTCCACTCATTACGATTAAATAATGAGTTTGATGCTCACTTGGTACCAGCCTTTGAGATTCGACTTGCCCGATCAACTCAGTCGATTAAAAACTTAATTGGGCGATTAAAGTTTATTGCTTTACTCGCTCGCGGTCGATTAAAAATCTCGCAATGAAACGTGTCCCTTCAAATATAGAAAAAGGAAATCTGATTCCTTTTACAACCCAAAAGTATGCCATTGAATATTCACAAGTTACTTAGAATAGCCTACAGTTACATTATTGAACTGTTTGGTCTTATGCATGGCGCCTGATTTACGCCGAAATGTGTGGTTAAACAAAAGACAGTGACATCCCGCAATCATCAAAGCATGATCTGACAAATGGAATTTAGATTGACAAGCTACTGTCTAGCTTTTATCGTCCCGGTCAGTGTAAACATTTGTTTAATTAACGCTTCTAGAGTGGAACCAAAATGTCTCTGTCGTCCAGATTAAAGACACTCACAGATTTTTAGAAACTCATTTGGAAAAATATTATCCTTGAAAAACAAATTATACAAGTAATTAATTTTTTTTATAGAAAATCGTTGAGAAAATCATATTTGTTATTTTTTATCATCTATGAAATGGAGGTTGTAGTCAAACAGAAGAAAGAAACTGCAAATTTAGGTACCTCCACTCAATTGCCAAAACAAAAAGATAGCATATGATGTTAAAAGGGCTCAAACTTAATAAAAACAAAGTTTTATCATCAAAATGTTTATGCTATTATTAAGAGGAAAGAACAAATTTTATTGTCATTAGTTTTAATATTTTTTAAATCTTTTCTAACACGTTCGAAATTTTAATTAAAATGTCATCTTTTGTTTTCCGTCAGCGATTCATGCTATGTATATGTAAGGCGACTATGAAGAAAATGGAGTCGGTCGAGTAAAAGGATTTGGTGCGAGTAAATTTTCTCTCGCTCTTGGCATTCTGGTACTTGGATCTAGGTCTACGTGTTAACGCAATGACAGTTACTGGAAAATTACTGCCGAATTTACAGGTATGTCGAGTAGATAGGTCGCACCCTTATTTTTTGAAGAAAATTTTGGTAAAAAGGTGCGACTTATCTGCGAGTATATACGGCACTTTGATTTGGCTTAAATACGTGATTAATTACGATTGAATAGTGTCCTTGATAATCACTTGGAGTCCAATAATTTTGGCCTTGTGCCACGTCTAAGCAAATTACTAAGTCAATTACTAAAGTGACTGATTTGTAAATAAGAGAGTGTTGTTTGTTTTCAGAAAAATTATAGTATTTTTGAGTCTGTCATTTTATCTTACGATAGTGTTTCTGTCTTCGGACGGGACACAAAAATTAAATTTGGAATTTCTGGTGCCTGGGATTCCAGCCCTGCAGCAAAACTTCCTTCATTACATCAAAGAGGGGGGGGGGTGCAGGGGAAAATCGACGCTAGTGTAACCGGGAACCGGGCAATTTTTTTATTTTGTTTAGGTGCACAAGCTTTGGGCTTCTCACTTGAAACCGGCTTTGTGCCATATTCTCTCATCTCATGGACAGGGATAAATTACAAGTGTAGTAACTGTTCTCATCTCAAATGTTAATGGTAATATTAGACGTTTCCTTATAAAGACACAATTGGTATTTATTAACCGAATACCCATCGCTACTGCTGATTGAAATTTATAAAAGCTTACTATTATAAAAAAATTTTCAGGAAAAGAGATTTCCAAATTCCACTCATTGTTTTCGCTCTTTCCAGTATTGATTGGATTTCAAACAAACTTAGGCCTTCAAGCCTGCAAAGAAAAGCAAATGTCAAATAGACGGTTTTTCCACTGACAGCGCTATTATTTTAACTATATTTACCTCGCGGCAATGTTTATTGTTTTAAAAAAAGCCATGACAAAAATTGTGATAAACCTAAACAAATGAAAGTGAATTTATATTGTGGGGCCCCTCTCTAAGATAAAAATAAACAATTTATACATTGAGGATGGCGCGACACTTTAACCTTTGCGAATGTCGGTTGTTAAGAAATGTGACAAATAGAAAATAAACCTATTAAAAGTGGATCACGGCGATATATTATCTATTTCTGCTAAACCCATTAAAAGTGGATCACGGCGATATATTATCTATTTCTGCTAAACCCATTAAAAGGCGATAGGTCACGGCGATAAATTATCTATTTCTGCTAAATCTGTCAGCGTCTCCTTCGCAAACATACGAGGTACACGTAGTAATTTTTACAGTGTAGAATAATTCCTTCAAACAATCTCACCTGACCTGTGAAACTAACTTTGACCCTTCTATCCCCTCTTCTGAGTTTTACGTTTCTGGTTACCTTCCTCTCTTCAGGAAGGACTCAAATGTCTATATGCATGGGCTTGGTGTTTATGTCAGTGATCATCTCCCTCTTGCTAGGGTGATCTCTCTTGAATCCCTAGATCATTATTTCATGTGTTTCCGTCTCTCACTTCTAAGCTCGGTGAACTATCTTTTCTTTCTCGTCCGCCCCACTTTTCCGTTTTCATCCGTTAACATCTCCTTCCACTCCCACTCCACTAAAGAAACTCAGACCAGCAGAATATCCTACTGCTACCAAAGAGCAGACTGAGACTCGTTCTGCGACTTCCTGTGTGACGTCTCTTGGAACAATGTTTTTAGTCTTCCCGTTGCAGACTGTGCATCCGCGGTCTCATCTTGGGTTAAGGCTGGCATCGATGCTTTCATCCCAGCCAGGAAGTTTTGGCATAAATTCCATTCGTCCCCCTGGTTCTCGCCCGCTTGCTTGATCGCCATTACCCACTGGAATCACTTCCTCCGGCTTTATAGGAGTTACGCGTCTGACCATAACAGGCGCCTTTTCGCCTATGATTGCAAAAAGATAATGAAGCTAAGATGTTGCTTACTGCTAGAATGAAGCATCCCGTAAGTTCGGCACCAAAGACTACTGGCGACTCTGTAAAAGTGTGCTTAACACCAGTAAAACCTCAAGACCCCCTCTAATCAATGAATTTGAGGTTCTCACATCCTCAGCGGACAAGGCTGAATGCTTTGCTCGCAGTTTCTCCACCAATTCGAAACTGGATTCATCTGGAGTCTCTACACCGAACTTCCCACTTAGAACTGAGGCCCAACTGAATGCCGTCCACATTAGCCCCTCGCTGGTCTCTAACATAATCTCAAAGCTTGACCCTTATAAAGCGAGCGCAGGTGAAGGAATCCCAATCATAGTTTTGAAGAAATGTGCCCCTGAACTCTCCTCTGTCCTTTCTAAGCTCTACAACGACTGCCTATCTGCTTCCTGCTTTCCTGCCTGTTGGAAGTCTTCCTCTGTAGTTCCTATAATTAAGAATACTAGAGAACCCTCGGACCCCGCTAATTACCACCCTATCAGCCTCCTACCGATCTTTGGCAAAGTGTTCGAAGCCATTATTAACGCCGAGGTGGTTCAGCATCTCACAGCCCACAGGCTTCTCTCGAACAAACAGTATGGTTTCCGCTTCACCAGGTCTACTACTAATATGTTAACGACCACCGCTGAGTATATCAGGCTCTCGACAAGAATGGCGAAGCTCGAACTGTTGCTCTGGATATTTCCAAAGCGTTTGACAGAGTCTGGCATGCTGGCTTACTTTGCAAGCTGCGGAGCTATGGTAAAACTGGACAGTTGTTTGACCTAATCCAGTCATTCCTCTCAAATCGCACAATGAAAGTAGTATTGAACGGACATGCCTCCAAAAACTAACATACTAACGTGTCCCTCAAGGCTCTATTCTAGGTCCTACGCTTTTCCTGATCTACATTAACGATTTCCCCGATGTAATAAGATCCCAAGTAGGCATATACGCTGACGACACCACCGTTTATTCTCGCTTCGATCAAATATCTGCTGGGGTTGACAAAGCGAACATCGCTGCCGAGCTTGAGAAGGACATCCAATCCGTGGTGGACTGGGGTAAGAAATGGCTCGTAAATTTTAATGTTTCCAAAACGAAGCTGTTATCTACTAACTGTCATAGACACTCGATCCTACCCCCCACTCTTTAGTATGGAACAGGCTAGCCTCCCTGAGAGCAAAACACTACACCTCCTTGTCCTAACACTCTCAGCGGACCTCAAGTGGAATGACTATATCGAAACCATAGCTAAATCCGCTGCTAAGAAGGTCGGTTCACTGTGCAGGGCCAGGAAGTTTTTCCTGTCTGAGTCCATTCTACACATATATAAATCTACCATCCCCCCGTGTATTGAATACTGCTACCACATCTGATCGGGTGCTCCTGCTATTCACCTCGGGGTTCTTGACAAAATCCAAGGGAGACTCTGAAATGTCATCGATACCGACTTGGTAGCTCGGCTGCAGTCGCTCTCTCACCGGCCTGATGTGGCTTCCTTGTGCCTCTTCTACAAATACTTTCACGGCTTCTGCTCCAATGAACTTAGCTCGCTGGTGTCCCTATGTATGAATTTAAACGAGCTACTAGACTAGCACCTAGGTCCCACCATATTACAGTGAAGCCGATAAAATTTAACCGCATTTTCTACTCTAACAGCTTCTTTTCTTGCACTTCCCGCCTGTGGAATTCCCTTCCATATTTTTGCTTCCCCGACATGCAGGAATTTAAATGTAAGGTCAATAGACATCTCCTAACTCGCATATATTCTCTCAAGTTATTTTCTCCATCCACTCCACCCCATTACACCGGTATTTTCATCCGTCAGTTACCCTCCTCCTGACATTTCATCTTTCTCATCACTTTCCCCAATGTAACCCCTCACGATAGTGAGAGTAAACTGCCTTGCTTGAGGTGAAATGATTAAAAAAAAAAAAAAAGAAACCTATTAAGGTGGACCACGGCTAAACCCATTAAAAGTGGATCACAGCAATATATTATCTATTTCTGTTCAACCCATTAAAAGTGGATCACTGCAATATATTATCTATTTCTGTTCAACCCATTAAAAGTGGATCACGGCGATATATTATCTATTTTTGCTAAGCCCATTAAAAGTGGATCACTTATTTTGAGCGTTTCTTACTGGTTACTTTCCCCTGCACGTTCAGGAAGACAAGTGTTCGCGCCAACTCATTTCGAGCCGGTTGCGCGAATAATTTTAGAATATAAGCAAGTTCCACGTGCGGTAACAACACTTCCACTCCTTCTCCTACTACTGCGGGACAGGAAGCAGAAAATTCGCCATGCAACGGACAAGAGAAAACCGCCCACTTCATTCGCCACGCGACCCGAATCAGAATCCTTAGTGAGAATTATGAAAACGAAGAGCAGGCACCTTACGACCCTTTTGCATCTCACTCAGAGTTTTTGAATTGTTAACAACCAACATATTATCAAACTCATTCTCAGCGAACGAATCTAACAAATAATACACAACAAGGGCCTGTACCCAAAGACTATTAATATCAGTATAACCCGGATATAAGAGACTCAGATATAAGAGAAACTCGGATATAAGAGAGGTTTTCTCTGGTCTCAAATTAGAGCCTGTGGTAATGTATATAAAATAGACCAAACGCGAATATAAGAGAAACCCGTATATAAGACAACTTTTATCCGGTCCCAACAACTCTCTTATATCAGGTTGATATTAATAACAAACGAAAAACTTTCGGCAAACACAAAATATAATCCAGGATAAATAATTGTACATACACTTTTTTTCTCTATTTTTGGTTGTAAGAAAAAGCCAAAAGTATGGTGAACTTTTTCCCAAAATCATTCAAAAATATTTTCTTTAGAAAACCTTATTTGTATAATAGAATATATTATTATTTACGAGATTTGTTGAGCAGTAAATGTTGACCTTGTGCCTTACATGCAAATTAAAAATGTTTGTGGTGTAATTGAGCACAGCCTACGAAAATACCTTCTGATATTTTTTTTATCATTTCACCCCGAGCAAGACAAAACTGCCACTGGTGCGCAGGGGGGGTTACAGAAGAGGTGAGTGATGAGAAAGAGGAACAAGTTACAGTGGAGTCAGAGAATGAGTAAGAAAAGGATGAGAAAACAGGTGTGAAGAGGGTGGGACCCTGGTTGCTAGAGTAAATTCTTGTGGAAGGGGCGTCAGTGAGCTAAGCTCGTCAGAGCAGAAGCCCTGAAAATATTTGTAGAAGAGACAGTGGGAAGCCACATCCCATCGGTGAGAAAGTGGCTGGAGTCGAGCTGCCAGATCGGAACCGATCACGTTACAGACTCTCCTTTGGAGCCTGTCGATAACCCTGAGATGAATAGCTGCGGCACCCGACCAGATATGACAACAGTATTCAATGCACGGTCGGATGGTTGATTTGTATCTGCGCAAGATGGATTCAAACGGACAAAACGTTCTGGCCCAAAACAGTGACCCAATTTTCCTAGCAGTGGATTTAGCTATTGATTCAATGTATTGGTTCCACTTGTGGTCGGAAGAGAGGGTGAGGCCAAAGAGGCGCATTGTATTGCTTTCAGGGAGGCTCGCTTGGTCCATGCTTATGGGGGGTAGGAGGGACTGCCTGTGGTGATTGAAAGATAGCAGCTTCATTTTAGACGCATTAAAAATTATTTCATTTCTTACCCCAGTCTACCACAGACTGCAAGCCCTTCTCAAGATCAACGTGGTTATGTCTAGCCGCCTCGCCATATTTCTTACTGAGGCGGGAGTAAATGGTGGTGTCATCAGCGTAGATGCTTACTTGGGATTTGATCACGTCAGGGGGATCATTTATGAAGATCAGAAAGAGCGTCGGGCTTAGGATAGAGCCCTGGGGAACTGCAGCGTTGGTGTGGTAGGATGTGGAAGCATGCCCGTTCAAGACAGCCTTCATTATGCGGTTTGATAGGAAAGATTGGATCAAACCAAGCAAGCGTCCAGTGATACCATAACCCGGTAACTTGCGCAGAAGACCAGCGTACCAGACCCTATCAAATGCTTTGTAGATACCAGGGCAACAGCTCGAGCTTCGCTGGACTTATCGAGGGCCTGGTATATGTACCACCCCAACGGTCCGTCCTAACAATTTCCTCCGGCGGCCGTTCTCCACGCTGTGATGTTGCCGGAAATTTGTAAGAAATGTCGGACGAACAGCTGGGGGTACAAGATTGACTATAAGGAACGAACTTCCACAACTTGGATGAGTTGAAAAGGATGCTTTATTCGTTTAGAGTTAGCCTTGTCGGTTGGGGCAGGCGAATGTGAGACACAGCTCTAACTCTAATTAATGGAGATCAACAAATCCAAACTGAACGAAACAAGACGAACGGAGATTCTTACTTCAAGCTCGCACACGGCGGACTCAACTTTCTCTTCTTAACTGTCTTAACTAGCTCTATTTATTTAAAATTGACCGGAAACCCGGAAATCCGGAAATGCTTTAGACTACCGGTGACAAACACCGGCGACTGTAAGTCTGAAATTTCAGTTATCTTTTTTTTTTATCTTAATAAGGCTTCCGCCAGAAAAGGCTTAATGTGTGGTCAAGATACAGTAAAGGACAGCCTTTGACCGGGTCATCGAAAACCTACCCGCTGAACTTTATCATTGAGTCAAATATTTACCGGAGGACAATTTTCCTCATAAAAGAAAAAGCGTTTATTTATTTATTTTGTTCCTCTTCTTTTTCACTTTTGTTAAATATGTTTTAAACTATTTTCTATTCTAATCTATTTTCTATTTTAATCTATTATAATAAAATACATATATGTCTAGTTATCGTAACGTTAATCCTCACGGGGGAGGGGTACCCAATACTTTCAGCCATATTCCACATCTGAATTAAGTTCAGAAACTCACTAAAGACGCACTCAAAATGACACTTCGACGTGATATAATGGTTAGCAAGTTTGTTTTGCTAAATCAGTGTCTCTCAACTTTTTTAAACAACGGCCACCTAGAAACAAATTAAAATATCACAACACACCTAGCAAAATATTTAATGGGTATTCATTTAAATGTTATGGAATAAAACCTTAGATTTTTTAAGTACACACACAAATATGAACATTAATTATTTCAATGTTTCTATTCAAATATTTGTGCTGCTTATTTAGTGTAAAACCAATGTCTGGTATTTTTGGGCGATTTTTTCTGTTTCTTTTTCAGTTGCGCATAGTTTTTCTTACTTCTTATTTTTTATGTTACTTCAAGTTAAGAAGTATAATTCATATAAATAAAAAGTAGAAATTTGCAGTAAAACTGATAAAGCCGTTTTAGTTTATGTGAGATATTCCTTTTGTTTTGAAATTCATAATGTATCAACGGGTACTATCAAAGGTTTAATTTTGAGCCCTCGATTACTAGAAATGGTGGTCAGTAATTCTTCACATAGCTGAAGTCCAATATTAGAAGAGACATTTTTAAAGAAATTTCGAATCCAACGTGCATTTTTCTGCTCACTGACAGAAAATATTAGCCGATGTTTTCTCTAACGTTTTCATATGGGTAACAGAGATCATTTTTTAATGCAGGTACTAAGCATTGACGGAAACTTATCAAAATTACTGGACCTTGTTCTATTTCTCCAAATCATAATGTTCTTTTTGAAGGCAATTAACAATTGTATGAAAAGAGGTTCTTCTTCTTCTTCTTCTTCTTCTTCTTCTTGTACCGTGTCCCTTCAGGGCGTAGGTGATCCTGGACTTCAACTTGGCTCTGTCTCTTGTCGCTCTCAATATTTTTCCTTTAGGTATCTCTCCCAAACTCCAGTCCACCATCCATTTGCTCAAGCCTATTAAATATACACTATTTAAATTATTCGGACTATGCTCCGGCTTTCTTCAGGTGCTAGGAATTTCGAACCGAACAATATTACAATTACTGGGTTATATCATTCTCATTCCTTGCGTAGAGCCTCTTTTGGTAGTTATGAGTTATCTCCCTCCAACCCTGTGAGTTACTTGTTTACCACTAATGTAGCCTGGTATTGAACTCACAACACTTTAGATTCAAGTCACAGGAACTAACCAACGTCTATATCCACTGGGCCATGTGTCATTAAGGACGCATGGTTCAGTGGATATAGACGTCTATATGACAGATATAAAAGGTTATTTATTCAAATAAATTAATTTTTGAAAAGGTTAAATTTAAAAAATTATTTTAAAAAATTATATGAAAACTAAGTATTTAAAATAACATATTCGAAGAATCAGCTATACGTGTTACACGCTTGGTTGATCATGTCTCCAAAGAGACATAACTGACTGGGCAGAAGATTATTCCGCAGTAGGTTGCCATTACTTTCTGCGGTAGACTGGTTGCCAACCAAGGCTGTAGAACCCAATCTGTCCTGATGTTTAACCTATAGCTGGATGGAGAAGCGACGGATTAATACCTTTCCGAAGGGTAATTGCGCGTGTGTGAATGCAGCGATTCAACTGCAATTTGAATTTGGCTCTCCGATTTCTCGTTCGGAGCCGATATCCACTGCGCCACAACGGTAATTTAAAGTATAGTGAAAAGAATTATATGAAAACTTGTAACTTTAATACTTATTTATTCACACACACACACACACACACACACACACACACACACACGTATACATCGGGTTACGTCGTTTCGTGTTAAGTCGTTTTCGATTATACGTCGTTTGTCAAAATATATGGAAAAATAAAAATCAAGTCATAAATATTAAAGTTAATGTTTAAGCCACAAATACTGAAGTCATAATATCACTAGAAAAGCCTTAAAAGCATGTAAAATCATGCTACTATTTAATAAATATGAATAAATTATATAAAATCATATAAAAATTGTATGTACGTACATTTTTAACACTCTCTAGTCCCTCGGGTCGAATACTGGTTACCACGGCATCATATATCCAACCCTTTTCGCCCCGGGTGGTTATCCTGGTCTCGGGACCGTATATCTAGCACTACCACTTCACGGGCCTATTCCGGTCAACATGCACCAGACCTAACTTTGCCACCCTGGCCCCTCAATCTCCGGCGTCTTCCTCTTCGAGTTAACCGAACTCAAGGGGTTGGCTGTATGTCCCTGAGCATCCGTAGGTCAATCAACCGGCTCATTGGTTTAAATCTTCTTTCTGCCAACGTTGTGATTATTAGATCCAGAAAGTGTTGTTTGTTCACGGTTGACTGAAGATCTAGACACAGCTGGGGGAGCCGGTGTTAAACATTTACAATACAGCAAAAAGAAATTTAAAAAAATATCCGTAGAAAGCCGAACAAACAACTGTTCGATGGTTGCACTGTTAATGTCTTTTATATAAAAGAAAAGAATAGAAAAAGAAAAAGGTTACATAAAGTAGAAGTATTTTAGCATAACAATTCACAGACTAGAGTCTAGACAGCGAGAGAGTGTGTATGGTTCATTTGTTGTTAAATCGTCTCAGAAGATATATATATCTCTTTTCAACAATGTTCTCCAGGCTCTTTTGACGGAATCAATTCTTCTCAAATAAAATGCGGGGACCACGGCGCCTTTTAAAGGTTCTGGTAAAAACGACGGCTGATGCAATTCTGATATTGCCGGGATGGTGACGAACATTAAATATCATATAATCAGCGGGTTTTTATTGCGACAGCTACTACGATGATTTTTCTCAAAGTCCTTGGGCTACTTTTAAATTCCAACAATCCGCAACAATTTCGGGGCGACGTTTAAACTTTTCACATCATAAATCTCCTTGTCGGAAACCCTCAATCCGACTTCTTAAGAAAACGTCAGTTTCACATAACCATTTCATAATCTTTTTCTTCCTCTTCCTTGTCTTTTCGTTGTCACCGCACAACAAATACAATCTGCAACAAGCCTCCGTCTGAAACAATAGGACCAAACGCAAGTAAAATATAAAATATATTTTACTCTCCTTTTTCATACAAAGAGGTCTTCGGTTAGGAGGTTGATTGGTTCGAATTGTCAACAACCTTACCTCAGCGGGGTTGGGGTGGGGTGACCCGTACGCTCACATGGTTCTGGTCTCTCTTGTCAGTACCCATCTCTTCGGGGAGACCCGATATCACACCACCGTACGCTTCCACGGACGTCGTCTGTCTCTTACATTCTTCAGCATTACGACGCGCTTATATAGAAAACCTGGGGTTATAAGCCAGGCTATCCATGCGCTTATCACAAGTGTTCACGAGTGTTTGTTGTTACAGCCAAAAATCATGTGACCTGCAAAGGTCCTTTTGCTTATTAAGCACTATTTCAATTTCACATGCAAAAAAAAAAAACTTTTTTTTCGTTCATTTCCACTGTTCTCCGATAACCCAAATTAAATGGCACTCACCTTATGCTAGATCATATTTCACCATTAGTAATCAAGATACATTTCGATGTTCAATCCGTTTTTTATCACAAATATTATTTCGTTAATTCTCATTGTCTTCTGATGACTGCAAATTAAACGGACATATCTTATGCCTAGATCAAATTTCACCACAAGTAAACATAAATCACTGTTCAATTTAATATTGCCAATATTGGAAGTAGAAATTCTGTTTAAAAAATTCTTAATAAAAATTAAAAAGAAAGAAACGAATAACATGACGTTTCGGCCGTTTCGGCCTTCTTCAAGTGCTAGGAATTTTGAAACTTTTAAATGTGTTTATGTGTTTGACTCTGTCTGTCTGTCTGTCTGTCTGTCTGTCTCTCTCTCTCACACACACACACACATTTACAGTAAATGGAAATATTGGTAAATTTAGCATAAGTTAGTTTATTTTCTACGATGGCAAAATACTTTAAATAAATGTATTTGTTATTTAACCTTACAAAATCATTTTATTTTATATGTGCTTTCACTTTTTTCACAATAATTCGTGACACCTAAAACTTCCTCAAAACTTACTCGGTCATTTTTGAGCGATCGACATATTTGTAAACAAAAATTAATTTTCAGTTTTAAAAATCTTGCAAAAATAAAATATACTTCTATGACACGTAATGTTTGCCAAATTAGCAAATTTAAAGTTAAATTAATCCGATTTGCACAAGTATTACTTATTTATAGCATGGAATTTTCAATAAAACTATTTCTCAACCACGAAGTGTTGATTTTTCTGACCTTTCCCGTATGATTCGACATGTGATGACAGCTAGATGCGAGATAAATGTATGGTAACCAAAATTGACAAAATTGTCCCGATTGTTTTCCTGTAAAGTGAAGAAACCATGAAACACATGACTTTTTAATATAACAAGGAAAATACCTTACTAAAAACTTCACATACATGAAAATAAAGTTAAAAATTATTTTAAAAATTTACTAAGATTTTTAAAAATTAATAATTTAAACAATAGTTGCATTCAGTTATGAATAAGTCCTGAAAGTTTCATTAAAATCTGGCATTTATTTGATTTTTGCGAGAATTTCCAAATTAATGTGTCTTTTACAGGAAAAAAAACTGAGTTATGTAATATTACATTATCCATTTCAAATTCTGGCAACGATTACCCGCTGACGGAAATCAAAACAACATTTTTTACCAAAATCTCGAACGTGTTAGAAAGGATAACCAAATTTTAAAAAATAATTAAAAAAATACTTTGTTCTTTCTTCTTAATAATAACATAAACACTATTATAGAAAAAGTTCGTTTTTATTAAGTTAAAAATAATTTTAAAAAATACTTTGATCTTTTCTCTTAATAATAACATAAACATTTTTGTTGAAAAAAGTTCGTTTTATTAAATTTTGGCCCCCTTTCTTCATACTATGCTGTTTTTCAGCAAATTAGTGGAGATACCTATTTTATAGAGTCTTAGAGCAAACCACATTCACAAATAAAGAGGTCGCAGTGTACCTTAAAGATCGCCAAATTAAAAACATCTACATTTACAACAGGTACCTCCACTCATTTTAGATAACTAACTTTTAAACTGAATTTTTAAAAATAAAAAAAATTCTCTGGAAGCTTTTATTTTAATTTTAATTGAAAGATAAACAATTAAATTTACTATTTTCAGTAAGCAAAATACTCTGGTGTATCTCAAACAGAAATCATATTGATTGGAATGTAAAATTTTGAGATTTTTTTTTTTTTAACTTTTCGACCATTTTTGAGCGTTCGACACTTTTATAAACAAAAGTTAATTCTCGATTTTAAAAATATTGCAAAAATAAAATATACATTTGTGGCATATTACATTTGGAAAATTTCCAAATTTAATGTTAAATTAATCTGATATACACACGTATTACTTTTTTATAGCATGAAATTTAGAGTAAAACTATTTCTTAATCACAGAGTTGAACCTTCTTACCTTTCCGCCGTATTTGAAATGTGTTGACAGCTCGAAAGATGCAAGATAAGATTATGGCGATTACAAATGACATAATTGTGCAAATTTTTTCCAGTAAGGGGAAGAAACCGTGAAACCTACGACCTTTTAATGTACACATAGACGTTACCACAAAAAAAAAAACTTCAAATACGCACACAAAAAAAAATTGAAATTTATTTTAAAAATACGATGGCAAGATGATTTGTATTAAACTTCCGAATTTTCGATTAGTAAATATAATCTCCACTTTATAATCAACCAACCTGACGTCTACACGTCTAGGAAATAGTTTAATAATATTTTTGAAACTTTATAAATTATTATAATTTTAATAATAATGAAAACAATTCTTTTAAAATTTTATTATTAATCGAAAAAAATATTTTTCTTCATAGTTTAATATCCTTAAGTTATGTTATTTACTAGCAGTATAGCCTGGCGTTGCTCGGGTGTAATGAAAGCTTTAAAACTAATCCATGGTCCTGGAGCTCAGACTCTTTGGACGTTGGCACGAAAGACTAAAAAGCAATAGTTGTTTCCAGTTAAAGCGAAACCGTAAACTGAAAGAAAAATGAATGGATGTAAGTCAAATTTTGATTTCCTGGTATCGATATCAAATTTTCTACACTACTGTAAGAACTGCAACCTTGAAACTTCTGAATATCATTTCTTATGTCTTTGTCTGTAACTGCATCAAATTTGATTAAAATCGGACCACTCCTTCTATAACCCGATTTTTTCGATTATCGATTTTCGATATTTATCGGGGATACCTCGACACAAAATCTAGCTAAAATCACTCGCAGATGCTTATAGTACAACTGTGTAAATTTTCAAGAAAATCGGTTCAGCCGTTTCGGAGTCTATAGGTAACGGACACAGATACACACACATATATTCTTGCGTCAGTCAGTTAAGTACCATACGTGATACACGCTTGGGCGATCATGTCTCGAAAGAGACATGACTGACTGGGCAGAAGATTATCCCGCAGTAGGTTGCCATTGCTTTCTGCGGTAGACTGGTTGCCGACCAAAGCTATAGAACCCAATCTGTCCTGGAAGGAATAGACGGATTAATACCTTTCCCAAGGGTATTTGCGCGAAAGTGAATGCAATGAATTCTGGTGGAATTCGAACTCGGCTCCCCGATTTCTCGTTCCGAGCCGATATCCAATGCTCCACAACGCACATTATCTGTCTATATTACTAATATAGCAATGTAGAAAGGAGATATGCAGCGTATAGAAAATTTAAAATGAGTCTGTGGTGATACATACCGAACAAAGCAAGGGACCGGATGTTTGCACCCTCACAACCAGAGAGCAAATGACCAAAACTCGTCGGTGCGCATCCGGCTCGAGGCATATGTTCCGGCTGAAAACTAAACATTAATTAAATTTTAAATTCCAGTTCGCGAGCCTACGCGAATTTTATTTATCGGCCAATGGGAAGCCTAGAATCAAATACGGATGTGAATTTCCAAATGATCTGCTGCGATCCAAAAAGGCGAAATAAAAAGCCGATACATACAGACACACACAGACAGACTCGAGGCCCTGCAAACATGTTATCCGCTGCCTTCCTCTATCTCTTTTTCCTTCTATCTGGCCAGTCAGTATCAGGTTCTCCAAGCCCTTCTTCCGCATTGCGTGTCCCAGGAACTTCAGTTGTCTCTTCCTGATGCTCAGTATTAATTTCCTTTTTGTTGCCATTCTTTCCAACACCTCATCGTTGCTTGCATGCTCGGTTCACGATATCCGCAGCATCCTTCTGTAGAACCACATTTCCGCTGCTTCAAATTTTGTCCTCGTTTTCGATGATATTGTCCAGCATTCACTGCCGTATTGAAGAACTGACATCACATAGCAATCCAGTACTCTTTTCTTTGTTTCCAGTGAAACTTTCCTGTGTGTTAGTACTTTACTCAGCTTCTGGAACGCGTCCTTTGCCATGCCAATTCGCCTTCGGATCTCTGTGTCGCATTTTCCGTCTCCTGTTAGAACACTTCTTAATTTTTCTGATATATATATATATATATATATATATATATATATATATACGTGTGTGTGTGTGTGTGTGTGTGTGTGACAATATTTTGCGGCACACTTTAGAGGATCGCACGGCACAGTAGTGAATAGTGAGTTCGATCCTCGCTGGGTGCTCCACTCATTCGGCCTTGTGCCGCACCTCAGCTACGTTTAGAAAATCATTTGAACACTATTGGAGTAGATAGATCTATCTATCGCTCGGTTCAC
Organism: Ascarosepion bandense; assembly: GCA_037127315.1. Taxonomy (NCBI): domain Eukaryota; kingdom Metazoa; phylum Mollusca; class Cephalopoda; order Sepiida; family Sepiidae; genus Ascarosepion; species Ascarosepion bandense. Next base: position 5,162,933 of record JBBBDQ010001018.1, on the reverse strand, counting down.
ACTCCACCCACGTCTATTGAACAGGTTAAGAGGCTCATCCCTTGTTCCCTGTTTAGGATGTGGTTTCCGGCTTTCTCTTTTCCAATCTTCTCACTATTACATAGCCCCCTACACATCAGTGGCGTTACCGCCTTGCTCGAAGTGATACGATTAAAAAAAAACAAATAACTTTTATGTCGTGTAATAGTTAACAAGTTTATCTTGACGACTGAATATTGAGCTCGATCCTCACTGAGTGTTTCACACTTTCAGTCACGTGTCACATCTAAGATACGCTTTAAAAAACACCACATACGCCCACAAAATTGCTATCTATCGTAACCTCCAAATGGGAATAATACACTGAAGACGAAACAATATACGTTGCTAATTTAAAACATGACTAATCAGCGAATATGTTTTTATGAAAAACAAAATTAAGTGAAACTTGACATCTGTTTTATTATTTGCTTTTCATCTCCTTCATTCAAATAATTAAAAAAACATGAGACATGATAATATTTCTTTCGATACCTTGTTCTGATCATTTATTATTTAAAATGAATTTTATAGATTCGCTGATTTGTCAACACTTATTAAGTTTTTTGGTATCAGATTTTGAACTGGTCAGAGCCGAGTTCCTACTCAAGTACGAATATCGACTAAAAATTAACATTATATCCCTTTTCCCTGTTTAGGATGTGGTTTCCGGTTTTCTCTTTTCCAATCTTCTTACTCTTACGTAGTCTCCTGCATATCAGTGGCGTTACCGCCTTGCTTGGGGTGATATGATTAAAGAAAATATATATGAAAAAATCGAAATTTCAACGAAACTTGCATAAAAAGGAGATTGCTGCCTAAATAGACAATATATATATATATATATATATATATATATATATATATATTGCTGCCTAAATAGACAAGAGTCGCCGACTGACGCCATTTCGGTCGGGTTTTAATCCTGGGTAAAAAAGCAATCGGAGTCTAACCGTATTGATGAGCTGTGATACGGCGAAACATATCTGTTGATGACAAAATATATATATATATATATATATATATATGTGGAGGGGGCAGCAACTTTTTTTGAGCACGTTTCGTTAAAAACGACCGACAAGGAGAATTTTATTAGTTTTTACGTAATTTTTCAGGTATTCTTACATGTCTCTTTTTGGCTAGAGTTTAGATTCTCAAGGGTGTTATGTCTCCGATGTGATTTTTCCTCATGTTTTGAATGTAACGTAATATATGCGGATGTGCGTTGTGGTGCATTGGATATCGGCACGGAACGAGAAATTGGAGACCCGAGTTCGAATTCATTGCATTCACTTACACGCAAATACCCTTGGGAAAGGTATTAATCCGTCTATTCCTTCCAGTTATGGGTTAAATAACAGGACAGATTCGGTTCTATAGTCTTAGTCGGCAACCAGTCTACCGCAGAAAGCAATGGCAACCTACTGCGGGATAATCTTCTGCCCAGTCAGTCATGTCTCTTTCGAGACATGATCGCCCAAGCGTGTATCATGTATGGCACTTAACTGACTGAATATATTTTGTGTTTTTGAAAAGGAGCGTTCTTTCAAAGCTCTTACGTGCCGCTCAGGATTGTAAATCGCGTTAGCATCTTTCTATTAAAAAAATAAAACAAAACAAAAAATACTTTCAATACTCATTTCCACTATTAAATAATGTAAGGTTGATGGTAGGAGAGAATTGTTTTGACTAATAACGAAATGCTTTTGATATTGTAATTCAAATAGTATTCTTGTATTTTCAACCAGAATTTTCTTTAAGGGTTCTTGTAAATTATGGGTTAAATGCTTTTTTATTGCACTTTGGGTTGACAAGTGGCATGTAAGATATCTACTCAAGATATGGTATTGTGTCCAATATAGGTAATTAATTTAAGACGAAAACGCAGTCTTATACTGGACATTGACATTCATATACTATACTAGTTTACATTTGATGGGGTTATTTTGATTGGGACGAAGATTTGCGACCTTCTATTTTCTGTAATATATTATAAATTTTACATATTTTTGAGGAATTGTGTGTATGTGTGTGTGTGTAAAGAGTTAACAGATTTTATTTTTTAATTCTCCAACAGTTTTATTACTTTAAACGTTATTTTTAGTTGACACCCGTATTGAAGTAGACGCTCCGTTTATTTTAGACAGAATTTATTTCTCCTACCGGCCTAGTACTAAAAATCTTAATAACAAAAAACACACCCTACTGCAGGTTTCTAACCTGCGTCTCCCTTTGCAAGAGAAACTGCTGTATTTTCTAGTGTACTTTAACCGCCTCGGCTATGAAAAGAGCAAAATAGAGTCGTGCTTGGTTGTGATGGTTTTCGTAAGCAAGCGCTGAAAGCACCTTAAAACGTCCTCATTGCTCACATGATCCGTCCATGACATTCTCAACATTCTTTAGTAGAACACAATCAGTATTTTCTCAAGTCTTCTAAGGTCGTTTTGAACGGATTCGTCCTCCAAGGCCAGGGTCCTGATTCCTGGGGGTCCTGAATCCTGGATTTTTTTGATCTTCATTAAAGATCTTTCGGGTGAAATGATTTTTTTTTTAACTTTGAGGAAATTGTCCAGTATCCACAGTCATATAGGAGGATTACTACTGTATTACCGTTCAGCATACTTTTCTTGTTTTCGACAAAAAAAAAAAAAGAAAAAGAAAAAAGCTTCCTGATCCCTTTGAAGAGTATCTAAGCAAATTTAATATATATATATATATATATATATATATATATATATATATTAGACAAATCGGTAAGGAGATACATGCGACAACAGTTCACGACGGCCTCGTAAAAGAGATTCCTTTACCCATTCAACTGTCTTCTTCACCAATTGACGTAACACAATTTCCACCTCACTTTCTCCCATGCCTCTTCTTTTTCTCGCACATGCACGCCAAGTGATCACATTTCTTTTAATCTTAATAAACAAGGATTTTAAGGAATTAACACGCTTAGAAAAACGTAGGAAGAAAATAATGATAATAACAATATTATATATTTTCATTTTTAAACACCTTTCTTTCTCTTATTTTTATTTGTTGTGTACTGATTCAAACTCGCAACAACTTTAGCATATATAAGTAAAAGCTTTTCATTGTCTCATGTTAAAGAGTATCTTTTTATAATGTATCACGAGTGTTGTAGATGCAACATCTGGTTGCTGTCATGTCAGATCTTATTCGCAGTAAACATCAATAAAATGAGAAAAAAAACAGCAATAACTTTTCTATTATCTGCATTTTATTTAGTTTTTATTGATTGATTGATTACGTGTGACTCTTGATTTCTTGTTTCAGCCTCGATACCTAGAGTTCTTACAAGTAAATTTGCTTTATTTTTATGGGGTAAATAGATTGAACTGAAGATAAGTATTTGTTTGCGATTCTGCAATAAGAAAATTTCACAATTTTACAGTGTAAAGAATCTGTAAACACAGCTGACACTGTACACGACACAAGATCACAATTAGCCGCCCCGGTGATTTAGGAGATAGTACGTTGTACGATTCTGACTGATCCCTCATCTTCTTCATTTGCCATGTCCCTTCAAGACAGAGACGATCATAGGTCTACACCAGCGATTCCCAAACTGTGGGGAATTTTCCCCTGGGGGGGGGGGGGGGGGGATTTGAAGCTACACTACCTACTAAATAAAAGAGAGAGAGAGAGAGAGAGTTGTAGCTAACTGCTCTCTATCCACTTTACTCTGTAACTATAAGTTCACCAGTATATTTGTCAGTTAAGTACCATACATGATACACGCTTGGGCGATCATGTCTCGAAAGAGATATGACTGACTGGGCAGAAGATTATCCCGTAGTAGGTTGCCATTGCTTTCTGCAGTAGACTGGTTGCTGACCAAGGCTATAGAACCCAATCTGTCCTGTTATTTAACCCATAACTGGAAGGAAGAGACGGATTAATATAGGTACCTCCGCAAAATCACTGAAAAAACAGCATAGTATGAAGGAAAAAGGCCCCAAACTAAATAAAAACAAAGTTTTATCGGCAAAATGTTTATATTATCATGAAGAGGATAGATCAAATAATTTTTAAATTATTTTTAAAAATTTATTTTTTTCTTACGTCACTGCGAGCCCTCAATTGCCGCAACGTTAATAAGTAAAAAAAAAAACGTAATATTGCACAATGCACTTTTTTGACAGTGGAAGACACATTAATTTGGAAATTCTCGCAAAAATCAAATAATGGTCGAATTTTGATGAAAATTTCAGGACTTATTCCTGATTGACCGAAATCAATGTTGAAATAATTATCTTGTAGAAAATATTGGTAAAAATATTTTTTTTACATATGTTACCCCCCACCAATTAATTTCCACAAATGCTTAAAAATTCGAATTTTGTCCACAATAAGTCTAATATAATTAAATTCAGGAGTCATTGGGGAATGCTAATAAACAGTTATTTTTCTCCAATAGAGCCCCTTTTCTAAAAAATAGGTCTGAATTGCGAAAAATGCAATGACTATGCCAATTTTTTATGTGGATAAACTTCTGATTGCTTTTATGAACAATATAAATTAAGCGTATCATAGTCTGAAAAGAAAAAAAATTCAATGAATAATGAATTTTTACAAGAATTATTTTCATTTTTTTAAATTTTTTAATTATATATAAAAATTATATATAAAAAGTTTAAAAATTATTGTTAAATTTCTTCCTCAACGTGTTCGGCTAGGGTAATGTAATTAATGCATGAAGACTACAATTACTAATCGAAAAATTAAAAGCTTAATACAAATGATTGAGCCCGTCAATTTTTAAAATAATTAAAACATTTTAATTGTGTGCATTTTTACTGCCCGTATTTTTATTTGTACGGATGGCCGTACGTGATATTTATCTTTAAAAGGTCACGTGATTCAAGGGTTGTCTTCCCTTACATAAAAAATTACATTCGTATAATTTTGTCGCCTTCGGCCTCCCTACTTTAACCTTGTTAACAACTTCCGGTTGTCATTATGTCACTTGACACTTGAGATAGGCAATGTAGATCGGATTACCTTAACTGATAAAAGCTTATAGCGAATATTTCAGAGAGTAAGCAAGTACAGTGTATGAAAACAGATAAAGGTAACTTTTAACTTGAAAAATTGACTTCAATAACGTGTCAGCGACGTATATTTTATTTTTGCCAGATTTTTAAAACAGGAATGTGCCTACTGTTTAAAAATGTGTCGATCAATCAAAAAAATGGCGCTACTTTTAATTTTTTTTTTAATCTAAAAATATTTAGATTCCAATCAATATAATTTCGCTTTAAAATACGCCAGTGTATTTTGTTTACTGGAATTACTAAATTTAATCTCTTGACTTTCAATTAAAACTAATTTTAAACCTAAAATATAACTTATTTATTTTAAAAATTTCATTTTAAAATCAGGTATTGAAAATTTATACTGAAAAGTGGAGGTACCTAGACCTTTCCCAAGGTTATTTGCGCATAAGTGAATGCAATGAATTATTTGTACATTTAAAAAATAAATTAGGAAATAGTCTCAGTGTGTTTTAACTGCTCTTTCTCTCATACACATGAAAGGGGAAATCTGGATGGTTGAACTGGGTGTAGGGGAAATGACAGAAAAATGTTTGGGAACCACTGCTCTACACAATTTCCTGTCCCTTGTAATTTTTAATATATGTCTTTGTGTTATTTCTCCCAAAACCTTGTTGCAACATTCATTTAGTCAAGCTGACTACGTGAATTTTATTTACCAGCCAATGGGAAGCCCGGAATCAAATACAAGGATGAAATTCAAAACTAGCTTTTGATCCAAAAAGCAGATATAAAAAGCGGAGACGCAAAAGCTTCGTCAGACAGAAGGAATCTTAGGCTAGAGTCATCAATGCCTCCCCTTGACTTAAGTCGAGCGACTACTATGCTGACCTCTTTCCTCCTCCCTGTCTCATAAGTACTTAATGACCTTCTCAAAGACATTCCTCAAAAGTACTAACTGACCTCTTCAAAGACATTCCTCAAACCAACTTGCTGACCTACTGACCTTAGAAGTGGCAAATCCTAAATGAACATTCTTTACCTACAAGACGCTTCCACATTCCTAAGCCTTTTATCTTTTCAGCATTATATTTGTCATGAACTCTTTTACCTCCGTTGGACTTATATTCAAGTATTATTCTAATTGTAAAAACATTAATTGAAATAGTAAAGTTTTGTAATTTGCTTGAAGCATTGCGTAAAATAGTTGTATGTGTTATGTCTTGAAGGCTGTCACAATGCGTTGAATGAAGTAAAGGAAGGTCGGGAGGTGTTTGCATGACCTGTTTAATATTTCGAGACTATAATCTCATCATCAGAATGGCAGAGAAATCCTTATAATGACCGTGCTTTTAGCTGCCCATCTATGAATGGCTGGCTTTATCCACTGATGCTGTACGTGTGTGCGTGTGTATCTGTGTGTGTTCTAGTTGGGATTTTTTGTGGTCTAATGGTGTGTGTGTGTGTATTCTAGTTGGGGTTTTTATTGGTCAGATGGAATCAGTTCGTAGGATCTGGGAGTTGGTGTGCCTTTGACCGGGTCAAAGAATATCAGTTACATTGCTGTTGTCTTATCTGTCTGATTTATCTGGTGGTGTTTGCTCGATGTGTGTGCTGTAATTGAATCTACTTTTGTGTGTGTGTGTGTGTGTGTGTGTGTGTGTGTGTGTGTGTGTGTGTGTGTGTGTGAAATGTGTATATATATAAATGTTATTTTATACTCAAAATTGCCTTTCTTGATTTATAATCATTTTATGAATTATAGTGAGCTATCTTCCCACGAGACCAAATTCTGTTAACCTAAACGGTACACAATTATCATTCACTATAACGGAATCCTACTTCTACTAAAAAAAGAATAAATAAGAAGATAAGATACACCCGCTATAAACTAATTTGCTGATATACAAGAGGTTTACGTACCAAATATTTTTTATCTGTACATTGGTAATGACACGACTACTTTATTTCTTTTTAACGAAGGTCGCTTCAACAGGTCGTCCTGACCGCGTTCACTTTTTAAAAGATTTCTTTTCCCCGACGACGCTGTAGCCGAGCCTTTGACCTTTGTAGACGAAGGGCTATCTTTTTATGGCAGATATTTTGCATATGACCCCAATTTCAAGTGGAGTTATGTGATAACATAAATTCGATAACAGCGTAAGACTTCAATTTCAGATTTTATTTTCGTTTGTTTTACATCAACTGCATGCTTTTTTCTTTTTTATTTTGCTATTGAAATATAAATTTCTGCTTCTTCTCTTGTTGTATCCCTTCAGGATGTTGGTGATCATGGCTCTCCACAATTTACTCACCTTTATGGCACTTAGTAAATTTTGTCATCTTCCTAAACCCGGTTCTAACAACCATTTACACGTTCGTTAGGTAGGTCATGCGCTATGTTACTCTGCTTTTTCAGTATGTTTAGTGAGCATTATGTTTTCCAAACCCCTTTTCTTCATTCCCTAAAATTTTCAACTCTCTCCTCCTGATTTTATGTATAAATTTCCTTTGTGTTTCCATTGTCTCTAAAGCTTTGTCGTTGCTCATATTTTCAGTTCATGGTATTCTCAGCATCCTTCTGTAGAATCACATTTCTATCGCTTCAAGTTCATTCTTCATCTGCAAGAACCCGGATATTGTACAACTGTTGATCAGAGTAGCTGCTCTAGACGTTACGAAACTGCTAGGGCTCATAATTAGCAGTTGGAAACAGCAACCAAAAAACTGCAAACCCGGTATCCTCCGTATGAAGAGCGGTTACCACCTTCCTCACACACCACAAAAAATTCGTAAGAGCACCACTATTACGGCCTGAATAGATGAAAACAACCAGGAACCCCTTCTTAAACAGGAAAGAAGGGATGCGCATCTAATCCTGTTCAAGAGGCATGGAGGTGTATGAATCGGGCTATAGGAGGGCTTATCTACTCCAACTGGAAAAAGTACCTGTTAGGAGTTAAAAATTCAAGTGTAATATCAGAAGGTATATCGTAAGAGACAAACCGGCTAAAAAGATTATACACAACGTTACTGCTATTATTACAATGACGTGGCTTAATCAAACAAAGCCACAAAATAATGTTTAAAAAACATGACAAGCTGGTTTTTCATTTTTTTATATTTTCACCCACATATTTTCAAACATATATAAAATAAGTTATGCATTAAAATACATCTAATTCAATAAAACAGGTTAATAATGTATTTCACTCTGCGGAATAAAAACATATTCACTTCTATAGATAACTGAAAATAGAAAGAGTTCGTTTTTTTTTTAATCGTTTCACCCCAAGAAAGGCGGTACCGCCACTGATGCGCAGTGTAAAAGAGTAAAGTTTAGGCAGGAGGAGAGTGATGAGAAAGTCGAACCAGTTACAGGGGGTGTCATAGAAAGGGCAAGATAAGGATGGGAACACAGGTTTGAAGACAGTTGCGAAGGTAGAGAGAAAGGAGAAGAACAAGATATACAGGGTGATGTAGAAAGAGTGAAGAGAAAGGCGAACCAGTTACAGGGGGTGTCATAGAAAGGGCAAGATAAGGATGGGAACACAGGTTTGAAGACAGTTGCGAAGGTAGAGAGAAAGGAGAAGAACAAGATATACAGTTTTATGTAGAAAGAGTGAAGAGAAAGGCGAACCAGTTACAGGGGGTGTCATAGAAAGGGCAAGATAAGGATGGGAACACAGGTTTGAAGACAGTTGCGAAGGTAGAGAGAAAGGAGAAGAACAAGATATACAGGGTTATGTAGAAAGAGTGAAGAGAAAGGCGAACCAGTTACAGGGGGTGTTAGAGAAAGGGCAAGATAAGGATGGGAACACAGGTTTGAAGACAGTTGCGAAGGTAGAGAGAAAGGAGAAGAACAAGATATACAGGGTTATGTAGAAAGAGTGAAGAGAAAGGCGAACCAGTTACAGGGGGTGTTAGAGAAAGGGCAAGATAAGGATGGGAACACAGGTTTGAAGACAGTTGCGAAGGTAGAGAGAAAGGAGAAGAACAAGATATACAGGGTTATGTAGAAAGAGTGAAGAGAAAGGCGAACCAGTTACAGGGGGTGTTAGAGAAAGGGCAAGATAAGGATGGGAACACAGGTTTGAAGACAGTTGCGAAGGTAGAGAGAAAGGAGAAGAACAAGATATACAGGGTGATGTAGAAAGAGTGAAGAGAAAGGCGAACCAGTTACAGGGGGTGTTAGAGAAAGGGCAAGATAAGGATGGGAACACAGGTTTGAAGACAGTTGCGAAGGTAGAGAGAAAGGAGAAGAACAAGATATACAGGGTTATGTAGAAAGAACTGAAGTCAAGTGGATAAGAGATCGCAATTGACATTGCATTTAAATTCCTGGAGGTTGTAGCCGTCTGGAAAGCAAGTATATGGAAGAGAGTTCCACAGGCGGAAGTGCGAGAAAAGAAGCTGATGGAGTTGAATTGTAGGCTGCATTTGGTTGATTTAACTGTAAATAAGTAGGACCTTGTTGCCAGTCTGGTTGTACGAGTAAATTCTTGTGGTGGGAGCAGAAGCCATGAAAATATTTGTAGAAAAGACAGAGGAAAGCCACATGTGTAAAAGTGGCTGGAATCAAGCTGCTAGGTCAGGACCTATCACATTACAGATTCACCTTTGGAGCCTGCCGAGAACACCGAAATGAACAGCAGGGGCGCCTGACCAGATATAACAGTATTCTATGTACGGACGGATGGTTGATTTGTATATGTGCACGATGAATTCAGGCGGAAAAAAACTTTCTGGTCCGGCACAGTAACCCAAACTTTCTAGCAGTGGATATAGGCATTGAGATTGCACAAATAAATGTTCTTATTTTTGAGTTCAGTATAGATACCGCTGGAGACAAATCTGTATACTTCTTTTATGTACATAGGGTGGCTCATAGTGCCCAGTTTTTTTCTTTTTTTTTTTTACGAGAAGCCTCCTTATTAAATGAAATTTTTTTTATTTTTATAAGCGTTTCACCCCGAGCAAGGCATGTCACTGCCACTACTGTGCAGGGGGCTACGTAGAGTGGAGAAAGGCTGATTAAATATAGGAAATGTCACAGGGTGGGTGATAGGCGGGTAAGGATACTGAGAATGAGGGTTGGGTAGATGAAAGTGTTCTGAGAATAGTTGGGAGTTAGTGTGATAGGAGGTGTCTATTGACCCTACATTTAAACACCTGGAGATTGTAACTGTCAGGAAAGCAGACTTGTGGAAGGGAGTTCCACAGGCGGGAAGCGCGAGAAAAGAAGCTGTTGGAGTAGAATTTACGGTTACATCTTATTTGTTTAACTGTAAAAGGATGGGACCTAGTTGCTAATCTAGTATCTCGTGTAAATTCGTGCTTAGGCGTCACCAGTGATCTAAGCTCATCGGACCAAAAGCCATGAAAGTACTTGTAGAAGAGGCACAGAATCACATTTTTCTTACTTGTATTCCAGCCGCAGAAGGATCAACTTCTGCATTCGTCCTGTTCTTTCTTCTTTTATAAGCCGTGTCCTTTCAGGACGTAATCGATCATAGCTTGTAATCTGTTTTGGACCAGGTTAAGGTCCGAAAAGAACAATACGACCACAAGAGTAAAAATAACAAATATATATTAACAAGAAATAACAATACAAATTGTGGAAGGTGTTAGTATGACTGTCAGTTTGGTTTGGAGTGAACTACTACCAACTTGACTACACAAGCTAACCAATGAAAGGACACAAATAAGTGTATTTCTTGGTTCCAGAAAATTAGGAATAAAGAAAAGAATGTCTTATAAAATATGACATCAAAAACTTCTCCCCATTAATATCTGAAAAAAGGTTTCTTGAAGCTTTGAATTTTGCTAAGCGGTTTATAAATACACCATAGGAACATATGGGTATAATTTACATTGCCGTAAATCTATACTATTTCAAAATAACAAAGCATGGATTAAAAATTTTTAAAAAGCACTACAGAGTTTGTTCGATGGAACCGAGTTTTCCGAACTCATGGGCCAATATATTTTAATATGACCAACGGAATAGTCCGCATAGGCAACCACGTATTATATAGAGATGACGAGCTGATAATAGATGATTTACTAAGCGTCGCGTAGATGTGGCACTAGGCCGAAAGTATGGGGCACCCAGTGAAGATCTAACTCACTACTCAGTTGTAATAGGTTCTAACGAGACAAGCTTGCTAGCCATTACACTACGACGAATTGATGATAGTGCCAGACAATGAAAGAGTAAATGACAAAATAAAGAAATTACTTTTAAAACTTTTCAAGAACCTCGATTTTGAATTTCAGGTAGAAATTAATAAAAAAAGAAAAAAAGAAAAGAAAAAAAGGGGTTCAATCTTTAGATGTAGTATTTAACCTAAAAACTGGCAGTGTATCTTCCTACATGAAACCCAATAAAAATTTGAGATATGTGGACACTGAATCTATCCATCCTGCTAAAATAATAGAACACATTCCTAAAGGAATAGAACACATGTTTAAAAATTTCTCTCATAAAACAATTTTTGATGAAAGAAAAAAACACGAAAAAGCTTTATATGAAATAAAAATGGTCATAAAATAAATCAATATGTAAACCTTCAATAAAAAATCAAATGAAGAATAATGCGAGGAAACGACATATTATTTGGTCCAACCACCTTTTAATTTAGAAGTAAAGTTCAAAATAGGTAACATATTTTTCGAATTGATTAATAAACACTTCCTTAAAAACTCAGAATTACGCAAGATATTTAATAGAAATATAGTTAAATAAAGTTACAGCTGTACTTGCAATTTAGAAAATTACATAAAATGACAAAATGCCAAAAATTTTAAAATTAACGGGCAGTAAAATATCGTTAATGAAAAATGTAACTGCAGAGATAAAAGCAAACGTCCATTTGACAGAGTTTGTAAAACCAAAAGAGTTATTTAAAAATCAGAAGTTCAAGATACAAATGAACAGAAAAGAATATATATAGGATGTACAGAAGGCAATTTTTAAAAAACGATGGTACAATCATAAGTCAACATTCAACTTAGAAAGCCTTAAAAATTACACCAAACTAGCTAACCACGTGTGGAAGTTAAAGGGGAATATGGAAAAGATCCTTATGTAATTTGGGGTATATTAAAAAAAAAGGTACAGATCTTGCAACGGTGGTGATGTCTGCTGATTCTGTGGAATTGAATAATAAACACAAAATAGAATAAAAACACAAGGTAAAATAAAATAAAAGCACAAAAAGGAATAATAATCTCCCAAGTTGGCTATTGTAGCCATATACGAGTAACGTACATAAACAAACGAAACGGAAAGGAAAGACTAAAAGCAAGAGAACTAAACATGAAAAGAAAAAGACGTGACTGACTTTGTGTGGTACAAAACACCCGGATTAAAAGGGAGAATTTAAACCGGGATATCCTGTCCACAAAATACAAAACAAATTTCAAGAAAAGACAACGCATTAAGAAAAGTTTGTAAAAAATTAGAAAATACTATATTTAATAACATACATACAGAATAAACAATTTGTATATTTTTTATATATTTTGTTTAATAGAAAAAATGTCGTTTAGATTTAAGCAAATGTGGGTTGAACAAAAGAGTGTCTGTGTTCGCTGTTCGTAATTCAACCGAGTAGTAGAGTAATGTCTGTTTCCTTCTTTTTTATGTATCCGCCGCTAGCTAGGTGGACAAGGAAAGGGTCGATCAATTTAAGATGAAAAAGAGAGTGTGAGTGAGAAATAACCGAAGATTGGGGAAAAGGGTGAAATAGAAATAGTAGTAAGTCGCAGAATGCGTTTGTGTAAAAAGATTAATCAGTCTACTTAACTAATAAAGTCTGCGTTTTTTTCCCTTTTCTTGCCGGCGAGAGATGTAAAAGTTTTATGGGCAGTTGCGGGTATCTTGTTGTTGTTGTTTTTTCTTTGACGGCGTGGAGTAAAAATGAAGACAAAAAAGAATGAACATATGACGCGCTCTTACGTCCGGGTCGGCCTCTTGAAATTTCTTTCGTTACATTGCCAAAAGGTCCGTCAACTAACCGCTCCCATGCTGACTGTCTTTGACCTGTCAATAGATGTCGTTTAAGTAGTGAATTTGTCATGTGACCGACTCCAGCAGGTATTATCTTCTTTAGGTATGAAAAAAAAAATTGTCTGACATCATATATCAATTTTCGGTTTTCTATCCAGTCAGGATCCAGAACTTTACTTTTCACACTGACTTTTGAAATTTGCCTTGGTCTGGGTTTTTCCAAAATGCTTTTAGCCGTTTGGATCCGATTTTGCAGGTGTGTAATTTTACTTTGTATGTTTTAGTTAACTGTTGGATGATTTAGAATTTGTATCCTATAACTTTATCACTTTTTCTTTTGTCGAATTCACACACACACACACACACACACACACACACACACACACACACACACACACAATATTATCACAAACACGTTACTCTATCAGACATTTCATCGTTTTTCTTTTGTTTTTTTGTTGTTGTTTTTTTTTTTCTTTGTTTCTAATCTTTTTTCCTCTCGTTAACTTGTCATAAAACACTAATAATGAAAGAAAGCACAGCGGCGGTATCCGTAAAAGTGCCAGCCTTTATGGTAACAGCAGGAGACGATTGGTTTTCTATTTGCGAGGCACAATTCCAATTAGGACACATAAACAGCTCTGTACAACAACATACCACCATTGGAATGATCGAAAGGTTACACTATACCCTAAAAACAGATTATGACAGGAAGACAGAGCTGGTTAGACGCATTGCCAATTATATTGCTTGGGATTAGGAATATGCCTAATGAGCAAGGCTTCTCCCCAGCCACTGCCTTTACAGGAACTTCCAAAACCAATCATCGACCAGGAATATCCCGACCTGACCAAACATGACATAAAATATTGCCAAGAGTTGGATATAACCCTCATTTCAGAAGACCAGTTACACACATAAAGACAGCAACACACGTATGGGTGTGAACTGACAGAATCAGAAAACATCAGAACTCCATATTCATTGCCATTTAAAGTAGTTAAAAAAGAAGAAAAGCATTTTGTTATAGAGACATTGGCTGGTGAGGAGCAAACGGTTTCAAGTGAACGATTAAAATCAGCAATATTCAGTCATGTCCATGATAAAAACAAAAGATACAAACAGAGCTCTACAGAAAACACATAATCTCTAACATCTGAAACACAGGAAAACACACCACAGGAACCAATCGTCACCCTCTCAGGTAGACGGGTCCGGTTTGCAAGAAATAGCGATCACTTTTACTACACAGTATATATATATATATATATATAGTCAGATCTGTTTCGCTGTATCACAGCTCATCAGTACGGTTAGACATCCGATTGCTTTTACCCAGAATTGACACCCAACCGAATTGGCGTCAGTCGGCGATTCTACCTCTGAGCTATTGGCGCTCGGTAGAAGGAGGCAGACTTTTTAGCATATGATGTATCATACGCCAGTAGTCAGAGTGCTCTAATTCATTACTAAATGAGCGATGCGTAAGTGCCAGAGTAACTACTGTTTTTTCAAAGTCTACCATTCTTCCAGAGTGCTCGATCAGGGTGTAAGAGCGTAAATAGTAATATTTACGTAAATATATAGTATTATATATATATATATATTTATATATATATATAGTATTATATATATATATATATATATATATATTGAAAAGAATGACGCACTTATAAATAAATAGGCCAACAAGAATTGAGTCCTCAAATCTTGTTGGCTAATTTATCCTGTATAACCTGATATAATAGCGTATAACGATATAAATATTGAGGATATATAGTTGTACGAGGATAATGGTCTTATGGTGGTAAAAAAATTACACAAATGATAAAGCCAATAGGATAAGAAAATTAATACATATGGAACTGAAAAGTCTTAACCTCAAGATGTGTTGTGGAGTAGTTTTTCGCACTGAAGGTTATAATCGTGCTATGTCGGTTGCTAAACGACTTAACGCGCCAAAATATGATGAACTTGGTAATCTTCCACTGAAAGCTGACTTCTTAATATTCGGCTAACTGCTGACTAATATCAACTGCCTAGTAGTTCTACTGAACTCCAATAAAAGTCGAAAGAACTCCCATAAACTTCCCAAGAATTTCTCAAGAACTTCCTGTTAACTCTTATTAATATAGGAGGGAGAGTCCATTATTTGAGGAATAGGTGTATTTCACCATAACGAGATGACTATCAAAACTAATCTAAAAAAGGTAGCCTTCCTAGATGTAACACTTAATCTAATCGATGAAACATACTCTCCCTACTTAAAAACTAATGCTAATCCTATATACACCCACACTAAATCTAACCACCCACGAACAATCATCAAGCATGTACCCTTCTCTAGTGAAAACAGAATTAGTAATAATTCTTCTAATGAAAACATTTTATAAACATTGCAAATTTTATGACAGCACTTGAAACAGCGGCTATAACTGCCCTGACCTGAAAAACAATAAATATAATCATAACAACAACAACAACAATAAAAATAGAAAGATAAATATCATTTGGTACGCACCCCAATTTAACCAAATAATAATGACTAAGTTAGGGCATAAATTTCTAAAATTAATTGAAAAACACTTCCTTAAAAATAACCCTCTTAGCAAAATTTTTAACAGAAACGCACTAAAATTTCAGCTATACCTGTAGTGATAACCTTAAGAAGATCATCAAAAAACATAATAATACAATTTTAAACAGATATAATAACCTAAACGATTAACATCCAAAAAAACAAACCAACGATCAAAATAATAATTGCAATTGCCTATTGAGTGTCTATTTATTCGCAAATATCGATGCATTCATCCTTGCCAGGAAATTTCAGCTTAAATCCCATTCGTCTCCCTGGTTCTCGCCCGCTTTCTCGGCCGCCATTGCCCACCGGAATCACTTCTTCCGGCTTTATCGTAGCCACGTGTCGGACCAAAACAGGCGCCTTTTCGCCTCAGTTCGTAATAAGTGTAAAAAGATACTTAACGAAGCTAAGATGTTGTTTGCTGCCAGGATGAAGCAGCGCATAGCATCCTCCAAGTTCGGTACCAAAGACTACTGGCACCTCTGCAAACGCGTGCTTAGCAAGAGTAAGTCCTCAATACCCCCACTAATAAACGAGTTTGAGGTCCTCCCCTCCTCAGCGGACAAGGCTGAATGCTTTGCCCATAGATTCTCGACCAATTCGACTCTGGATTCGTCTGGAATCCATACACCCGATTTCCCATCTAGAACTGAGGCCCAAGTGAATGTCGTCCACATCCCGCCCTCGCTGATTTCTAGCATAATCTCAAAACTGGACCCTCACAAAGCGAGTGGAGGGGATGGAATCCCAATCATAGTTTTGAAGAATTGTGCCCCTGAACTCTCCTCTATCCTTTCTAAGCTCTACAAACTCTGCCTATCTACCTACTGCTTTCCTGCCTGTTGGAAGTTTTCTTCTGTGGTTCCAATATTCAAGAACACTAGTGAACCATCGTACCCCGCAAATTACCGCCCTATCAGCCTTCTTCCGATCTTCGGCAAAGTGTTGGAAGCCATTATCAATGTCGAGGTCGTTCAGCATCTCACAGTCCACGGGCTCCTCTCGGACAAACAGTATGGCTTCCGCTTCACCAGGTCCACTGCTGATATGCTAACGACCATCACCGAGTATATATACCAGGCTCTCGACAAGAATGGTGAAGCCCGAACCGTCGCCTTGGATATCTCTAAAGCATTCGACAGTGTATGGCATGCCGGCCTTCTATGGAAACTGCGAAGCTATGGCATAACTGGACTTTTGTTGGACTTAATCCGGTCATTCCTCTCTAACCGCACACTAAAGGTGGTATTAAACGGACATGCCTCCCAGAACTACCCGACAAACGCGGGTGTACCCCAAGGCTCTATCTTAGGTCCTACGCTCTTTCTAATCTATATCAATGATCTCCCCGATGCCATAAGATCACAAGTAGGCATGTACGCCGATGATATCACAGTTTACTTTCGCCTCGATCAAAAATCTGGTGTTGGTGACAAGGCGAACCTCGCTGCCGAGCTTGAGAAGGACCTCCAATCTGTGGTGGATTGGAGTAAGAAATGGCTCGTAAGATTCAATTCTTCCAAAACGAAGCTGCTGTCAATTAACCACCATAGACAACCGCACCTCCCTCCCATTAGCATGGAACAGGCTTGCCTCCCAGAGAGTAAATCACTACCCCTGCTTGGCCTGACACTCTCAGCGGACCTCAAGTGGAATGACTACGTTGAATCCATTGCTAAATCCGCAGCTATGAAAGTCGGCTCTCTGTGCAGGGCCCGAAAATTCTTTCCGCCTGAATCTATCCTGCAATTATATAAATCCACCATCCGCCCGTGTATTGAGTACTGCTGCCACATCTGGTCGGGTGCCTCTTCTATTCTCCTCGGGGTTCTTGACAAAATACAGCGATATCAATATATATCAATTATAAAATACAGCGGTATCAATCACATTACAGAAGAATCTGTAATGTGATTGATACCGACTTGGCTGACCGCCTGCAGTATCTCTCTCACCGGCGTGACGTGGCTTCCCTGTGCCTCTTCTATAAATACTTTCATGGCTTCTGCTCTGACGAACTTAAATCACTGGTGCCTCCTAGATGTGAATTTGCACGAGATACTAGATTGGCAACTAGGTCCCACCCTTTTACAGTGAAACCAATGAAATGTAACCGCAATTTCTACTCCAACAGCTTCTTTCCTTGCACTTCCCGCCTGTGGAATTCCCTACCGCATGCTTGCTTCCCCGACGGCTACAACCTCCAGGAGTTTAAATGTAAGGTCAATAGACACCTCCTAACACACTAACTCACACCCACTCTCTCCAACTCTCTCCTTATGTACATCCTAAGTCATCTATCACCCTCCTTCTGACATTTCCTATACCCAATCCCTCTATGTAACCCCCTGCGCTATAGTGGCAGTGGAATGCCTTGCTTGGGGTGACACGATTTTTAAAAAAAATGTCTAACTAGCTCTATTGTCTACCTATGCTCTATTTCCACCATCGGAAATCCCACAGTAATAAAATATTATATCAGGTGTACCAAGAATACTTTTAAAACCTGCCGTTACTTTCACACCTTTTATTTTAATAATAAAACTTACCGCAATAGCGCATCACTTTCTACTCATAACCCCCTACCGTAAAATGGAAAATATTAAAAAAAAAAAAAAAAAAAAAACAGAACTTGTAGATTTTTACATGAGCCATGTTTTTTATGTTTACAAAAAAATTATCAAATTCATAAAACTAAACTTACTCAATAAACGTAGTGAAGTAACTTCCTTTGGTGATCATCGTCTAAAACATACCCTATATAGTTAATTTTCAAAATATCGTTAAAATATATAAAATTTATTTTAAATTTTAAAATATAACTAAAATAGTTTAAATTTTAAATTTCATAGTATAGTTAAAATATTAAAAGTTTAAATTTTGAATATAGTTAAAACATATAGTTATTATTTTAAAGTATATAATTAAAAATTAAAAATTTATTTCAAATATAGTTGTTTTTATACATAGTTAATTTTTTAGAACATAGTCAACTTTTTACCCTAAAATATAGTTAATTTTTTTTAAATTTAATATAACTAGTCTTTTACAATCTATCCCCTAGCATATAGTGATCAATTGTCCCATCTTTTGATTATTTAATTTGTTGCAGCTTAACCGATAGATCACCACCCACTGAGTCGTCTAAATATATTTGACGTACAGTGTAGTTTTAGCAAAAAAAGAACGAAAAAAAAAACTTTCCTGTATTTATCTCTTGTTCACAACTTTGACTTGAATAATAACTTAAAGAAAATTCAGTAAACGTTTCGCAACGACACGATATTGGTAAATATATTTGATTCTATGTCATCACTCACAGGAAAAAAATGTCTGGGTCTTATGTCATTTTAAGTATATATCTCCCTTTACTCTTACAATCAAATTTCTCCTATCATGACCTGATTTCCTATTGGTTAGCTAAGATAGACCTGAAAAAAATTCCCCCCCGACGTACATTGTCTGAATTTGGTAAAGAATTGTGTTGTTTTCTAAGCTTTTATTATGTAATGATTCTTAACCGTAAAAAAAAAAAAAATGTTTCACTGCCTGACGAGGTGCTAACAAAATAGTACCGAAATAGAACGGCTGTATATTTTTATTATAAGCTTATAATAAAAATATTACCCCCCCACACACACACATATATATATATATATATATATATATATATATATATATATATGTCTCCTTTGTTTTATGTCTCCTTTGTTTGTCTATTTTTAAAAAATTACTAATTTAACCCCCGATTTCCTCTGCTGGTATATATCTTTTTCACATCATAATTTTTATAAATTTTTATATAAAATTTTTTTTTTTAAATTAATTTAAAAAAAAAATTTGAATTTATAATTTTCCTTAAATCTTTATTCTTATTCTTAATTTATTTTATTTTATTTTATTTAGTTTATCGATACCTAGAGGTATCTTTAATTAGATTAACTTTATTAAATTTTTTTTAAAAATTTTATATCTATTTTTTCACCTAAATATGCTTTTTCTAAAAAGTCTCTTTTTTCTAAGACTTTAACCCATGTATAAAGTTAGTTTTTGTTTGACACGCATCGAGCGTTTCTAATATGAATTTTTTTCTTTTTTTCCTTTCTTTTCTTATCTTTCCTTGTCTTTATTTTTCTTACCTCCCACTTCCCTTTCCGTTTTGTTTAACCCTATTCTCAATTTAACACTACTCCTTACCTCCTTTCTTTTGTAAAGCTAGACGAAACCAAATTTTCCATTTCTTCACTTAAAACTCTTTCTAAAAGTTAAAATAAAAAATTAGACATGATTTAATTCCGAACGTTTTTGTGACGTAAATTTCTCAAATCTTAACCGTCATTTTTTATTTTATTTTTTGTTTCTTCTTCTTTTTTTATTTTTTTATTCTCTCTTTTTTTTATTCTTATTTTTATTTCCATTTTGAAATATTACGGTTGCCGATGAGATGTGAAATCTCTCTTAGGGATTTCATGTTGAAATGTTCATTCAAAATTTTTGAACATTGAAAATTTATTTTATTTTATATTAGCTCTGTAATTTTAATTACAATGAGCTCTCCTCCTGTAATATTTTTTTAATATTAAAATTTTAATATTAATTAGGATCAGGTTTTTGGGATTTACCTTCCTACTTTTCCGTTTGGATTAAAGTATTTTATTGTTATGTACCAGTCTACTTTACTATTACAGCAATATAGGAGGATACGATCAGTTAAGTGCCATACGTGATGCACGCTTGGGCGATCATGTCTCGAAAGAGACATGACTGACTGGGCAGAAGATTATCCCGCAGTAGGTTGCCATTGCTTTCTGCGGTAGACTGGTTGCCGACCAAGGCTATAGAACCCAACCTGTCCTGTTATTTAATTTAACCCATAACTGGAAGGAAGAGACGGATTAATACCTTTCCCAAGGGTATTTGCGCGTAAGTGAATGCAATGAATTCAACTGGAATTCAAACTCGGCTATACGATAACAATATTTAAAAAAAAAATTTCAATTATTTCTCTGCAGATTTTCTTTCCAGTTGGTTCTGTCCGAGCTAGATGGGATTGTTCAACGAACAAACACGTTAGATGACCAGCAACAAATTTGATAATCATCATCATCATCATCATCATGATTCGTTTACACCCAATGGTGTGTAGGGCAGCATTTTGCTATTTCCGTAACAAATTGATTTTATGGGGCAGGGTTGTTAGCTCTGCGCCCAACCCCCAAACCTGGAGGAAGGTGATTTTCTAAGCGTAGCTTAGACGTGGTACACGGCCGAAAGTAAGGGACACCCAGTGAGGATCGAACTCACTACTAATGATTCAAGCGAGACAAGCATTACACCACCAGCAGGTGCCCAAATTCGATAATGTGAGAGTAATAAACGAATATTTTATTATTTCATAAATTATACAAGTAGATTCTAGAATGAACGAATAGGGACGAAACAAGTATCGAGAATCAGATAAAGACTTTCAAGAAGATAAAATAATGGGAGAGGCGAGCAATATTTGATAAACAATACAAAGTCAACCTGCTTGTAATTTTCAAACAAGAATAACAGAACAAGTCTACTGAAAAATAAACAAGTCAAAAATATAATGGCCTAATTTCACTTTCTTTTCCTTTTAGTGTCTTTGTGAGTCTCTCATTTCGTTTATACATGTTTTCTTTTTTCTTTTCGCTTCTATATTTTGTTTTTTCTTTTCTCTTCTATATTTTCTTTTTCTCTCTTTTACTCGCCGGGTAAAGAGTTGTTTTTTTTTCTGCAGAACACATTCCTTTTCTTCTCTTTCCTCATTTTTCTTTCTCCTCTCTGTGTAAAAAGATTTATTGACGATATAGATTAATTTTAGTTGTCTTTCCTCTTTTCTTTTCGGTTTGTCTAGGGGTCGAGTTGGATCTTATTTCTTTTTGGTTTTCAAGATGATGTTTTCAAGATAATGTTCACCACTGCTGAAGCCTAGTACTGAATTCACAACTCTTTGGGTCAAGTCACTGGAACTGACCAACGTCTATATCCACTGGGTCCATATGTCCATAAGCAGTGGTGAACAAGTAACTTAGAGGGAGGTAACTCATGACTACCAAAAGTGGCTTTGCAAAAGGAATGAGAATGATATATCCCAGTGATCGTAATGAAGGGTGAGGTTCGAAATAACTAGCACCTGAGGAAGGCCGGAGCGTACAACGCCCGAAATGTCGTACAAATGGCAACCAAGATGTGTCCGAATAATGTAAATAATGTAAAATCTACCTAATCTCAGAAATATAGACAAATATTGTTAATTTTATCTTATTTGCGTTGATTTCCACACTTTTTGAAAGTATCGACTCTTTATTTAGAGTACTACTAAAAGCTAAATATTCCTTTAATAAAATTCGGTTGAAGTTCGTAACAATACACACACACACACACACACACACACACACACACACACACACACACACACACACACACAGACACACACACACACACACACATATACATATATATATATATAATTATTTATAAATGGAAATTTGTCTGTGTGTGTATGTGTCTGTGTGTGTATGTGTCTGTGTGTGTGTGTCCGTTACCTATAGGCTCCGAAACGGCTGAACCGATTTTCTTGAAAATTTAAACAGTTGTACTATAAGCGTATGCGAGCGTTCTTAGCGAGGTTTTGTGTCGAGGTACCCCCGATAAATATCGAAAATCGATAATGTAAAAAATCGGGTTATAGTAGGAGTGGTCCGATTTTAATCAAATTTGATACACTCATAGACAAAGACTTAAAAAACGATATTCAGAAGTTTCAAGGTTGTAGTTCTTACAATAGTGTAGAAAATCGATAGTATATATATATATATATATATATATATAAAGGGCAAGATGTATCTGTGTGTGTGTGTGTGTGTGTGTGTGTGTGTGTGTGTGTGTGTGTGTGTGTGTGTGTCTATCTGTCTGTATGTTCTTCATACAAATCCACAATTTTTATCCGATTCTCACCAAACTTCACACAAATATTCTTTAGGCTGAGCCCCAGGACCATAGATTAGTTTTAAAGCTTTCATTACACCCGAGCAACGCCAGGCTAGACTGCTAGTATATATACATTGTCTCTTCCGGCAGCTAGCTCTCTTTTATGCAAGTTTCGTTAAAAATGACAGAAAAGATGCTCTGATTAAGTTATTTATATTTTTTTCATATGATCTTATAATTATATTTCTTTTTAGAACATAAATTGTATGAAAATTATCTGAATGTTTTATTCATCCAAGCGCTTTCAACTATATAACAGCTATCATGGATGAATTTCATTTGACTATCTACTGAATATATAGAGTATTTTTATGTATGCATTTAGAGTTATTAGTATGTTTTATTTTTTAAATATAGTCACCACATTGTGGCCATCTTGGTCCATGTTCATTGCTGATATTGAAAAATCCAACACTCAATAATATATTTCATTTTATTGTATCGAATTGATTGTTTACTTTTTCTGTGTTTTTATTAATTTCGTCTATTTCTGTTTATGATTAGTATTTGTTGAGTTTTTTTTACCAAGTACGATCTTTGGTTGTTGAAATTTTTTTCAGAATTATACCTTTTCTTTTCTATTATTCTTGGAATTTTATCATGATTTTCTCATTTGCTTTTAGCATTAGTAATTCTCCGTTTCTGTTTTTTCTTTTTGTTATCATTATTATTCGTTTATTTTTTTTCAAGTATGTATTGTGTTTTATGTCAGGGAGTTTTGTTCGTATTATTTTCTTCATCACCTGCTGAGCTAGTGATGGTGATCCATCTAAAAGTGTAGTTCTTAGCGATATCAGAGCTAAGTACGAATCTTGTTTGCTTTCATACGCGTTTGTGAGTTTAATTCTTTGTTTGTTTTTCCCCCCTTTTTTAATGGTTTGTCTCTCACAATCCATTTGATTAAGGTTACTTTGGGGTTTTTGTGGTAACGTGTTTGAAATACCAATCTTTTGCAAATTGTTTGAACTTGATTTATATTCCGGACCATTGTCACTGATAACAATTTGTGACGTTCCAAATGCTGGAAAAAGTGTGTTTCATTTTTGTTTTTTGTTTTTATTACTGATGTCAATTCACAGTTTAATTTTTTGTTGTTTTTCACTAGCGATTGCACGTCGAAGAATCCTGTTTGTGTAATCAATTATTATATGACATGTTCAGATGAAACATGTCTGTTGCAACTCTTGTTTACAGAGATACTGACATTTCGTGTTTTATTTGAGCTTCAGCTGGTAGTTGGTTTTTATGTTGTGAGCATTATTGACATGCGCCTATCATTAGTTTTATATGGCTATCATGTTTGGCCAGTATATTTGTTTCTTTTGCTACGTATCTTTCCATTCCTAAGTGTCCTGTGGGAATTTTCTTTAGCACTTCTTTACGTAGTGAACTTGGAACTATAGTTCTTGTTTCTTTCAGCACTAGTCCTTTTGGTCAGGGCCGTGCTTAGGGTCCCCGCAGACCCGGCAATTGCCGCAAGGTCCCGGGAAGCCGCAAGGCTCCTTCACTCCGCAGATCTAATGTAATGAAAAAGAAATAAGAAAATAATTATTCGGATTAACTGGAAAATTATTATCATACTTGTATGTTGAAATAGACATCAACCCGCTTCTCTCTCTCTCTCTCTCTCTCTCTCTCTCTCTCTCTCTCTATCTATCTATCTATCTATCTATCTATCTATCGTCATCCGCAGACAGATCTGTTTCGCTGTATCACTGCTTATCAGTACGGTTAGACTCCGATTGCTTTTAACCCAGGATTGAAACCCGACCGAAGTGGCGTCAGTCGGCGGTTCTACCTCCTAATATACTACACCCTATATAATCCTTGATAGAAGCCGTTCGACCCTGAAGAGGCCGCAAGTGTAATTAAAAAAAATGAAATTGGGAGAGAAATAGATTATAGATATCTTTTTCAACATACATAAAAAGTAGCTAAAAGTTGTGAAAACGTTCGTAATGTATAGCTTCAGAACGTCAATTCTGCGATTTCTTCCGTTTTTCGTGATCACAGAATATCTGTATGTCCCGAGACTGTTATTTTGTTTAAAGTACCATTTATTAATGGGTTCAGTATATTGGGAGAAGGACGCAAGTTGCATTCTGCGGACATAGGGGCCGCAAGGCGCATTCTGCGTGTGTACGTGTGTGGGGACGATGTTGCTAAGCACGACACTGCCTTTGGTTATTGATATTTTATTTCAGATCGACATGTAAGGTGTAATTGCTGAAGTTATTTTTATTATCACACGGCCATTCTTTAGTTATGTTGTTAATTAACATTTGTAGTGTTGCTATGCAACCGTTTCGCTTCTGTATATATTAAGTTTATCGTCAGTCATTGGATAGTTTTTTCTTTTTTTTGTTTTTGTTTTTGTTTTTTGTATTGTATGTATAATATTTACAGTACGTCAGCCATGCCTGATACAAGGCCACTTCTACACATAACCGACAATCCCCACATTTTAAAATATCATAACTTTGGATATTGAAATGTAGAAGAATAAAATATTTCGTTTTGTATGTCAAAGGAAAATTTTATTAACTATACAGAATAACAAACTTGTAAGAAGTAAAATACTTAAATAGAAAATGTATGTAGTTAATTAATTTGTATGCGTTAAATGTTCAAAGAGAAAATCTAAGTAGTTAAATGTTCCAGAGAAATAGAAGTAAGGAGTTAAATGAATCGAGCTTATGTTTGATAGTAGCAGCATGCGTGTATATAAAAAGATTAATCAGGCTACTAATAAAGTCTGTGTTCCTTTCCCTTTTTTGGCCGGCTAAACAATGAAAAGGAAGGTCAAACAATAAAGAAAAATTGTACTTATCTGACTTCATTTTTAGGAGTCAGTTGAAGTATATTGTTATTGTTATTGTTGTTGTTGTTGTTGTTGTTTTGACGGCGTATGAGTGAAGATGAAGAAAGGAAAATTGGAAGGAGAAACAATGAATGTATGTCGACGAGGCATGACAGGGTCGGCGTCTTGAAAAATTTTTTTTGTTACATTTTAGCGTGTCGTCTCTAATTCCTGCTCCCATCTAACTGACTGATGTTTGCCGGTCAAGAGACGTGGTTATGTAGTGGAATCTAGTCATGTGACTGGCTCGAAACTGCATGCTCAATTTCTTAGATGTTAAGAAAATTTGACAGGGATTATAGATCAATTTGTTATTTCCTATCCAATTAGAATCCAAAATCTTAATGTTCACACCGACTTGTGAAATTTGCCTTGTTCTGTTTATTTATTTATTTATTTTTTTCCAAAATGTTTTCAGTTGTTCTGATTCATTTTTGTGGGTGTGCAATTTTACTTTTTGTATTTTAGTTAATTGTTGGATGATAGAGGATTTGTCTCCTATCAATACAATACAATCTAGCTATCTTTTATTTCTTGCGTATTATCCTATATACATGCTCGTGATAATGTATCAGCTATGATAGATTGTTTTCTATGAGTGTACATGAGTTTAATTCATACTTTTGCAATGCCATTAAAAATCTTTGTAGTCTTGGAGGTGCACTTAATATTGATTTCTGAAATATCTGCTTCAGTGTCTTGTGATCGTTTCCGATAATAAATTTCTTGCCATATATGAATTGATGAAACTTTTTGCACGCAAATACTACACTGAATATTTCTAATTCGTTAGGACAATAATTTTGTTCTGTATTAATTGTATTTTTACTTCTGGAAGTGTATGCTATAGGTAACCAGCTATTTTGGTGTTTTTGTAATAGAACAGTACTTAGTCCTTTTTTACTTGCGTCGATATTTATTTGTAGTTCAGGGTTGTAAAATTGTAATATTGGTGCACTTGTTATTATTTTTTTGAGGTTTTGCTCTGGCTTCCATTTGTGGTTTGTCAAATGACCAGGGTCCTTCGTTATGTAGTAACGTTCTAAGTGGCGTGGTTATTTCGGAATACTTCAGTATAAAATTAAATCGATCATTCCCAGAAAGCTTTGTATATCTTTTTATTTTCAGGATTTGGCATTTGTATTTTTGCCTTTATTTTATTTGGATTTGGTTCAATTCCATTTTGTGATATTAGATGTCCTAGGTATGTGATTTGTGTTTTTGCAAACACACATTTTGTTCCATTCAGTTTTAAAACATTTTCACGTATACAGTTGAAGACTTTCTTCAATTTCACTATGTGGTCTTCAAGCGCTTCCAACCAAATTAATATGCCGTCTTGGAAGTTTTTCGTTGCTTCTATTCTTTCTATTATCTTTGCAATTTGGGCTTGAAAAATTTCAGAGGCACTGTGTATTCCATACGATAATCTGCAAAAAGAATAGCGTCCAAATGATTAATTGAATGTTAACAGCTTTGAATTTTCTTCATCAACTGGTATGTGCTTGTAGTAGTGATTCTTCCATTGCGTGTTCTTTTCAGGGGTAGTAAATGGGACGGCCAGCCATGTCCGGTACAAGGCCAATTTTCTTCATCAACTGGTATGTGCTTGTAGTAGTGATTCTTCCATTGCGTGTTCTTTTCAGGGGTAGTAAATGGGACGGCCAGCCATGTCCGGTACAAGGCCAATTTTCTTCATCAACTGGGATGTGCTTGTAGTAGTGATTCTTCCATTGCGTGTTCTTTTCAGGGGTAGAAAATGGGACGGCCAGCCATGTCCGGTACAAGGCCAATTTTCTTCATCAACTGGTATGTGCTTGTTGTAGTGATTCTTCCATTGCGAGTTCTTTTCAGGGGTAGTAAATGGGACGGCCAGCCATGTCCGGTACAAGGCCAATTTTCTTCATCAACTGGTATGTGCTTGTAGTAGTGATTCTTCCATTGCGAGTTCTTTTCAGGGGTAGTAAATGGGACGGCCAGCCATGTCCGGTACAAGGCCAATTTTCTTCATCAACTGATATGTGCTTGTAGTAGTGATTCTTCCATTGCGAGTTCTTTTCAGGGGTAGTAAATGGGACGGCCAGCCATGTCCGGTACAAGGCCAATTTTCTTCATCAACTGGTATGTGCTTGTGGTAGTGATTCTTCCATTGCGTATTCTTTTCAGGGATAGTAAATGGGACGGCCAGCCATGTCTGGTACAATTCCAATTTTCTTCATCAACTGGTATGTGCTTGTGGTTGTGATTCTTCCATTGCGTATTCTTTTCAGGGGTAGTAAATGGGACGGCCAGCCATGTCCGGTACAAGGCCAATTTTCTTCATCAACTGGTATGTGCTTGTAGTAGTGATTCTTCCATTGCGTGTTCTTTTCAGGGGTAGTAAATGGGACGGCCAGCCATGTCCGGTACAAGGCCAATTTTCTTCATCAACTGGTATGTGCTTGTAGTAGTGATTCTTCCATTGCGTATTCTTTTCAAGGGTAGTAAATGGGACGGCCAGCCATGTCCGGTACAATTCCAATTTTCTTCATCAACTGGTATGTGCTTGTAGTAGTGATTCTTCCATTGCGTGTTCTTTTCAGGGGTAGTAAATGGGACGGCCAGCCATGTCCGGTACAAGGCCAATTTTCTTCATCAACTGGTATGTGCTTGTGATTGTGATTCTTCCATTGCGTATTCTTTTCAGGGGTAGTAGATGGAACGGCCAGCCATGTCTGGTACAAGGCCAATTTTCTTCATCAACTGATATGTGCTTGTAGTAGTGATTCTTCCATTGCGTATTCTTTTCAGGGGTAGTAGATGGGACGGCCAGCCATGTCTGGTACAAGGCCAATTTTCTTCATCAACTGGGATGTGCTTGTAGTAGTGATTCTTCCATTGCGTATTCTTTTCAGGGGTAGTAAATGGGACGGCCAGCCATGTCCGGTACAAGGCCAATTTTCTTCATCAACTGGTATGTGCTTGTAGTAGTGATTCTTCCATTGCGTATTCTTTTCAGGGGTAGTAAATGGGACGGCCAGCCATATCCGGTACAATTCCAATTTTCTTCATCAACTGATATGTGCTTGTGGTTGTGATTCTTCCATTGCGTATTCTTTTCAGGGGTAGTAAATGGGACGGCCAGCCATGTCTGGTACAAGGCCAATTTTCTTCATCAACTGATATGTGCTTGTAGTAGTGATTCTTCCATTACGTGTTCTTTTCCGGGGTAGTAGATGGGACGGCCAGCCATGTCTGGTACAAGGCCAATTTTCTTCATCAACTGGGATGTGCTTGTAGTAGTGATTCTTCCATTGTGTGTTCGTTTCGGGGTTCACCGATGTAGTAGATGGGACTGCCAGCCATGTCTGGTACAAGGCCAATTCACAAACATAGCCGACAATCCCCACAACTTAAGGTTTTATCAGAATTATCAGAAGGTTACTAACAGGTGTATTTGTGGAAGAAGAAAAGTATACATTTTGTATGTTTAAATAGAAATTGATTAATAGTATAGAATAACATGATTTGGCAGAAGTTAAACGTTCAATGAGAAACAGTGGTTAAGGGTATCGTAGTTCGTAGTAGTAACTTGTGTGAATATATGTATGAGCGTTATCGTTGGGTATGGATGTCTTTAAAGTTATCGCTCAGTCTTAAAGGGGTCCGTTCGGTTATCATGTATAAAAAAGAGGAATATGGGTGAACGATGAAGAGGAAGGAGGTGAGAGAGAAAGAAAGAGATAATACTAACGATCGCTTGACGTTTGTCAAGGGACGTGTAAATACGCTCGTCATCTTCTCCTTGATGACAGGCCAACTTGCCCGTCTTTTATTTTGTTTGTGGGGCTTGACAGGGTCATTTGGGAATTCACTCCCGGATGTGATTCTAGCCTTTCCATTGTTTCTGAGAATTGAAAAGTATTTGAATTTTGTTTTTTCGTTGTTTTCTAGTTTTCTATTGGCTGAAAACCATTTCGCATCAAGGTGTGAAATTTCACGAATTTTGTTTTGGATTCGCTTTTGCGTATGTACTAAGCAAAGTTTGTAAATTCGAGTCTTTTTTAATTTCTAACAAAATCAATGAGTCAGTGCTTAGCATTTGAAGTCTGAGTTTTAGTTTTGTTTAACGGTATATAAACTTCTGTCGGTTATTTAATGCCAAAAAAGGTGAGGTTTTATGATATTTTTTTAATCTTCGGTTATAGTGCGAAAGCTGATTTAGTCAGATTTTAATTAATTTTTTTTTGTTTTATTCTTTTTTATTTTAGAAAACTGAGTTTTGTATTCAAAAACGTTTTGCTGAGAATATTTTTTTTCTTTCAGAAATTGTGTTATGGTAATAATTCTTTCTTCAAAAAATGTATATTTTTCTATAAAAGTCTATTTTTATACTTTCATAGTGTTTTGATCCCAATTTGCCCATAGCTGGGACCCTAACAGATGCTACCACTCCAGGTCAGGGTGGATCTGAGAACAACAACAATTAAGAGGTGATTCCATGCTCCTCACAACCTCCCAATCAGAGGCCTTGTTGCCGGATGCAGTTTATCGTCATGCCCAGGACCATTACATTTGAATTTTAAATCTAGATCTTGTTTTGTTCACTACATGCCAATACCCATTAAATGCGTCCAGTTTGGGAAAGGATTTCGGATTTTTTATCTTTGGCTGTTGGTAGCTTGTAGTGCTCCTTTTTTAACTGTCTTATTTAAGCATTCAGGGTCCAAGCAGAGTCTTAAAAATTAATTCGCTTTTTCCACTATGACCAGCAAGTTTACCCAAATTTGCCGGCTCCTGTATGGGTTTTATCATCCTCGTCCTAGTCATTTTGCCCAGTTTTTTTTTTTTTTAAATTTATGCTTCATTCCGAATAGAACGTTTCGTGGCGGATTTTTTTTTTTAATCATATCACCCCGAGCAAGGCGGTAACGCCACTGATATGCAGGGGGCTACGTAAGAGTGAAAAGATTGGGAAAGAGAAAGCTGGAAACCACATCCTAAACAGGGAACAAGGGATGAGCCTCTACACCTGTTCAATAGACGTGTGTGTAGTGTGAACCGGGCGATAGTTTAGTCTATCTACTCCAATTGAAAAAAAAAAAGAAAAGAGTGAAAAGATTGGAAAAGAGAAAGCAGGAAACCACATCATAAACAGGGAACAAGGGATGAGCCTCTACACCTGTTCAATAGACGTGGGTGTAGTGTGAACCGGGCAATAGTTTAGTCTGTCTACTCCAATTGAAAAAAAGAAATAAAAAAGAAAAGTGAAAAGATTGGAAAAGAGAAAGCCGGAAACCACACCCTAAACAGGGAACAAGGGATGGGAGCCTCTACACCTGTTCAATAGATGTGGGTGGAGTTTGAACCGGGCGATTTATTATTGGTTTTACCGTTGGGTCGACGGTTAGGTGATGAGTGTATGGTAATTTGCCTACTTCACCAAAGCAGTCTTTGTACTGTTTTAATAGGTCTGTTATGGTTGTTGTTTGTATCGTTGATATTCTTTTTATAAGTTGTAGTCATTCAGCCGTAATCACATCGATAACTGCGTTTGAATTAGTCTTTGCTATTAAGTTGTGCAGTAATGTTTGCCTTTTTATTTTTCAGTGTTACTGTATCTTTTCCTATTATTTGAATGCTTGTGTTGTTGTATGCTCTTAATTTAATCTGTGTTTTTGTTAGGTCTGTTGCCCTTATCTTCTATCTTATCTGTTGCCCTTATCTTCTATACATGCTAATAAAATGGAGATTTTCACTTTTTCCATTTTTTTCGGTGGCTGTCAAAAATAGCGTGAATTGCTCTCGCCATTTTACCCAATATTGCGCCAAATTTTCTGACGTCTGAAAATTTAGTTCTTTCGGATGTGTCAAGGATTATATTTTTCTTCTTTGTATGTATATATATATATATATATATATATATATATATTTTCTTCTTTGTATGTGTGTATATATATATATATATATATATATATATAGGATTATATTTTTCTTCTTTGTATGTGTGTATATATATATATATATATATATATATATATAGGATTATATTTTTCTTCTTTGTATGTGTGTATATATATATATATATATATATAGGATTATATTTTTCTTCTTTGTATGTGTGTGTATATATATATATATATATATGTATATATATATATATATATAGGATTATATTTTTCTTCTTTGCATGTGTGTATATATATATATATATATATATATATATAGGATTATATTTTTCTTCTTTGTATGTGTGCATATATATATATATATATATAGGATTATATTTTTCTTCTTTGTATGTATATATATATATATATATATATATATATATATATATAGGATTATATTTTTCTTCTTTGTATGTGTGTATATATATATATATATCCCTTGGGTGTTAAAGTGTTAAAGGTTTATAGCGGCGGGCAGCTTATCTATTCCGTTTGTAGTGAAGGGTAATTGTATACCGTTGCGGGTTAACGGAATTTGGCCTTGTGGAAGATAACCCACTTTAAGTCATAAAATGATTATAAATCAAGAAAGGTAATTTGAGTATAAAATAACATTTATATATACACATGTCAATTAATGCTTTACAATTAAAGTAATGCTTGAAGGATAGGTCCAACGGAGGTTAAAGTGTTCATGACAAATAATAATACTGAAAGAGATAAAAGGCTTAAGAATGTGAGGAGTGTTCATTTTGAAGTTGCCACTTCTAAGGTCCATAAGTCAGTGAGTTGGTTCGTGAGGAATGTCTTTGAAGAGGTCACTCCTGAGGTCAGTAAGTACTTTTGAGACAGGGAAGGAGTAATGAGATGTGAAGGGAGGCGAATACAGTAGCCGCTCGACTTAAGTCAAGGAGATATGATTATATTCTTCTCCTGTCACCGTCAGTCTGTCTGGCTTTCTGTCTGACGATGCTTTTTGTCTCCGCTTTTTGGATCAAACAGTTCGTTTTGAATTTCACACTTGTATTTGATTCTGGGCTTCCCATTGGCTGATAAATAAAATTCGCGTAGGATCGCGAAATGGAAATTTGATATTTGATTAATTTTTATTTTTCAACCGCAACATCTGCGCGAATACACCTGTGCAGAGATGATTTTTATTCATTCGTTTTCTGGTTGTTATAGAGCAAACTTCCGGTCAGCTCGCTTTTGCTCGTCGGTATCACCACATTTTCATTAGTACTTCTGACACCATGTTCTATTTTACCAGTTCTATTTTACCATTTAGTGAATTAAGTGCTAGAAACAAGACAATAATGTAAACAGAGGACAGACGCTCGTGTTGTCAGTTCAACATTTTATTAACGACTACTGCATATGTAGATATATAAGGTGGTGGGAGGTTGCAGAACAACGGGAATTCTAAGGTTGTAGTAGGAGTAGTAGAGTATACAACAGAACCGTGTCGATTCTACGGGGAGAAGGGGGCCAGAATGAACGAAGCCCTTTCTCCCATTTTGGCTGACTCCTCGCTTGCCCCCTACTTTTACAAGTTTCAAAAGTTTATGAAACTGATCAGTCACTGATTTTGATAAGATTAGATCTTCAGCACTTTTCCCTCTGCGTTTTCTTTTTCATTTAACTTTTTAATGATACATACAGAGACCAATTTGAAAGAAAAGCAAACAAAATAAGACAACCAGATAAAAACAGACATGTTGTTAGGGAGAGAAAGAGATGCTGCTTGTGTCCCCCACCACCACTTTCTCAGAAAAATTTCGGCCCGTAAATCACCCTTCCCCACTTTCAGAGTTCCACAATCGCAACTGGCTACTTCCCCGATTACTGAAACTTTATAGTGATCATAAGCTGTTCAAGTCTAAGGTTAACCGCTACCTTCCTCATATGTCTACATGATTATTACTTTGTTAGCATCTGTCTCAATTGGTCCGCAGGCATTGTACAGGGACGTGTTTCTTACGCTTTTCTGTTTAACAAGATGTTGACTGCTCGACGACCACTTAGAATAACAGATTTGAGTTCTGCGCATAGGATCGACGCATATCTTCCGATAACAAAATAATTATTTTTCATTACTGATTTAGCGAGGCAATGTTTAAAAAATATATCGACCAATAGAAAAAGGAATTACCTACCAACTGAACAGATAACCAGTGAAAGAAGAAAAACCGAGAAAAAGTGACAAGTTCATGTGAACTTTAGTGTTGTTATAAAAAAAAAACCCCCGCATTAATTAAACATCAGCCAAAGTGGAAAGACGGGGTCATGCAGAGATAGCTTCGTGGTCGAGCGACGATCCTTCCCTTACCATCAATGCAGCTGTTTAAAGTTTACGCAGGAGCTCAGCTTACAGCAACCGGCACACTTTCGCCTTTTCTTTCTCATTTTTTTTTCTTTCTTACTCTATCTTCAAAGGTAGAGGAAGTCAAAAGTCACATGTATTCTTTTTTCTTGAATTAATGATTGCTGGGGTGAAGAAGTGATTAACCCTACAGCAGTAACGGCAACAGCTACAGTTTTGCCTTTCAGGTCACCCATTCCTTGGCTTCCGCACAACAACAAGGTGAACACCACTGTAAAAAAAAAAAAAAAAAAAAAAAAAAAAATTGTGTGAGTAATCGAGAAAAAAAAAGACAACGTGTGTGTCTCGTACCTCAAAGAAAAAGATTTCAGGCTAAAATAATTTTCAATGATATCTTATAAATATAGTGTGCGTAAAAAATGCAATAAATTCCTTTTTTATTATTATTATTATTCTTTTAAACTTTAATCACATTATTCGAAATATCAACTCTAGTAAGGAATAACGCAATAATGCTGATACATTTTTTTACGGATTAATTATTATAATGTTCTCAACAATTTACATATGATGAGAATTGATTGCTGAAGACAACTTTAGCTTGATAATGTAATCCAAGGGAGGTAACTTTTTGTGCAGGGGAGATCATTTTTTATAGTAACATTAATATAAATTAATTCTATATAGGACCGAAAATTGATCTGCAACGTTTAGGAACATAGCTAATAATCAGTTTAGGAATAATAAAAATAAGATATCTTCAATTATTTTAAATTGTTTAAACATCATGGTTATATCTGCATATTTTTAAAAAAATCCTTCTCAAAATTTTTCCTTTCTTTTTAGTAAAATATTACTTTTTCTTGAGACTAGAAACAAGGTTTCCGCACAACTTCATTCATTTATATTGTGTGTGTGTGTGTGTGTGTGTGTGTGTGTGTGTGTGTGTGTGTGTTTAGACAGAAAATTTT
Source organism: Ascarosepion bandense (assembly GCA_037127315.1). NCBI lineage: Eukaryota > Metazoa > Mollusca > Cephalopoda > Sepiida > Sepiidae > Ascarosepion > Ascarosepion bandense. The sequence goes on along the minus strand of JBBBDQ010001018.1, from coordinate 5,128,195 downwards.
CTTTTAGACATATCAGATTAAATAAATTGCAAATATTGTGTCTGCTTATTTTTAAAATCCGTTCTTACTCATGGATTATCTTTCGCGTATTATAATTGAAAAAATGTAAAAACTGAGCTATAACGTTGACAGGTGATTTTATTATTCATTCGTTGATGTTCCCAAGTACTTTCAATCTCCTTCTGATATCATCTTCAGCAAAAGCAAACGATAGATCCTCGAGGCAATATTCATTAAAAACTTAAGCAGTCAATTAACAGAATCAGCTATGAATACTGTAGTAATGTTTTAAAATGTTTGTAAAAAAAAAAAAGGGTTCTCATGCTTTAACACGTGCATGACCATGACATTACAACATCATTTTGGATAATTTTCACTTTCTAATGAACGCTAAGCAATTTGTCAACCGTTATATTTGAAGCAAAAGAAAAATTTACAGTCATTTTTATCAACACAGTTTTGCGGTTATTTTTTGTTAAAAGAACTTGCGAACATTCAGAAATGAGTAATAAAATCATCTGTCAACGTTACAGCTCATTTCTAACATTTTTCAATTATAATACGCGAAAGATTATCCGTGAATATGAACGGAGAAGCAGGCACAATGTTTGCAATTTATTTAATCTCACACACACACACACACACACACACACACACACACACACACACACACACACACACACACACACACACACAAGTTATGCGGGAACTTTGTTTCCACTTTAATATTTTCAAAACTACGATGAGAATTTAATACTGAAAGAAACTAGAAAATTATTCACACTACCATTTTTACTCCAATATTTTTTTTCTTAATACGATGAACGACGATCATAAAATAACGCTTCCTGCGTATTTACCCTCAAGTTATATTATTTTATCACATAATAACCACCATTGGCTTACATACTTAAGAACGAACGTTTTCATTTTTTAAAATCATTCTGCCCAAACAAGGCAGTAAAACCACTAAGGCGCAAAGCGTTAATGAGTATGGAAATATAAGAAAAAAAGGGAAACATTATTAAGGAGCGAGAACAAGACAATTTTTAACCCAGGCCTCTACACTGTGTTTAGATCTTCAGTGACTGGGGGCAACCTTTAAAATGCGAAAGATCGTTACTGGAATTGAATTAAGAAACTAAGAAATAATGAGACCTAGCTGCTAGTCTAGTCAGTCAGTTAAGTGCCATACGTGATACACGCTTGGGCGATCATGTCTCGAAAGAGACATGACTGACTGGGCAGAAGATTATTCCGCAGTAGGTTGCCATTGCTTTCTGCGGTAGACTGGTTGCTGACCAAGGCTATAGAACCCAATCTGTCCTGTTATTTAACCCATAACTGGAAGGAAGAGAGGGATTAATACCTTTCCCAAGGGTATTTGCACGTAAGTGAATACAATGGATTCAAGTGAAATTCGAACTCAGCTCCCCAGTTTCTCGTTCTGAGCCGATATCCACTGTACCACAACTCCTTAAATTCATAAAGTCAACATACCAAAGTGGAAACTCATCAGAACAACTTCCATGAAAATATTTCTAGAAAAGACAGTGGGAAAATAGCTCAGCTTGAGATGTCAGGTCAGGATTTATAATATTGCAGATTTTTCTTTGAATTTTGTCAAGAATCTCTAGGTAAAAAAACAGAGGCATCAAACCAGAAATAGCAACAATATCCAATGTATGGATGAATAGTAGATTTATAAAGATGTAAGTTAGATTAGCATGAAAAAAATTCACTAGCTCAATATAGTGAACCAACATTTTAGTAGCAGACTTAACAATTGACGATAACTTCTTCTTCTATGTGCCTTGTCCTTTCAGGACGTAGGCGATTATGGATTTCCATGTTTCTTTATCCCTGGTGGCTCTTAGCACGCTTTCTCCTGTTGCACCATACAACCACCATTCTGTCATTCACTTGCTCAGGCTCTTCAAATATGTTATCCACTGCTTTCCCCCGTCTCTTTTCCCCTCTATCTGGCCTGTTAGTATCAGGTTCTCCAAGCCTTCCTTCCTCATTGCATGTCCCATGAACTTTAGCTGTCTCTTCCTGATGCTCAGTATTAATTTCCTTTTCGTTTCCATCCTTTCTAGAACCTCATCATTACTCACATACTCGATCATTGATATCTGCAGCATCCTTCTGTAGAACCACATTTCAATTGCTTCAAGTTTTTCCTTCATCTTCGATGATATTGTCCAGCATTCATTGCCATATTGAAGAACTGACATCACACAGAAATCCATTACTCTTATTTTTTTTTTTGTTTCTAGCGAAATTTTTCTGTCCATTAATACTCTACTCAGCTTCTGAAATGCGTCCTTTGCCATGCCACTTCGCCTTCGGATCTCTGTGTCACACTTTTCATTTTCTGTTAGATATTTAATAGATATTTAAATTTTTGTACCTGCTTGATTTTAGTATCCCCCACCTGTATTTGGCATTGTGGGCTGCTCTTTTTGCTGCTGACCATGCATTCGGTTTTCTTGCAGTTTATTTGTAGCCCTCTTCTTTGTCACTCTCTTCAGCTACCTTCTGTAGGTGATCTTGTAGTTTCCTTTCCTTGTCTGCTATCAGCACTGTATCATCTGTGTACCTTATGTTGTTCAAATTGTGGCCTATGATGATGAATCCTGGCCTAACCTCTAGGGTCCTTGGAATAGTCTTGCTGTACAAGTTGAATAGATCCGGTGAAAAGACACATACTTGTCTTATGCCCATTTCTATCTTTGTATATCTGCTAAATTTGTTACGTGTCCGTATGCAAGCAGTTTTCTGCCAATAAAGATTCTTGATCTCTCTTATATCTTTCCCAAATATGTTGAGGCTGCTGAGCATCTCCTTCAATTCCTTGTGGCATATTTTGTTGAACACCTTTGCATAATCGATAAAACATAGGTACAAGTCCTTCTTCATTTATATTGCTCTTTTGGAGAGCATCCTTATCATAAATATGGCGTTCCTTGTTCCAGTGTATTTGACAAAAATGCACTGTTCTTGTCCTATCTCTGGCTTGATTCTGCTTCTCACTCTATTCATCAGTATTTGAATGATCGATTTTGTAATGTGACTCATTAAACTGATTTTTGGTGAAGTTCACACTCATTCAAATTTATGTCAATGGAAACCATTACTAAATGAAGTGGATTTGAGAAAATAGAAAATGAAATGGGCTTGAGAAATAGAAAAGGAAGACTGACATTGAATTTAAATCTCTAAAGATTGTAACTTACAGGAAAGCAAGAAGCCAGAAGAGAGTTCCAGAATTGAGAGGTTCAAGGAGAGAAACAATGAGCATAGAACTTATCACAAGAAGAAATTTGATGAAAGATAAACTCATTAAAAATTTATCAAAATAATTCTTCATTAAAGAAGTTTGGACAAAAAAATAATTTAGGATGAATGAATTAAAGGAATGTGAATCAGAAAGTAATCCTTTTTTTCTTGTTCTATATTGATCCATGACATCAGAAACAGATCTTAGTGATATGGCTGTAGAGATTAAAACTTCTGGCTGATAACACATATTTTTGACGTTTTTTGCTTTGTTAAAATTTAACAAAATGACATTTGGCATGAATGTGCTTACAAAGCTGGTTTGTGACACTGAATTCCTTCATGCAGAAAAGAAATGAGTTGGCATTCATAGACTGGCCTAATTGGTCTCGTAAGATACCCACTAAGTTGTACTGCTTTAGGACTATAAACATCTGGAAATAATCTTCCTCTCTTTCGCTTTTGCTCCAAGATACAGCTGCATACACACTAGGATATTTACATTATTCAGTCTGTTGTCTTCATCTTTATTGCCATATTTACAATGTTTTGGGCATTGTATGCTCCGACCTTCTTCAGGTGACTAGAATTTTATCATATTTTGATCATTAGGGTAGATTCACTTCCAGATGTTTTAGTTAATACCATTTAACTCAGCTCTCTAGGTTTTCGTTCATCACTACTATCACCAAGTATCGAACTCAATGGATCCAATCAATGCTTTTATTCACTGGGGCATGTGTCCTTGAGGACATCACTGTATGAATTTTTGGGACTTATAGACCTAATGTCCCAGTAACCAATTTTTTACTAGAGCTCATATTACAATCTTGTTGTTTGTAGTTGGTTTTCTGTAGCACTCCATATTCCTGGTTCCTATATTGTATTCATTTCTATGCTTGGCCTGCTTAAGAGATTTTTTTGTGGCCTAGCATATGTGCTTATTCCTTAAGCTTTCATATTTTCCAGTGGTGTTCTCTATCTATTATTTCAACTTTATCCCACAAGGAACAATGATCTTCTTTTCCTCTCCATACATGGTCAAAATAAAGGGTTTGGTTCAAAATTCCAGTCACCTGAAGAAGGTTGGAGCTTACAACAGCCAAAATGTTATAAATAAGTCAATAAAGATAATGACAACAGTCTGAACAATGTAAATAATGTAAATACCATATCTCAGAAATATAGACAAATAAACTAGGATATATTCTCCCTCTTTTATTAAGCATTTATTAGTCATATAAAAATACATGTAATTATCTCCGTATTAAAATTCATTTCCTTTTCTTTTTTTGTAATCATCTCACATCAAGCAAGGCAGTACTGCCACTGGTGCACAGAGGGTTACATAAGAGAAAAGTAATGAGAAAGAGGAACAGGTTACAGAGAGTTTTCAGAGAAAGGGTAAGAGAAGGATGAGAACAGTGGTGTGAAGAGAGATACATGAAAGTATAGTGAAAAGGAAGAACATGGTACAAGGGTTGTCAGGGAAAGGATGTGAGTCAAGGAGATAAGAGACGACAGTTAACATTGCATTTAAATTCTTAGAGATTGTAGCTTTCAGCGAAGCAAATATATGGAAGGAAGCACCACAGAAGGAAAATGTGAGGAAAGAAACTGCTAGAGTAGAATTTGTGGTTACATTTGACTGGTTCACTGTAAAAGAGTGGGACCTAGTTGCTAGTCTAGTAGATCGAGTAAATTCATGCAGAGGGGCACCAGGAAGCTAAGCTCATCAGAGCAGGAGCCATGAAAGTATTTGTAGAAGGGACAGAGGGAAGCCACATTACATTGGTAAGAAAGTGACTGGCATTGAGCTACCAGACCAGGGTCAATTATTTTGCTGATTCACCTTTGAATTTTGTCAAGAATCCCGAGAAGAATAACAGAGGCATGCGACCAGATGTGACAGCAATATTCACTGCATGGACAGGTGGTAGATTTATATATGTAAAAGATGGATTCAAATGAGAAAAACTACACAGTGAAGCGACCTTCCTAGCAGCAGATTTAGCTATGGATTTAATATAGTCATTCCACTTGAGGTCGGCTGAGAGGGTTAAGCTGAGGAAACGCAGTGCATTGCTTTCAGGGAGACTAGCCTGTGCCATGCTGATTTGGGGTAGGAGTGGTTGTCTGTGGTGGTTAAATGATAGCAGCTTTGTTTTGGAAGCATTAAAATTTACAAGCCATTTCTTACCCCAGTCCACCACAGATTAGAGGTCTTTTTCAAGATCAGCAGCAAGGTTTGCTTTGTCAGCCTTGGTAGAATTCTTATCGAAGCAAGAGTTAGTGATGGTGTCATCAGTGTAGATGCCTACTTGAGATTTGATTACATCAGGGAAATCATTGATGAAGATCAGAAAAAGCATAGGACCTAGAATAGACCCTTGAGAGACACCCATGTTCATATGATAGGAATCATGCCCATTCAATACCGCCTTCATTACCTGATTTGAAAGGAATGACTGTATTAAATCAAACAAGCATCCAGTTATACCATAGCCCTGTAGCTTGCACAGAAGGCCAGCATGCCAAATTCTGTCAAATGCTTTGAAGATATCTAGGGCAACAGTTTGGGCTTCACCGTTCTTATTGAGAGCCTTATATATATACTCTGTGAAGGTCTTTAACATATCAGCAGTAGAGCTGGTGAAGCGTAAACTATACTGTTTACTGGAGAAGAGGCTGTGGGCTGTTAGATGTTGAACTACTTCAGCATTGATAATAGCCTCGAACATTTTGCCAAAAATTGGTAGGAAGCTGAAAGGGCAATAATTAGAAGAGTCTGAGCGTTCTCCAGAGTTCTTAAATACAGGAACCACAGAGGAGGACTTCCAGAAGGTAGGAGAGCAAGAAACAGAGAGGAAGTTGTTGTAGAGTTTGGAGAGAACAGAGGAGAATTCAGGGGCACATTTCTTAAGAACAATGGTTGGGATTCCATCACATCTGCTCGCTTTATGGGGGTCAAGCTTTGAAATTATTTTAGAAATCAGTGAGGGGGTAATGTGAACATCACTCAGTTGACCCTCAGTTCTAGGTGGAAAGTCAGGTCTGGATACCAAAGATGAATCACATGTTGAGTTGATGGGGAATCTGCAAGCAAAGCACTTGGCCATGACCCCTAAAGAAGTGAGGACCTCGAATTTATTGATTAAAAGAGGAGACTGAAGTCTTACTGCTGTTTATCACATTTTTTACAGAGCCACCACTATACGCTGTTTCATTCTGTCAGCAAACAACAGCTTAGCATCTCTTGCACTCATTACAAGCAAAGGCAAAAAGGTGCCTATTATGGTCAGATGTGTGGCTCTGATAAAGCTGGAAGAAGTGATTCCTGTGGACAACAGTAGCCAAGCAAGCAGTGGAGAATCAAGGGGATGAATTGGGTTTAAGTTGCAATTTACTAGCTGAGATGACAGCATTGATGCCGGCTTTAACCTAAGAAGAGACCTTGGATTCACTGTTTTCAACAAGATGTCTAAAATTTTTGTTCCAAGAGATGTCACACAGGAAACCTTGGAATGACTCCCAGTCTGCTCTTTGGTAGATATTCTACTGGTTGGAGGTTCCTGGGAGGAAGGGGAGTGAAACGAGATAATAATGGAAACTACAGTATGATCAGAGTTACCAAGAGGGCGATGCTGCATGATATGGCAAGAGTCAGGGATAGAAGTGACCCAGAGATCTAGCAGTGGGTCAGGTCCATTAGGTTTATTGGAGAAGCACATGAAGAAATCAGCCACTTGCACAAGGGATTGAGTGATTGAAAAATTCATGGTATGGACACCAGCAAGATCTATGACAGTTTTCCAGCCACTTGGTGTGGTGGGCATTAAAGTCTCCAAACACAAATATATGAGTGAACAGATGAGAGGAAATGGCCTTATATTGTTCAAGATGCTGTCAAGTATGGAACAGTCAGGAGATGAAGTGGAGTGGTAGAGAAAGAAAAAGATAGCTAACCAAGCTTAGTAGAGAGAGACGAAGACATGCCTAAGAATGATCTAGAGATTCAAGAGAAATCCCCCTAGGTAGAGGGAGATGTTTGTTGACATAAATGACAAGTCCATGCATATGGACATAAGGGTTTTTTCTAAAGAAGGGAAGATAAACAGGGATATAGAAATCAGAGAAAGGAGTAGAAGGGTCAAGGTTAATTTCACAGAGGACTAAGATGTCAAGGGAGTTTACTTGAAGGAAGGATTCAACACTGCAAAAGTTGGTGCGGGTACCATGGACGTTGAAGAAAGAGATGCTAACAAGTTTAGGCGATTTTTGTTTAGATGGTTTATTTTTGATTCTTACTTTGTGTGATGCCATAATTAGAGATTTTTTGTAAGGCGAGGCCTAGAGTAGTAGTATCAGTAAGTTGTCAAATGTAACGTGTAGGAAGGAACCTGGCATAGACTGCAGCATAATATGACCTCAGGGCTGCCCACCTGGAGGCACTTGCAGGGACATCCATCCATGCGCAACATAGCACTACAAGAAACCCCAATATTATTCAACTGCTGATCAGAGCAGCCTCTCAAGATGCCATGCAAGAGTTCAGGCTCCTAACTACCAGTTGGAAGCAGCAGCCAGGAAACTGCCAACCCGGTAACCACAGAATGAAGTGATGTTGCCACTATTCACACACATTACAAAAAGCCTGCAATGGCACTACTATTAAGACCAGAGTAAAGGAAAGAAACTGGGAACCTCTTCTTAAACAGAAAACAAGGGATGAGCCTCTACTCTTGTTCAAAAGAAGTAGGAGGAGTATAAACCGTCTGATAGTAAGGTCTATCTACTCAAATTTAAAAAAAAAAAAATTTACTAAGTTTTGACTTAGTTAAAGTCAGGAGATCCCTTAATAGTCACTACAAGAGAATTATAAGATACCTTTTCTTAGAAATTCAAAGGAAAACAACAAAACAAAATCAGCCTTTACTGCCAGGAGGACTAAAAGAGATAACTGACACAAGTATGTTTTTAAATTTATCCAACACTTTAAGCAAGAGAAAAGCAGTTCAAATTTTGAAAATTAAACATTCAGAAAAATAGAGTCAATCAAGCTTATCAGAGACAAAATCTACTGCCATCAGAATATTAACCGAGTAGAGTGAAACTTAAAATTCATCATGGTGAATTCTATTTCACTTTTTAATCAGTTATTAATTCAGTTGGTGGGTAGCTTCATTGACCATAACACATTATATCAAAAATATACTAGAGAGGGAGAGGGAGAGTGTCAGAAAGCTGAAAACTCTACCCTTAACCAGAATTCAGGTCTCTACAACTGCAAAAGAAAAATAAAACCAGCCTTTGCTGTCAGGATGACTAAAAGAGCTAACTTTTACCTTGTCATTATTTATCTTGGTAAACAATGACAAACCATTATTTACATGAGAAAATTTTAATTGCCACTGTTTTAGTTGCACTAGAAGTAAGGACCACAACAAGATACTTGCTGAACATTAATGGAAATCAGAAAGTGGATGTAAGCATAGTTAAGCAGTGGGTAACAACAGTTGACTCTGTACTTGAAAAAGTTAAGAACATAGTGGTCAGGGAAGCATCTTCTCAAGAGTCTCTTCCAGAAAGCAGCAGCTCTTGGGAAGAAGCTGTCCAAATAGAACTTACTTCTTATCAATAGAAATCAAAGGCAATGAAGATGATTTAACCCTCGGTATGTAGCGTGGTGGGCATTTTTTTTTTATCAGTATCACCCCATGCAAGGCAGTAAAGCTACTAAGATACAAGTTGTTGCTGGGTGTGGAAGAATTAGGAGCAGAAACTTTAATAATGAGAAGAAAGTGGAAAGAGTAATCAGCAGATAGCAGTTGACATTGCATTTAAATTTTTGCAGATTAAAGTAGAGATAGTTACATTAAAGATGATAAATATACAGGCTGATTGAAAAATAACTCCCTATTTTATGTATGAGTGCCCAGCCAGGAGTACTGACTTAATACCCTGTGGCTTTTTTCTCTGGAATTAATTAAAGGAGCAAGCTGATTATACCAAACAAAGAATTTGGAAGAACTTGAAGGACTAATACAAAAGTTATGTCATCCATACCACATGATTTTCTGGTGAAATCAGTTGATGTAGTTCCTGGGTGGCTCAAGAAGCTGGTGCCCATATAAAATTTAAAAGCTTTCCTCTCATATCAATTTCTAGTAAAAATTATAGTTAATAAATAAATTATAATTATTTTAAAATGGAGAGTTACTTGTCAATCTCCCTATATATCTATCTAATCTAAACTTATTTATAAATGGAACTGTGTGTGTGTGTGTGTGCCTGTGTGTGTGTGTGTTCGTTACCTATAGAATTCCGAAACAGCTGAACCGATTTTTAGAGACTACAAGACACTTGTTGAACGTTAATGGAAACCAGGAACTGAATATGAGCACCAGTAAGTCATAGGCAGTAACAGTTGACTGTATAATTGAAAAGGTTGTAGTAGTCAAGGAAGCATCCTCTCGGGATTCTGTTCCACAAAGTAGTGGTTTTTGGGAACATGCTGTCCAAATGGAACTTAATTTTTATCAGTAGAATATGAAAGAAATGAAGATGATTTTATCCTGTATACATATGCATGTCAGGTCCTTTCTTAGTTTCACAAGTTCAGACTTGTGAAACTAAGAAAAGTATTTCATCTGGACATTTTCCATGGAAATATCAACAGTGTTTTGATAGGTTTACAATGTTTTAGCTTTTTCACCCACAATGCATAGGCACTTTTGAAATCTGTCAAGATTGAAAATAGAGAATTAGCAAGTATATTATCTGCCTATAATCTTTTTGAACAAATGAAAACCTTGCCTTCACAGAAATTAGCTGGTCAGCCAAGAAGAAGGAAATAAAGCCTCCATGAAATTCTTTTTTATATAAAATATAGAGAAAAATTAAATAAACTAGAGAAGAGTGTCTGAAGTCATGTGAGAGGTTCTGTTTTAGTTCCTCACAGCCTGCATTGTTCTTACTAATGTAAAATTATTCCCCAAGTATAATATGTGCCTATAATCAGCACATGGAACTTCAAAGAATTATCTCTGAAGAATCCAAGAAAGGTAAGTATTTCAAACGATCTCTCTTTTTCTATTTTTGAATGTATGAAAACCATATATCCCTCTAGTAAGCAAGAAGTTCTCTTATATTTGCCTTAAACATTTTAAAATATTATTTTTTTAAATTTTTTTTTTTTATAAGCGTTTCACCCCGAGCAAGGCATGTCACTGCCACTACTGTGCAGGGGGCTACGTAGAGTGGAGAAAGGCTGATTAAATATAGGAAATAACAGAGGGTGGGTGATAGGCGGGTGAGGATACCGAGAATGAGGGTTGGGTAGATGAGAGTGTTGTGAGAATAGTTGGGAGTTAGTGTGATAGGAGGTGTCTATTGACCCTACATTTAAACACCTGGAGAATGTAACTGTCGGGAAAGCAGACTTGTGGAAGGGAGTTCCACAGGCAGGAAGCGCGAGAAAAGAAGCTGTTGGAGTAGAATTTACGGTTACATCTTATTTGTTTAACTGTAAAAGGGTGGGACCTAGTTGCTAATCTAGTATCTCGTGTAAATTCGTGCTTAGGCGGCACCAGTGATCTAAGCTCATCGGAGCAGAAGCCATGAAAGTACTTGTAGAAGAGGCACAGGGAAGCTACATCACGCCGGTGTGAAAGCGGCTGCAGCCGGTCTGCCAAGTCAGTATCAACCACATTACAGATCCTCCTTTGTATTTTGTCAAGAAGCCCAAGGAGAGCAGCAGGGGCACCCGACCAGATATGGCAGCAATATTCAATACACGGGCGGATGGTAGATTTGTATATGTGCAGAATAGTTTCAGGTGGGAAAAATTTCCGGGCCCTGCACAGGGAGCCCACTTTCATAGCAGCAGATTTGGCAATGGATTCAATATAGTCATTCCATTTGAGGTCCGCTGAGAGTGTAAGGCCAAGGAGGCGTAGTATTTTACTCTCTGGGAGGCTAGCCTGTCCCATGCTAATGGGAGGTAGTTTCATGCCAGATTATTTAATCTGTTGCATGAACATTTTTGACAATACATGAAAATTATGAACTTTAAGTGTTCTGATTTATTTTCATGAAACAAACTACTGACACTTCTTCATGAGTGTAAATTTATGAATAAATGCATTGTCTCTGTTTATATTTCTGAGATGAGGTATTGTAAGTGTTTACATTACATTGTTTGGACTGTTGTCCTCATCTTTATTGTCATATTAACATTTCGGCCAATGTACACTCTGACCTTCTTCAGGTGATTTATATTGGTATTTTGAACTGAACCCTTTACTTTGTCCACTGAGGTAGATTGTTCTATTTCCACGTGTCATGCCTTTTTTGATATCTCAGTTTTCAGTTATTTTTCTTCAGTAACAACTCTCCAAGATTTTGCTCACCTTTGCTGTGACCATATATTGAAGATGAGGACAATAGTCCGGAACAATGAAAATAGTGTAAATATTCTTTATCTTGAGTGTCAAAAAATGTTCAAAGCCAGGAGTCTATTAAAGACTAAAACTGTATAAAATAAACACTATTTGAAACAAAATTACATACCGACGTACATATCAAAATATACCCAAACTTTATTTTTTAACCAAGAGTAGATAATATCACAAACATGCCAAAAATATTCCACTTCATCCACCCCATTTAAAACAAAGTTTCTATTGGTAAGAATTTAAAATCTCCATGTGAATTATTCTACCAATCAGAGAAAACAAAAACCTTATTTTTCTTGAGACTACTTTCAGGAAAACTTTCTTACAAAAAAATTGCCACACATTTTGACTTTCAAAATGAGAGATGCGACTGTCCCCCCAACCCCAGTGCATGGTGAAAGAAAAATATGTTGGTAACTCTTAATGTATCATCTCCAGCAACAGCATCGCCAGCCAGCTGGCAACTTCAAATGAATCATTTCCAACAACTCAACAAAGACGGTTAGTGAATCTTCACTAACAATAAGAGTCTTTTTTTCAACCGCTGTTTTTGTGTATTAACTATGCAAAGACTGTGGTGAATACGAAATAAAAATAAGTCTTTTTTCTTCTCTGTTTTCAAATTCATCAGCATGTACAAAAAACTATTTTGACCAATAGAAAAAGGAATTTGCTCTAGACTGAAGAAAAGAACACAGTGAAGTTTAACGAGTCTATCTGAAAATTTACTGTGACCAATGAAAAGGAAGTGGTTTACAAACTGAGAAAATGTAACAATTCAATGTCAGTGCTTTTTTTTTTATATAGATAGGCAGAGAAAATTGAATCAAGGGAAAAGAGAGAGAGAGAAAAAAAGAGAGAGAGAAAGGCAGAGTCCCACGTTTCTGAATAATACCAGTGTCAAAATTACATTCTGATACATTATCAGCCTCTAATGGGAGCAGCGTAATTTAAAAGAACTTTATTCAACTCCTATACTAAGTATCTTCAAATATACCTTAATACAACCATCTAACTTTTATGTTAGAAAGAAACTCTCTCAGTTTTTTAAAATATTTTGGAATATTACTTTGTGTCTAATAATTTAATATGAACATTTTCTCTTTTTAACAATTCATCAAAACTATGAACATTTAATGTTTGATTTAGTTAAGTGCCATACGTAATACACACTTGGGCAATCATGTCTCGAAAGAGACATGACTGACTGGGCAGAAGATTATCCCGCAGTAGTTTGCCATTGCTTTCTGCGGTAGACTGGTTGCCAACCAAGGCTATAGAACCCAATCTGTTCTGTTATTTAACCCATAACTGGAAGGAAGAGATGGATTAATACCTTTCCCAAGGGTATTTTCACGTAAGTGAATGCAATGAATTCAGCTGAAATTTGAACTCGGCTCCCCGATTTCTCATTCCGAGCCGATATCCACTGCACCACAACGCACATCACTTGTCCTAAAACAGGATACTGAAATTTCAAATGAGCAAATTTGTAAATAAATTCCTTATTTTGTTTCCTTAAAAATAATATGTGTGTTTCCTCGTCATTATCTCTACATAATTCAAGACTTTAACTCAAATGAAATCTTTTTTTGACATTTTTTAGATTTTAGATTCTTTTGAATTAATTTGTAGAGTAGTGAATATACATATATTTGTAAATACAAATAATTTATTTAACAGGCTTAACCATGTTTTCTTTATTTTTTATTTTCATCATTGATGAGAATTCAAATTTGTAATTTAACACAACCTGAATGACTGAATTTTTCCAAACCTAGTGGTGGTGGTTTGATACAACAATATAGTATTTAGTATATGAAAACTTGCTTTTTAAAAAGCTGTTATTGTGCTCACTCTATATGTTGTAGTTTCAGTGAAAATAAATAATTACTTGCAAATACATTGATTTACTAAGCATAGCTTAAAAGTGGCACAAGGCCTTAAGTATGAAGCACTCACAGAAGATTGAACTTGTAGTGAACAAAACAAGTTCTAGATTTAAAAATTCAAATGCTAATCACTGACTCATTAATTTCGTTAGAAATAAATGAATTTACTCAAATTTACAAAACCTTTGTGTAGCACGCACAAAACTTGCAAAATTTTGGCAAATAGAAAACTAGGAAGCATCTAAAAATAAAATAGAAATGCCAGAATCACATCTGGGAGTGAATTCTCAAATGACCTCTTCAAGCCCCACTAACGAAATAAAAAACGGTGCAAGCTCAACTGTCACCAGAGAGAAGATGACGAGTGTAATTAATATGTACCCTTGACAAACGTCAAGTGATCTTTATTATTACCTCTCTCTTTCTCTCTCACCTCTCACCTCCTTCCTTTTCACCATTCACCCTGAGCGATAACTTCAAAGACAATCCTAGCCAACAATAAACGCTCATACATACATGCATATGTTCCTGCCTACATACACATAAACTCACTCTTGCAAGGACTACTATGAACTCTTGATACCCTTAACTTCTTAATACTGTTTCTCAGTGAACATTAACTTTTACCAATTCATGTTATTCTTTTCTATTAATAAATTTCTTTTTAAACAGACAAAATGTAAACTTTTATTCTTCCACAAATCCACCGGCTGATAATCTTCAGATAATTCTGGATAAAATTTGCAAGTTGTAGGAAGTTTGGTTATGTTTCACACAAGGCAAGACTAAACTATCGCCCGGTTCACACTCCACCCATGTCTATTGAACAGGTGTAGAGGCTCATCCCTTGTTCCCTGGTTAGGATATGGTTTACGGTTTTCTCTTTTCCAATCTTTTCACTTTCTTTTTTGTTTAGACTAAATTATTGCCTGGTTCACACTCCACCCACGTCTATTGAACAGGTGTAGAGGCTCATCCCTTGTTCTCTGGTTAGGATGTGGTTTCCGGTTTTCTCTTTTCCAATCTTTTCACTTTTTTTTTGTTTAGACTAAATTATTGCCTGGTTCACACTCCACCCACGTCTATTGAACAGGTGTAGAGGCTCATCCCTTGTTCTCTGGTTAGGATGTGGTTTCCGGTTTTCTCTTTTCCAATCTTTTCACTTTTTTTTTTTGTTTAGATTAAATTATTGTCCGGTTCACACTCCACCCACATCTATTGAACAGGTGTAGAGGCTCATCCCTTGTTCCCTGTTTAGGATGTGGTTTCCGGCTTTCTCTCTTCTAATCTTTTCACTCTTACGTAGCCCCCTGCACATCAGTGGCGTTACCGCCTTGCTCGGGGTGGTATGATTAAAAAAAAAAAGGCAAATTCAAAAAAAAATTAACCATCTCCTTACTTCTACAAACTCTTCACTGATTTGACTTATCCATGTGCCTTTGAAGAATAAGTAAAGGGAGGTAATAAAAACGTGTACTAGTCAGAGTTATCTCCCCCATGTGTTTGGGTGAGCGGCCGCCAGGATCGCTATAAACAATTTTTTTTCTTATTTTGGGTAGGCGGTGGCGACATATTTGTAGGCGATCCTCTTTTTAACGTCAGAGTGAACACAAAAAATAATCTTCAATCATGAAAATGGCTGATGCTCCTGCCGTTGTGCGCCGCAATCGGCCTGGCACTAACATCGAGGTAATGCTCTATCCATATTGTTTACTACTCTAGTCTGTTTCGGTAAACGAAGAAGAACCTTGCGCGTCATCCATGGGTTGCCGTATAAAAACATAAGTGATCGTAAAGTGGGGGTTCAGTTTACAATAAAGATTGTATTGTGTTTTGATCCCCCTCATTTGTGTTATTTTCTATAGAGATGTGTTTTATTTCATTACTGGTGATTTTTTATAAAAAAGAAAAAAAGATTAGTGCTTCGTTAAAGCTGTTTTCTATTGTTAAAAGTCTCCTGTTGTATTTTGATTAATCATTTTCTTTTGTTGACAAACAAAACTTTTTTGTTCCGAAATATTCAGAATATGAGGGTTTTTTAAAAAATATATAAAATTTATTAAATTTTAAAAAGAATAATACTTTTTTAAATAATAGTCAGCACTTATTTATTTGATTTACAAATTTATTTATTTATTTTTTTGTAAATTGTACTTACTCTTATTCATTTTTAATATTCCGTTCATCTTTTTTTACATTTAAAAGTCATTTTAGAAAATTCAAATTAAATTGTGCTTGCGACTATATTTTAAAAATAAAATTTAAAGTTTAACAAAAGACATTTAGTAATGTTTTTAATAATTATATTGGTACTTAAACTGTTTTAAGAAACTAAGCAGGAAACATATTTCCTGCGAGAGAGCAAGACCAGAAACCCTTTTTTTAAAAACACTTTTTTGCTGTACCTAAAATTAATTTTAAAATTTAAAATTAATTATTAGCCTTTTAGGTTTACCACCATAATTTGACACACCTCAAATAGAGACAGTTTTGGAGTTGAGGTTTAATTTTTTTCTTATAATGAAATGAAATATTTTTTTTATGAACCAACACAAATTACCTCCGACCCAAACCAAACATTCGTTATGGACTGAAAAAAATATCAGAAAGAAATAAAAAACAGTTTTTATCGTCAGCATCATTGTCTTTCTTATTAATTAGAAAGATCAAAAATTATTTCTGGCAGCTGCCGTTATTGTCTAAAGGAGAAAAATAAAATAGATCGCAACAATCAAATTGTCATTAAATTAAAAATTAGTTGCTAATCATTGCTGGAAAAGCTCACTAAAAATTCAACAATCCCTAGTATTTTAAAAACTATTTTGGATTTTTAAACGTACTGTCAATATCTGTAAGTATATGGACGCCCATATATGTCATTAAGAAGTCGGTTAAGTGCTATACGTGATACACGCTTGGGCGATCATGTCTCGAAAGAGACATGACTGACTGGGCAGAAGATTATCCCGCAGTAGGTTGCCATTGCTTTCTGCGGTAGACTGGTTGCCGACCAAGGTTAGAGAACCCAATCTGTACTGTTATTTAACCCATAACTGGAAGGAATAGACGGAAATGATTAATACCTTTCCCAAGGGTATTTGCGCGTAAGTGAATGCAATGAATTCGGTTGGAATTCGAACTCGGCTCCCTGATTTCTCGTTCCGAGACGATATTCAATGCACCACAACGCACATAATTTCTTTTCAAAAATGAATCTTCATTCTTCATAATTTCCAAAGTACCAAACTAAAGATTTAATAAAATATAAGATTACTTAAAATATTTTCTTAAATTTTAAAGAGTATAGGATATTTTTAAACGTACTGTCAATATCTGTAAGTATATGGACACCCATATATGTCATTAAGAAGTCAGTTAAGTGCCATTACATTTGGTGATTTTTAAATGTTCAATGTTTATTGTTTTAAAAAGCAATGATTAGAATTGTAATAAAACCTAAATATTTGAAAGTAAATTTTCTTTGTATAAATTCACTCTCATCATTATGTTTAGCTTTTACTACCAATTCTAATCCTTGTTTTTTTTTTTTAAAACCGAGGAGTGAATGTAGTTAAAAAAAGAAAAAAAAAGTTGTATTGATTGAGAAACAGTTCTTTTGACATTCAGTTTTATTTTTTGTTGGTGCAAAAGTCCAAGTTTGTCTTTTTTTTTTTTTCTTCATATAATGTTTACAGTAATAATGAAATATTCTCAAATTAAAAATCTATGAACTGATATATCCACCCCCTCCCCGGTCTTTTTGAACAAGAGGAAAGGTTTATCCCTTGTTTCCTGTTTGGGTTTCTGGTACCTCCTAAAGTTTATATCAACTATAAATCCCACTACACTTTTTTTCTTTATATCACCCTAAGCAAGGCAGTAAAGCCACTAAAATGCAGGCGGCTACAGGGGCGTGGTAGAATTAGAAACAGAAACATTCATAGTGAACAGAAAGAGAAAAGAGTAATCAGGACAGTAGATAGTGATTGAAAATTTATTTCAATTTTTGCAGATTAATGTCGGCTGGAATGCATGGGGCCAGAAAGAATTTTCACATGCAAGAAGTGTGAGAATAAAAACTGTTAGCATAGAACTTATGACTACATCTATAGTCAGCTTAATGGTAAATTGATGAAATCTTGATGACAGTCTAGTTTTGCACTTAAATTCATAAATTCTAAGTACCAAAGTGAAAAGCTCATCTTAACAATTACCCTAAAAACTATTTATGAAATGGCACAGAAAAGCAACCTTGTGGGTAAGTAACTGAATCCAAGCTGCCAAATCAGGACCAATAATATTGCTGATTCTTCTTTGGATCTTATCAAGGAGACCAAGGTAAATAGTAAGAGTACTGGACCGACCATATGTGGCAGCAATATTCTAAGCATGGACGAATGGAGGACTTATAAATATGTAAGATAGATTCTGGAGAGAAAAATAGTCTTGCCTGACACTGTGAACCGACTTTCTTAGCAGATAACCAAGCAATGGTTTCCACTTTGTCAGCTGAGAACATTAGCCCAGCCTTAGAAGGCACAATATGTCACTTTCCTGGAGATTATCATTAGAGGTAGAGATGGTTCTCTCAGATGATTAATGGAGAGATTAGTTTTGGAGGTGTTAAATGATAGACCATCTTTTGCTCTAGTTAATGATGATCTTAGGTTGCTTTGGACATCAGTTGCTATTTTGATCTTGTTGGACTAATCAACCTAACTATTAAGATAGGAGTAAATGTTTGTGTCTTGAGATCTGATGTCATCTGAAAGGTCGTTAATAAATACTAAAAATAGCATATGGTCAATGATGGAGCTCTGTAGGACATCCATTTTAGTATGAAAGGATCTAGACTAATGGCTGTACAGGATAATTTTCGTTTCATGTTTTGTTAGGAAAGACTGGATCAGCTCAAAAATATGTCTGGAGACACCATAGCTCTTCAGTTTGTAGAGAAGACCTGTATGCCAGACAGTCAAAAACTTTTAAGACATTCAATACTATAGCCTCGGCTTCACCATTTTTATCTAGGGCATGATAGACTCTTTCTGCATTTATTGTCAGTATATCAGTAGTTGACCCAGAGAAACAAAAGCTGTATTGCTTGTCTGAGAAAATGCCCTGAGATGAACCAATTTGGCATTGATTACGGCTTCTAGGAGGTTGCCAAAAAGAGGTAGAGGGCTAACAGGTCGATAGTTGGAAGTGTTGGATGGCTCCCCAAAATTCTTAAAAACTGGAACAACAGGTGATGATTTCCAGCAGATAGAAAATGTTTCTACCTAAACTCTGGAATTTCTTTTAATGCTACTTTTTTTTTCTTCCATGGGTGTTCACACTCCTTCCTGGTATTTTGAACAGGAGTAGAGGTTTATCTCCTGATTCTTGCTTAGGATTAGGTTTCTGGTTCCTTTTAAAGTTTTTTTTTTTTCATTCTCTTTCATTCCCAATAGCCACTTGCATCTTAGTAATAATATTGCTTTTCTTTGGGTGAATTATTTAAAATATGATATATAAAATAAAGATGGAAGCTGATGATGGTTTGCCTGAAATAGGCCCATACTTCCAATTCACCATCAAATAACATGTCTGCCTTAATTTTTCTTATATTTGCTCTATATGTATTGATGTGCATATATGTTTAGAGCTCTTTTAGAGAGTTATCCTACCACTGTATGTACAGGATACTCCTTTGAATTCTTCTATACCCACACTGCATGTTGAGATATATATATATATATATATATATATTTTTTTTTTTTTTTTTCTCCATTATATTACCCAGTAATTTAAACTCTTTCTTATTCTATTTTTGTTTCCATTTTTCTTGAAACTTTCTCATTGTTCATATCTTCCATCCAATGTATTATTAGCATGGTTTTATAGAACCCCATCTTGGTTACCTAGGGTGTCATCTTCATCTGTGAGAAAATAGCCTGCTGTTCACTGCCATATAGGAGGATAGATATTACATGACAGTTCAACATTCTTTTCTTTGTTTCTGATGAACCAGTAATTTACCATCTCTGGTTCACACTTTTTAAAAATTTATTTTGAAATCAGTCATGTAATTCCAGTTGATCTCTGATCAATAAATTATTATAAAACAAAAATTAAGTTGCAGTGTACTAATTGAAACTGCATTAATCAAGGGATTCCTATATAGTAAAGTCCTTCGTTTAAATATAGACATGCAAATGAGCTATTACACCAAAGCTGTCAAAAATGTAACTTAGTTTAATCAGATGTGTATTTGTTACAGTTGTTTGAATTCTTGTCGAATTCATTGCATTCACTTACACACACAAGCCCTTTGTAAAGGTATTAATCCATCTCTTTTAGCTAAGAGTTAAACAGCAGGACAGATTGGGTTCTATATTAGGGGTCAGCAACCTTTTGCTAACTATGTGTCAACTTAGGGTTTTAAAATCATTCAGTTAGCCAACAGTATATGTACTTTTATACAAGTCAAGATCAATATACCTGTTCAACAATATATTTCATATGGTAATATATACAATAATATATAAACCACATTAATAGAAATAAACTGTTTTTGAAAGTTTTTTTAAGTTTTTATTATTAATGGGAGCCTTCCCCCTGCATGGTCTTATCTAGTTACTCAACAGTTTCTAAATATTCTGGTTTTGTAGACTTAACACTGCTTTCATGTGAGAGAAAATTTGCTCACAAATTGAACCAAAAGCCAAAAGAAGATAAAAAAACAACTTTCTTCAAACAGATGAAAGATCTCTAGAGAACTGTTAGACCCTAAACAGTTCTTCAAGCGAGTAGTTGTAGAATTAATAAAAGACTCACTTTCGTAGAAAGGTCTCCTTGTCTGTAAGTTGGTGTCCTTATTAGCGGTGCTCTTAGAAGGTGAAGCAAGCAGGGAGTCCGGCAAGTGAACAGTTTTGAACCTACTAAATATCTTTTTTGCATTGTAGTAGTTATTGGTTTGGACTTTGATGTCATTTGTGGCTGCATGCCATCGGAAATTCCTTGGCATGCCACAGGTTGTTGACCCTTGTTCTACCGCAAGTATGTAACATGTATGGCACTTAACTGACTGAAACCCAATCTACAAAAAATTAAAAAAAAAAAAATATTTGAAGTTTAATTTATTGATCTGCCATAAAATTCTTCATTTGAATGTTGCAGTTTCTGCTTTTACTTGAAATCTAACTTGATAGTTAATAAATATAATTGTTTGATATAAATTATTTGGGTAAACTTGAACTTTAGTACCTGCAAAAAAAAAAAAAAGTTTAGAAAGAACAGTTATTTCCCCTTGAGACTGCTATTATTTTTAACTACCTTCACTCCTTGGCAATGCTAGTTTTCAAAAGCGATGATTAGAATTGTTATAAAAACTAAATATATGATAAAAGTGAATTTATTTTATACATTTTACTTTTTGTTTTGAGAATTTAAAACAAGAATATTAAATGCTACTCACCTATTAAATTGTTTATTTATGAGAATAATTTTATATTTACAACATTGTAAAAAAATTTAAACAAAACTAATGCAATGCAATATTTATCATTTACCAATTTATAAAGAAATAAATATGAAAACAATTTTTTTATTTATAAATTTAAACATTTATTGTATCAAAATATTTGAACCAATTAAAAGGAAGTCTTGATTATTTCAAATTTTTATAAAACTTGGATCAGTTGGAAATTAGCCAGCGTTTTGCTATACATTATTCGAACTATTGTATTCATCTTTGTTGCCATTGTACAACGTTTCAGACGTTGTGTGCTAAGAACTTCAAACTGAACCCTTTATTCGAAATTCCTAGCACCTGAAGAAGGCCAGAGTATACAATGGCCAAAATGTAAACATGGCAACAAAGTTGAGGACAGTAGTCCGAATAATGTAAATATACTACCTCATCTCAGAAATGTAGACAAATAGATAGTGGTTGTTATTTTCATTACCAATTCTCAAGAACAAAGAAAATGTATAAATTGACTTTTATATGTTTAGATTTTTTGTTACAATTCTAATCATCGCTTTTTAAAATAAACATTGCCGTGTAGTGGTGTCGGTTAAAATAATAGTGGTGTCAAGGGGTAAAAATTTTTGGTCCTTACGTATTATCGGGAGGACCTTTAAAAAAACGACTCAAAAATTAAAGTAAATTATTTATTGAAACGGTTAAAACAATAAAATAACATTACATTTGTAATTCCGGAGGCCAGAACGTCGCAATTGCTTCCAAAAGTGACTCAAAGACATCAGTACAGGCAACATGCTTCCGCCACATGAATTCGGCCAAATACGACTCCAAATGGTGACGTGCAGTGCCACAGTGCTTCTTGTTTCGCCACTTTGTCAATCCCCATAGGCGTTCCACTGTCTGCGTATGAGCCCCGGTGTTCGAATCCACAAAGTTGTACTTGTGGTTGACGTTGAGGTGATGAAAGCCTGATTTTTCCAGTTCCTTGGTGTTATAAGCGGGGAAAAAAAAGAAAAAGTAAAAATCAAAGGTCCTCCCGATAATACGTAAGGACCAAATTTTTTTTTAGGCATGAAGGTTAAAATTTGGCATTATTTTAAACCATTGTTTATTTTTTTTCCCTCGAAATGCACCCATATCGTCTTTCTAAAATTACTGGTCTCAAGAATAGCTCATTCTTCAAGGGAGATAATCGAGAATTTGGAATATTTATTTGATTTCTTAATCCTGCCTTTGTTGATAAAATTAGAAAATCTTTTAGATTATTTAGTATTACTGTAGGAAAGTACCTAAAGTGGGACTGTCTGTTAGTTAAATTTTCTTTTTTGTTTAATATTTAGTCTGTCAGTTTCAGTTGCACCTATGTTCTGTACGTCCTTTATATGAACTCAAGAAAATGAAACTGAGACAAAATGTCAAGTCTTGGACTGTTCAAAATAATTTTCTTTTAGTTTTTTTTAAATAATTTAACCCCAAGCAAGGTAATAAAGCCACTAAGATGCAAGTTGTTACTCAGTGTGGAAGAATATGAGAAAAAGACATACATCTGAGATCCTATTACATCAATGCCTAGAAAATCTTTTCACGGTACACACAATATTTTCTTTTTTTTTTCTTTTATGACAGTGATATCCACCCTATACAAGTCTTGGGAGCCACTTGAGGTAAAACGTTACAGAGTAAGAGGCACCGTTTATGCGAATACGCAGAGAAGATAATGGTTAATTCTAGACTTGAACAGACCGAAGTTATAATGATCAGGGAAAGCATTCTCTTAAGAGTCGGTTCCACAAAACATCTCTTCACAGAAAGAAACTGCTTGAGAGGAAACTTACATCTTATACTCAGTGGAAACATGTAGAGCAGTAACTCCAACTGTCCTTTTAAATTCCTAATCTTCTGTACGGAAATTAGGGGAATTATGCCTAAAGACACATGATGATCTGCCACATCTTCTTGGATGATGGCCACCCAATCATGTTCGCTCTTCATTTTGTACATCTTACATGCATGATCCTGAAGGTGACATGCCAGGCCTGCTGTGTATTTGCATGATTTGTGACACATGTGATAGACGTACAATGTGCTTGTCACAACTTTGATGGATTTACACTGCTGTATCTGATTCTGTGCACCGTCATGTGCCTTTTCAGTTTGAAGCTAGTTTTGCATATCTTATCACAGTGTGTGGGCTGTGACACTCTGTGTTTCGGAAGTGTCAAGGGCATTTTTTTTTCTTTGGGGCCTCACATGATTCACCCAGCCAGCCTTTGATAGAAGTATGTGCTGACAGAAATCACATGTCCAACTCTTGATACTCTCATTGAGTCTGTGGTTATCACCAATTCAAAGTCACCGCTTAGCTGTTTGTGTTCCAGATGACATTCTTTGAAGAGTTGACAACCGTCTCTTATTTGCCCTCTCCATCAGTTAAGTGACAAACCCACTCATCAGTGGGGTATCAGCAAATGATTGCTTATAACACTCAATTTTTCTTTTTCATTTGCACTTGTCATTGGTGCAATTCTTTTTTCTTTTTTTTTTTTTGTAGTGTATGTGTCATTTATTTGTCTTTTGTTGCTTTTTTTTTTCTCTACTTTACACTCACTTTTGAGCCATATTTTTTTCTCTTTTCTTTCAATTGTTATTTGGTTCCATTTTTTTCTAGACAGGCTGTCATTCTTAATTTTTGATTGTTCTAGTATTTTCTTGAGTTAGGAAAATTGTATTTCATATATATATATATATATATGACTCAGAGACCAAAAATAGTCCTATACAAAAATTAAATTTGTGAAGTTATTCTAACATCCTCCGGCTGATTTAGAAGTCCGTTCTTGATGGACTATTTTGGGGATAGCCATGATTACTATTGTAGCACCCCCGTGGATGGCCCAAACAATTTCTCCAGCGGTCGTTCTCCATGCTGTGATGTTGCCAGGAGTTTGTTGAAAAAGTTGGAGTCTCAAGCTGGGGGTACAAGATTAAACTATAAGGAACGAACTTCCACAACTTGAATGAGTTAAATTGATGCTTTATTTCATTTAGAGTTAGCCTTTTCGGTGGGGCAGGCGAATGTGACACTCAGCTCTAGCTCTAATTAATGGAGATCAAATGCCGAACTGACTGACTCAAGACGAACAGAGTTTCTACTTCAAGTACATGCCCGGCTGACTAACTAACTCAACTTAACTTACTAACTAATCGGCGGAAAAATCACCTGTATTTATTTAAAACAATCCGGAAGTGCCTAGACCCCCCCCCCTCCCGGGCGATAAGCATTGGCGACTGTAAGTCCAAAATTTCAAGGTACTTAAATTTTCCTTCTTTTGATGTGTAAACATCCCGGCAGACATCCCATATTTTCCAGGATTTTTTTTATCTTTTTATCTTAATAAAGCATCATGTGAAGGCCACCAGATGTTTTTATAGCCTTGACACTTTGTAGCCAGGCGTTTTGTTATTGCCTGGAGAAAGCGAAAATTCTATTATCTTTCCTTTATTTTCTTAATGTGTGGTCAAGATACAATAAAGACACTCAAAAATCTATTTCCTAAAAGTTTATCTTTTTATCACATCAAATCACTTAGTCAAATATTTACCGGAAGACTGGTAGGATTTAACAGTAATCTGATATCCTTTTCTCTTCCACAAATTTCCTTATAAAAGAAAACGCATTTATTTATTTATTTTTTCTCTTCTTTTTCACTTTTGTTAAACGAAACACATGTTTTTAAACTATTTTCTATTCTTAACCATTTTGTATTTTAATCTATTATAATAAAATACATATTTTACAAATCCATCTTAATATACGCCTAGTTATCATGTCACACTATGGTTGACTTGAAAACAAGTGACAAACATATCAGCTGTTTTATTTTTAGTTATGTTTCTTTGTGAAGTGAGGACTCCTTTTGTATTGCAGTAAAGTCTCAAAATTGTGGACCAACAGCTTGCAGTTGAATGCCATAGATTTCTTATATTGAAAACCTTTCCATTCATAAACTCTAGATAATCCACTGTAAAATAGTTGCTTTTATTATAAACTTGTTTCTTTCTTTATTCTTTGTGTTCACCTCATAATTTAAAGCTTATGGCCACATCACATTGAGTAACATCGAGCCTGGTCATTACCAAGATGGGTGATCATTTGGGAATACTATGTGTTGTAAGCTTGAATGTGCAGTTCATGTATTGGATAATGGCTCAGAATCATTAATTGGAGAGTCGAGTTCCAATTCTATCGGATTTGTTATTTTCACTAATGTGCAAATGTCCTTTGAAAAGGTATGAGTCTACTGCTTCTCCACCAAACTATGGATTAACTAGTAAGTCTTGTATCACTAAACCATTATTATCTGAAAAAAAAAGTTTCTTAGACTTTAAAAATATTTTCTGGTTTTAAAATAGATTGAAAAGTTTATAAGACCTAAAAGACCGCAAATCAGTCACAATTTAAAAAAAAATTGTATTACACATGGATTCCACCTTTTACGTTTAGTGTTTGTTTTTTTTGTTGATAGTTTAGACTAAAAGATTAATTGTTTGTTTATTTTTATTATTCGTCCTGGAATTGATTGGTTGTTAACAAATAAACTGAATTATTCTAAATAACATTTCCAATAACAAAATAGCACATTTGCCAAGTGAATGATATAAACAGTTCGGAAAAAATATGTAAGCAATGTTGAGCCTGGTCAGTATTTAGATCGAAAATAGCAGATGCTGTAAGCTTGGATGTGTAGGTGGTCTAATGGATAATGGCTCAGAATTATTAATTGGAGAGCAGAGTTCCAGTTCTGTCAAGTTTATTATATTCACTTATATGCAAATATCCTTGGGAAAGGGATGAATCTGTTGCTTCACCCCCCTCAGCTATGAGTTAATTAGTAAAACTTACATTTATTTTTGGGTCGTGGAAAACAAAACTTAAGAATAAAACCAAGATGAGTATCTAAAAAAAAATAATAGCAGTCATCATAATTATAACAATTATTAGACATGAAATTGATTAGTCATTAACAAACTATGAATTTCTAAAGAAAATTATTTAAAATAACATTTTCAATAACACAATTGGCAAGTGAATGGTTTTGATACTTTGGAAAAAAATATTTATCTTTCTTAACACTTCTGTTGCAGTGTCTACACTTATGTTGTTATTCAACATAGTCTGCTGTTAAGACACATCAGTCAGTTAAGTGCCATATGTGATACACGCTTGGGCGATCATGTCTCGAAAGAGACATGACTGACTGGGCAGAAGATTATCCCGCAGTAGGTTGCCATTGCTTTCTGCGGTAGACTGGTTGCCGACCAAGGCTATAGAACCCAATCTGTCCTATTATTTAACCCATAACTGGAGGGAAGAGATGGATTAATACCTTTCCCAAGGGTATTTGCGCGTAAGTGAATGCAAGGAATTCAACTGGAATTTGAACTCGGCTCCCCGATTTCTCGTTCCGAGCCGATATCCACTGCCCCACAACGCACATCCGTTAAGACACATACACATCTTATTCTATTTTCTTGGTTTATTTTCTCTTTTAATTCAAGTTTAAGACAAAAATGTATATAAAGTGTTTTAATCACTGGTTCAGCCACAGTAAATTTATGTCCAGATTTTTACAACTATTCACCATTCTTGGCAGATTTTCTATTATCACAATGTGGGACATTTAAAAAAAAAAAAGATGATGAAAAGAAAAAGAATAAAGATGAATTTGGTAGATTGAAAAGAAATATTTCAAAAGTTTTTGAAACTACCAGCATTTCATGCATGTGTAGTCACAACAACGTCAACAAACCCAGTTCAATGAAGTCCTAATGGATGAAATGCATCACAAATATACTTTTTCCATTTTTATCTTTCAATTTCCTCAATACTGTCCTTGATATATAAAAAATATATATCATTATCTTATACAAACACACACACATATATGGTGTGACTTTTTTACAAAATCTGTTATTGTAATTTATAGTGTTTTTCTTCTTGTTTTGTCAAAATTTGTTTTTATATTTTTCAGCTTTTCTGCATTGAATTTAAGATAAATCCTTACCTAATTTTTCAGAATTGATTGAAAGTAAGATTCATATATTTTCTCATTAAGTATTGGTATGTCTTTGTGTGTGTGTATGTGTTTTTTTTTTTTTCAATGATGACAATATGCATATAAAGATATAGAATACAAAGTTTGATAATTTTGACAAATTAGAAAACTTTTATAGACTTGATTACATGTTTTGCCCTTATTAGATTGCTGTCCTTAGAGCAGAATAAAAGAATTATTTGTGTATATATACTTTGTCTACTTGCTATATATATATATATAATTACTGCGATAGGTAAATTGTTGTCATTTTATATTTTTAATTTCATTCATGCATTGTCTGATTTTGATTTTTATCAGCTACTCTGTATAGTTGGGTTAGTTGGGTACCATCTGTGAGAAAAAGAGCACCATGATGCAAATCACTTTGCCAGAAATTTGAAAACACCAGATTGTATTACTTGGCATTAGTGCTGGAAGCTCAAACATGTACATGTAAGTGTTTTGGTGTCAGTCTGAGGACAGTGTAGAGGATTCAGAGTTGGATAAGTCTAATGGTGATTATGAAGGTATGGAAGCTTGGAAAACACACTTTGATTGTTTTGATAAGAATAGAATTCCCAAACTTGTTGGTGACTGACTCACTCAATATGGAGGCTTACATCAAGTGCCTTGAGGAAGTAGTGCTGTCATGGGTCAAGAGGGTGGCTGCTGAAAGACCCTAATGTCTGGTAACAGAACTCAGCACTATGCCACACAAGCAGGAGAACCCAGTCATGGCAGTTAGACAATTTCTGTGACCACATCACCCTATACATCTGGCCACCTAACTCCTCAGACTTGACTGTAATTCCCTTGATTGTGTGGGTTGCAGTTGATCGAGAGACCAACAAAACTCCATGTAAGACTAAAGATGAACTGAATGCAAGGATTATAGCAGCATTCACCAACTTAAACAAAGAGACTGTCCAGAAAAGCTGCAAGAGATTCCTAAGTCATATGCAGACCATGGTTGAAGCCAATGGTGATTTTATTGAATAAATTTACTCGTTAGTATTTCAAGATATTTTTGTGTAATTTTAGTAAATTCTTCATGTGCCATGTCCTTTCAGGACATAGGCAATCATGGACTTGCAATTCTTCCTCTTGGTATCTCGCATAAACCTCACTCTACCATTCATTTGCTCAGGCTTATCAAGTATGCTTTGCACTGCTTTCCCCTGTCTCACTTTTCTTCTATCTGTTTTGTGAGTATTAAATTCTCCAGGCCCTCCTTCCTCACAACATATCCCAGAAACCTCATCTGTCTCTTCCTTATGTTAATTATGAGTTTTCTCCTTGTTTCCATCCTCATTGTTAATCATGTGCTCAGTCCATGGTATCCTAAGCATCCTTCTGTAAAACCACATTTCTGTTGCTTCAAACCTCTCCTTCATCCTTGAGGAGATTGTCCAACACTTACTGCCATACAGAAGGACAGGTATCACATAGCAATCCAGCACTCCCTTAGGTTCCGATGAGATTTTCCTGTCTTTCAGTACTTTGGTTAGCTTTTGAAATGCGTCCTTGGATCTCAACATCACACTTTTCATACTGTCAGCACGCTTCTCAGGTATTTAAATTTCTTTACTTGTTTTATTTTAGTTTCTCCGAACTGTAGTTTGCATTTTGGGGTTTTCTTTTTGCTGATGACCATGCATTCAGTTTTTTTTAGTTTATACTTAGTCCTTTCTTCTCACTTTCTTTTGCTCCCTTCTGTAGAAGGTCCTGCATTTTCTTTTCCGTGTCTGCTATCAGCACTGTGTCATCTGCGTATCTTAGATTATTGAGATTATGGCTGCCAATTTTTGTATAATTTATATGACAATTTAACCATCAAACTGCATATGTGCGTATATATATATATATATATATATATATATATAATCTCCAGATGAAGAGAACCAATAAGTTTAGAAATAAAATGTTTTAAAGATTTTTTTTCTTTTAAATCAACACACCCCAAGCAAAGTGATAAAGTGAAAGAGAAGGAAAAAACTTTAGTAAAAAGCCAGAAAACCAATAATAGTATAAATTTTTGAATTTAGAAAAAAAAAACAGAAACACAATAATAGTATAAATTTTTGAATTTAGAAAAAAAAAACAGAAACACAATAATAGTATAAATTTTTGAATTTAGAAAAAAAAAACAGAAACACAATAATAGTATAAATTTTTGAATTTAGAAAAAAAAAACAGAAACACAATAATATAAATTTTTGAATTTAGAAAAAAAAAACAGAAACACAATAATAGTATAAATTTTTGAATTTAGAAAAAAAAACAGAAACACAATAATAGTATAAATTTTTGAATTTAGAAAAAAAAAACAGAAAACCAATAATAGTATAAATTTTTGAATTTAGAAAAAAAAACAGAAAACCAATAATAGTATAAATTTTTGAATTTAGAAAAAAAAACAGAAACACAATAATAGTATAAATTTTTGAATTTAGAAAAAAAAAACAGAAACACAATAATAGTATAAATTTTTGAATTTAGAAAAAAAAACAGAAACACAATCATAGTATAAATTAGAATTTAGAGAAAAAAAAACAGAAAACCAATAATAGTATAAATTTCAGAATTTATCTGGAGACATTAGTTGTAGATAGTTAAAGCTGGATTAGAAAAATCTGGGAACAAGGGATAAAACTCTCCTCCTGTTCAAAAGTCTGCGGAAGAGAGTGAATTGGGTAGTTTACAACTGTATAAGATAATATTAATAAAAATTAAGGTAAATAAAATGAGAAGGGCAGAAAATGTGGTTTTATATATAGAGAGTTCAATCAAGTGCATGTATTTCACTAGGGGTACAATTGAAACAGCCAGCGGATTATATTCTATTAAGTTTTTAACTTTGTATTAATTGCAAGTTGCGATATCTCCTCAAAATAAAATCGAGCAAAAGATTAACTGCTCTAATTACCACTTAAGCATTTAAATATTCTATTGCATTCTATGCAAAAATATATATACTTTTTTTTAATCATATCACCCCAAGCAAGGTGATAATGCCACTGATGCACAGGGGGCTACGTAAGGGTAAAAAGAATGGAAAAGAGAAAGCCGGAAGTCACATCCTAAACAGGGAACAAGGGATGGGCCTCTTCACCTGTTCAATAGATGTGGGTGGAGTGTGAACCGGGCAATAGTTTAGTCTATCTACTCCAATTGAAAAATAAATAAATAAAAGAGAGTGAAAAGATTGGAAAAGAGAAAACCGGAAACCACATCCTAAACAGGGAACAAGGGATGAGCCTCTTCACCTGTTCAATAGATGTGGGTGGAGTGTGAAAAACCAAGAGGAAGGAAGAGCAAGGATAATAAAATGAACACCATAAAATGGTGGCTTAAAAACTATAACCACAAAAAAAGGGATAACCAGTTATCGTTTGTCACTCTTTAGAGCCAATTGAGCACAAAAACATAAATATCTGCTCAATGACAAAAAAAAAAAATTCCCAGAAAATCAACAGTATAAATCACAGACAGATTACATTTAGGCCTAGCAATAATTTTTTTTCTTCTTACAGAGGCTAGGCTGCTTAGAATTAATATAAATGGTCTCAACAATTCTCAGATGTTAATCTGAATATACTCTTGAAGTAGGTACAGTCGGCCATGTTTGGTACAAGGCCTCTTCACAAATATGGCCGACAATCCCCACAACTTAGGGATTATCAAAATCATCAGAAGGTTGAAAGAATAAAAGTGTTTTGTTTGTATATTTAGATAGAAATTTATTGATAGAACAGAGTAACATCAATCATCAGTTAAATGTTCAAAGAGAAGGTGTATTCAGGATTTAAGTGAATACAGAGTTCTAGTTGTAGCAAAATGTGTGTGTGAAGAAGAGATTAACAGGTTTATAATAAAGCCTGTTTCTTTCTTTCTTTTATGACTGGCAAGAAAGTGAAGTGTAAGGTAAAGCAATAAAGGGAAATGGTACTTATCGATGTTAATTTTCAATTACTGTACAAAACTACAGGCAAGTTTGAGCAAAAGCATGCTGTATAATTAAAAGAATCCAAAAGAAATTCTTGGTAAAACTACATCTCCAGACAACACAAAATCAATTTGTGATGGCTTAGTTTGAGGTCATCACATGGTATCAATATTCTTTGATCTTGCAAAAGCTTATCATGACACCACATGGAAGTATGGTATCCTAAAAGACATGCATAAGATGGGAATAAAAAGGAAGAAAACGCTTATCAAACCAAATATTCCAAGTAGGAAATTGAAACACAATAAGAGACACACACAAGTGGGAAGCATGAATGCCTCTAGGTAGCATTTATGAGTTATATTATTTATTCTGAAAATGAATAGTATTATCAAAACCATTAAAATAGGAATTAAAAAATTCCTATATGTATATGGTTTCTCAGTATCATCCTTATCACCAAACATGCCTTCCCTGGAAAGATATCAAGATAGATGTATTGACAAAATAAAATGGATTCTGTTTCTCTGAAACAAAAGCTGTTTGTATGCATTTTTGAAAAAAATGACTGTCACCTCAAACCAAAATTAAAATTAAATGAACTCTTAATTCCCATAGTCTAACAAATAAAATATCGAGGAATCATACCAAATAGCAAAGTTAATTTCAATGCGTACATTGATTAGCTTAAACAAAAATGGCGAAAGGCTTTGAAACTTCTAAAAGTAATATCAAAAATGAAATTGGATAGCCACCAATAAGTAAAAATTAGACTATGAATGCATTATTTACAGTGTCACATGTAAATCCTATCTTAAAAATCTACAAGCCATACAAAATCAAGGACTGAGATTAAGTCTCAGAGTCTTCCAGACCTCAGCAACACAAAGTCTCTATATAGAAGCCAATGAACCACCAATGCTTCTGAGATGGGCAAAAGTATCCCTCCAATATGCACTAAAACTACAATTCAACCCAAATAACATGCCAAAAAACATTTGAATCTCAATGTATCCAGTTCGGTAGAAATAAACTAATAACTATTCCTTCATTTGGACTTTGAATTAACAAAGTACTCAAACAAATAAATAAAGATCCTGGTAAGATAATGCCAGTCACAATAAACAAGGTAGCTATGGACAATCCCCAAACCTCACATAGACCTAACATTGGTGCAAAAAAAAATCAATCAACAAATATTTGTCTGGAGAATTAAGAGACAAATATCATGACTATAAACAATTTAACACAGATTGATAAAAATCCTAGATAGAATAGATGCAGCATCTGTAGACAAATTGATAAGCAAATCAGGCTACCAAATAATGCATCCATCTATACAGTTGAACTACAAGCCATTAAAATGGCACTTAAAATGATAGAAAATTCAAACAATGGGAAGTTTATAACATTCTCAAACTTCTCAGACTTTAACAGTATTTAAAGAAAAGAACACGAGTCATCCTGATATTCAAGAAATCCTAGAAGCTTGTCATTAGTTAATAAAGTAGAAAACAATGATTAAGAGTTAGATCAGGGCCATATAAACAGCAAAAAGAGGCAACAAAAATGAAAATAATCAACATCAAACTCTCATATACCGATAACAAAATTACAAAACACAGCAAAAGAAAACGGCAAGCAATTTGGGAAATGTTCCCAAACAATAAACTGTATGAATATCAGCCGACAATAAGAAAGGAGAATATAGAGCCATTGGCTGACTGTAGCCAAGGCATAGTGCTCAACAGAATAAAAATTGGACAAACACACGCACACTACATCTTGGTGTATCCACTGCAATCAATTTCTCACCGTCAAGCATATCTTGATAGAATGCAAAAGAAGCAAAAAAAAAAAGTACGTACGTTGAAACTATTATCAAGCACAAAATCTTAACATTTAAAAAATGTACCATCTGCCTAAATCATAAGATATCTGAAGAAAACAAAATACTTTCAACTTCTATAGAAAATAGAGCTTTGCAACTTGCATTTTAAAATCTACCTGAATAAAAAAATCTACTTTCAGCATTAAATGACCCTTCATGGGTTGATATGTTGGTCCTAAAGTGTAAAATTTTTTCAGCCTTATGTATCTTATAATTGCCTGTTTTTCTTTCTAGAAATGGTGTCGGTGGCCTGATGAATCTTTTGATGAAATGGAGAGCACTCTTGCTGTACAGCAGGTAACCTTTTGTTTTTCTTTTGTCATGATAAAAATTCTATGCACCTTAGGGGAGGGGTTTAATGAGAAATAAAATTCTACGTAGGCTTCTTGAATCGGATGCACATTATACAGAATTTGAAAATGTTTTATTATTTCATATGTATCACTAAATACTTCACACTACAGAAAATCACTTCACCATGAAATAAACCTTTTTTTTTTTTTTTTTTTTTTGAGGAAGCCTTTTTTGTCCATCTTTGAAATTTTGGGTAACACCTCTTGACTTTAAAGTTACACAATTCAGCTGAAAGAGAAATATTAACTGAGAAGTGATGAAAAAAACTTTCAGGGCAGTTGGAATAGTCTTTCTGTACTTCCACCCTCTCATGGTGATTTGCAGTCTGAATCTGTTTTATCAGCCTTTGTTATAGCGAATATTCCTGAAACACTCTATATCTTGCTACCACTTGAAACTGGCATTAAACACAAATGTTGACTCCATTTGTGCAATGTCATCTGACATAATAATTTCTGACCTTGGTTGGATCTAAAACTTAATTACATCACAGGACAGATGTGGTATCAATGGCATGGCCAATGTAAAATTTGGAGTCATAGGATACTGTGACCCATTGGCCTTGATGCTCACAACAGAAGGTCATCTGAGGTGTTTCTTCATTACAAATACTAGAGTTATTTAGATGCATAGATTCACTGAGTGCCTTTTCTTGAATCCACTAATTTTCCTGTCATCAACTGAGCTTTACTTTCACTGGTGTTGAACTTAACTCCTAAGAGAACCTTTGGATATCTCAGTCTTTTAGTGCTTTGAAGCTACTGCCTAGCACCAGTTGTTTTTCTTTTATGATACTTTTATAAGAGCCACTCAAGTTAGAGGGTCATTGAGTGAAATTATTGTAAGGGAGGGGAGAGGAAGAAATAAACGCATATTATGAGGGCGTGAAGAATAGATATCGGTTGACCCAAGATTAAGAGAGATCAAGATTGTAGTTGTTAGGAAAGCATTCTCTTGGGAGTTTGTTCCACAAACTTAACAGTTCTGGGGAAGAAGCTGTCTGTGGGACTTGCTCTTTATCAAAGAAACACAAAAGGAATGGGGATGGTTTGCCACCATGAGCATGGCATAGCTGGTTCTTGCTGTGAAAGTTTGAGATGGTGGAGCAAAGGAATGTAACTCATCTGAACATCTGCCATAGTAATAGTGATAGCATATAAGAAATGGGATTTAAACTTGCTTAGAAACAATGAGATGTCCTAGTATTTTATGAGATCAGTAATTGTCAGTATTGTGTTTATAATAATTAAATCACCCAAGATGGAATACAAGGATATTGACAATTACTGATCTCAAAAATGAAATACTAAATTATGAAAAGATGTTTGAATTCACCATCAGAACCAAATGTCAGAACCATCTGACATTGAATATTAATCAGTGCTCCAAAAATACACTCCTTGTGTCTTTCAGTGGTGTAGTGGATATAGGAATTGGTTATGTGTTACTACCAATTCTTGGATGTGCTAGTCACGTACCAATTCAGCAGGAATAAATAATAACTGATATCACAGGGATAAAATATCACAATAATCAAGATATCCCATATCAGCCAGTCAATGGAAACCTGATGATGATCAGAGGATACTTGGTCGAAACAGATCTTTTATAACATCTACATCAACCAAAACTAGAACAATACTTTGCAATAATACAAGAATATGAAATAAATGTTGTGGGGGGGGGGGTCTTATTTAAAATGGAATTCAGTTATCTTTGTCAGTAATCTAAATTTCTTTGCATTGGAACCAACAGTTTCTCATGAAATGGACAATGTAGTTTTGTTTTGTATGAGACCAGCAAACTCTATTTTAAACCACAAAATTGATTTTTTTTTTTTTTTTTTTCAATGACTGCTCATGTAACAAGTTTGAAAAATACCAACATGAAATTCTTAGCTTTTAAAATACCAGCATGAAATTCTTAGCTTTTAAAATACCAGCATGAAATTCTTAGCTTTTAAAATACCAGCATGAAATTCTTAGCTTTTAAAATACCAGCATGAAATTCTTAGCTTTTAAAATACCAGCATGAAATTCTTAGCTTTTAAAATGGAGGTTGGAATAGGAAAAAGTGCTTATTAATGAAATAGTGAAATAATTTAAAGAGACATGAAGACATGAAACAAAACTTAATAAACATGCATGAGAAAGAATAATATCTTTATAAAGAAAAAGTTTTGTTTACCTGTTAATTTTAACAAAATAATCTTGGAAATAACCAAGATCTTCCCAGTTGAACCTGAAGTAAACTTTGCTATTTATTATGTATTTTCAATGTGTAAACTGGAGGGGTTTCAGACATCTTGTACAATATCTGTTTAAATTAGGTAAAATATGATTTAGTTTAAAATGCAAATGGTATTTATCATTATGATTTACTTATATATATATATATATATATATATGTGTGCATTTTTATTCTGTTTGCAGTTCATCCAACAGGCTATAAGAAAAGATGTGACTAATATTGAAGCTATTCTCACTCCACCTGAAGGACAAGATGAAGGAGTATGGAAATACGAACATCTTCGGTAAATATTTTTCAGACTTTTTAGTTGAGCAACTTTCGTCTTGTAAATATTCAGATATTTTATCTTATAGTTATTATGGCTCTAAGAAGGCGAAATGCATGGTTGTTAGTGAAAGAGACAGTGAAACTTATGAACTACATAGCAGGGATGACAAAATCAAGCCAGTAATGTTAAATAGCTAAAACGGAATTAGTGGGTCAGAGTGTACAAAAGGAACGGAGATGATGGTTATAACTTTTATTAAATTAGTTATTTAATTGTGTATATAACTTAATTATACAGGGTGTGGCAAAAATATCTCTCACATAATGGTAAGATATTAGCTAGATGAAATCACCATTGTCACTTGCTTGAGTTCACTAGCCCGAAACTGGTGACAGTTAATAATGTTGGCAGTATTTCTGCTGCACTTTGTAGCTAATGTCTTACCATTAGGAGGTATATCTGTTACACCTTGTACATATTAGGGATGGCAAAATTAAGCCAGTGCAATAAATTAACCAGCTAAAAAATGAGGTAGTGGAGTGTACAAAAGGAACAGAGATGATGGTATGTTATTCATGCACCGTGTCCCTTCAGGACATAGGTGATTATGGACTTTCACTTGGCTCTTTCTCAATATTTTTCCTCTTGGTATCTCTCCAAAACCCTTCTCTGCCATCCATTTGCTCAGGCCTGTGAAGTATGTCTCGCACTGCTTTCCCCTGTGAGTATTAGATTCTCTAGGCCCTTTTTCTTCATTACTTGTCCCAGGAACATCATCTGTCCCTTCTTGATATTAAGTATGTTTTCTTCTTGTTTGCATCCTCTCCAACACCTCATCCTTACTTATGTGTTCAGTCCAGGGTATCCTCGGCATCTTTCTTTAAAACTACATTGCTGCTGCTTCAAGCTTCTCCTTCATTCTTGATTAGATCGTCCAGCATTCACTTTCATACAGAAGGACAGGTATCACATAGCAATCCAGCACTCTTTACTTTGTTTCCAATGAGATTTTCCTGTCTCTCAGTACTCTGGTTAGCTTTTGAAATGCGTCCTTGGATCTCAGTGTCACATTTTCCATCATTTGTTAGAACTCTTCCCAGGTATTTAAATTTCTTGTTTTATTTTAGTTTCTCTGACCTGCAGTTGGCATTTTGGGGTAAATAAGTTATTTGTGTATATAACTTGGAATAGATATTCATGTTTCTTTTTGTTGGACGGATAGGTATATTTTATTTTTTATGCTAGGAATTAGACAGTATTTTATAATTAAAAATGTTTTGGCATTTTGGGGTTGGGTTATTTGATTTTACTTTTTAAGTTAGGAATCCAACAAAATTTTTTTTTATTAAATATTTTGGCATTTTGAGGTGGGCTTGATTTTATTTTTAATGCTAGGAATTCAGCAATATTATAATTAAATCTTTTGATATTTTGAGGGACAAAGGGGTCATTTCATTTTCATGCTTAGGAATTCAACAATGGTATTTTGAGGTTATGATTTTGTTTTTGATGCTAAGATTCAGCATTATTTTTGTAATTAAATCTTTTGGCATTTTGAGGGAGGGGTTAGTTTCATGCTAGGAGTTTGATATTTTTTATAATTAAAAATCTTTACTTTTTTTTTTTTTTTTTTTTTTTTTAAGTCAATGAACTACTTTTATATTAAAAAAAATAGCAAAAAATAAATTTACAAAAGTTTGAAATTGCAATCGTTCCAATTTATAGATAGCATAATTTATTATAAGGAGAAATTTTTTTCTATATCATTATAATTTTTTGTTTTCTATGGTTTCAGGCAATTCTGTATGGAGCTCAACGGACTTGCTGTGAAGCTACAAGTAAGTAAAAAATTATTTTCTATTATTATTTTACTCCTACCTTCAAAAATAATAAATGTAATCTTTAATTTTGTAAACGGATTTTGCACTTAGAATAATGTCAAGACGTTTGTTGCTTTGCATTCTCTTGTTCAGTGCTTCTTAAATATTAAACAATGCAAATAACCTTTGAGTCACCATTAAATTATTAATTCTTTCAACTGTGTTATATATCCACACACACACACACACACACACACACACTGGTTACTCATTTCTAAGTACAGTCATCTGCAAATTGTGGTATATGGTGGATTGAGAGGTGATTAATGAATTCTTTGGTGACTGAGTCAATTGTTAAAAATTGTTCAGATTCGTGAATCTAATAAGCTAAGTCTAGGATAGTCAGTGTTGATCAGTCTTACTCTGTTTTCACCTTTGGCCTTGTGCCATATTTAATTTATTTTATATTAATAAATAAAATCTGTTCAGGCATATTTGTTTTTGTTCAACATCCACGGAACCTACCTGTGATTTCAGCTGCAGTTATGCCAAGTCAGACTTGAGTTAGTTTTTGGGTTAGTGTGCTTACTCTGAAGTGATCACTAGTTTAAACAAAAAGTACACCAAAGCTGTTGGTCACAGTGACCCTGATTTGAATCTCAATATAGTTGACTTCTTGCTGTTATTAGTTTATCTTATGGATGGAACTGTTTGTTGATGGTTGTGCTAGCACGGAGTCACAAGGTTTTGAGTATACTGGCCTTGTTTAAGCTGTTGATCATGCCAGATTAAGCACTCTCTCCTAGAAAATGTAACTATCGATTGCTCAGCATTTCTGTGGCTGGTTACTACTTGTTTCTGAATACACTGTCTAGCAAATTTCTAATACAAATGCCTGCTCAACTCCTAGTTCAATGGTGGTTTATTCTACAACTAAGTTGATTTTATTTAGAGTTTCTGGTAGAGAATGCATAAATTGGTCTGATCACCTGTTTGAACAAAGCCAGTACATTCAAACTCTTGGTCACTATGACTTGTGATTTCATGCTAGTACAACCATGGATGACTTCTGAATAGTTCTATCTACCCATTTTCGCTCACAATGTTTGGGTCAACTTATGATATGTTTTTCAGGCACTTTCTAACAGTGTTGCCTGATGGGATTGCCTCTGCCAAGCCTACAGCTTCAAGAAACTTTGACAAATGATGGGTTTTAAATATGGGTTTCATTACTGGAAAATGACTGTTCTAACCCACTAGTTCTCAACCTTTTTTACCCATTGCCCCCCCCCCCCAATTCAGAATATCATTACCGTTCCCCTTTTCAATAATGTCCAACTTAAAAAGTACATTCCCATTAATATGCATATATTACTGAAAATCTTTTTCCATATTACTGCATATAGATTTACATGGTTTATTTTTATATAGGAATTTTACAAATTTAATACCAATTGAAAATGTTGATAGATTTTAAAACTCTAATAAATGTACAGTGATTTGTTTTAATTTATAACTAAACCTTCTTCAATGAACAAAACATTCGGTAGAATGTCAGGGTATTGTAATTCAGTGAACAAAAACTTGAATAAAAGGTCAGGCTATTTAAATAGATTTTTATTCTGATGAAGATTACAAGAAACTTGTGTAAAAGTAAGATACACCCCTCTAGGAGAATTCTCCACTCATTGGGACCCCCCGATTGCTGAATTGGACAGCATTTGCTTGACAGCCACAATTGTGCCACTGAGTATGAAGACATTTGGTTTACAATTTTACACAGTGCCCGTTCAGTGTACCATCTCAGTCCTTGAGGCTGTTTATATAAAAATCCACCAGCCTGGCCTGTGTAGACAGAAGGAGCATTTTATCTGTTTCTTACGCTTGTTGGAAGGACTGTGTCTTTTTTCCTTTTTATACTCTTGTGGAATTTGTTATTTTCAACCCACACTTTAATTTTAATTCCTTAATTGCGTTTAAACTTTCCCTCTTCAATCATTATATTGATTGTGTCTCTGATTGTTTCCTAATTTACCAACATATACCTTTTGAAAAAGTGTTAGCTGAAAGGTACCTAAGGTATAACATGATGTCCATTTTAAGTTTATAGTGTGTGTGTATATATATATATATATATATATATATATATATACACACACACACATAGAATGCAATGCAGAAATTGTCTTCTAAATTATGCAAAAAAATAAATAACACTGTCATCTCACTTTAACAGATGTATTTACCAAAGTTACACAATATCTTGAAATGCTAAAGAGTAAATTGATTTAATAAAATCGCTGTTGCCTTGAATTACGACCTCCAGATGACTTTGAAATCTCTTGTATCTCTTCTGAATGATCTCCTTGTTTAAGTTGGTGAATGCTGCCATAATCCTTGCATTGTGAATGAAAATAAAAAAATTTTTTTTTTTTTTTAATAGAACACTTTAGTTTTTTCTTTTTATTTTAAAAATAAATACATTTCTTTCAGAATGAATGTAATCCTAATAGCTGTACACAAATGACTGCAACCGAACAGTGGATATTTTTATGTGCCGCTCATAAAACACCGAAAGAGGTAAGAGGAAATTTACTATTTACTGATTTATGATTTAATTGCTGTCCACACAAACGTAAGTCATCATTTCTAATTCGGTCATCATTTGTTTGCATATATACTTACCTGACCCAACTGGGCCAGCTTCTTCTTTGAGTGCTGTAGCCCTTCAGGACGTAAGGGATAATGACCTCTCCACAATTTCCTATCCTTCATAACTCTTAATAAATTTTTGTCTTTAGTTATTTTTCCTAAACCCTGATCTCTCATCCATTTACTCAAGCTCACTAAGTGTGCTATGTATTGTTTTCCTCTCTCTTGCCTTCAATCTGTTTAGTGTGTGTCAGATTTTCTAAACTTTCCTTCCTCATTATGTACCCTAGAAATTTCAAATGTCTCTTCCTGATGTTAATAAGTTTCTTTTTTGTTTCCATTTTCTCTAAAACTTTTTTTATTGCTTGCATGTTCAGTCCATGGTATCCTCAGCATTCTTCTATAGAACCACATGTCTGTTGCTTCAAGTCTCTTCATCTGTGCTGTCTTCATCATTGCTCATATGTTCAATCCATGGTATCCTCAGCATCCTTCTATAGAACCACATTTCTGTTGCTTCAAGTCTCTTCTTCATCTGTGTTGATTTCCTCATTGCTCATATGTTCAGTCCATGGTATCCTCAGCATCCTTCTATAGAATCACATTTCTGTTGCTTCAAGTCTCTTCTTCATCTGTGTTGACTTCATCATTGCTCATATGTTCAGTCCATGGTATCCTCAGCATCCTTCTAAAGAACCACATTTCTGTTGTTTCAAGTCTCTTCTTCATCTGTGTTGATTTCCTCATTGCTCATATGTTCAGTCCATGGTATTCTCAGCATCCTTC
The DNA here is from genome assembly GCA_037127315.1 of Ascarosepion bandense. Lineage (NCBI taxonomy): Eukaryota > Metazoa > Mollusca > Cephalopoda > Sepiida > Sepiidae > Ascarosepion > Ascarosepion bandense. The sequence continues at coordinate 5,087,029 of JBBBDQ010001018.1, read as the reverse complement.
TATAGAACCACATTTCTGTTGCTTCAAGTCTCTTCTTCATCTGTGTTGACTTCCTCATTGCTCATATGTTCAGTCCATGGTATCCTCAGCATCCTTCTGTAGAACCACATGTCTGTTGCTTGAAGTCTCTTCTTCATCTGTGTTGACTTCATCATTGCTCATATGTTCAGTCCATGGTATCCTCAGCATTCTTCTATAGAACCACATTTCTGTTGCTTCAAGTCTCTTCTTCATCTGTGTTGTCTTCCTCATTGCTCATATGTTCAGTCCATGGTATCCTCAGCATCCTTCTAAAGAACCACATTTTTGTTGCTTCAAGTCTCTTCTTCATCTGTGTTGATTTCCTCATTGCTCATATGTTCAGTCCATGGTATTCTCAGCATCCTTCTATAGAACCACATTACTGTTGCTTCAAGTCTCTTCTTCATCTGTGTTGACTTCCTCATTGCTCATATGTTCAGTCCATGGTATCCTCAGCATCCTTCTGTAGAACCACATGTCTGTTGCTTCAAGTCTCTTCTTCATCTGTGTTGATTTCCTCATTGCTCATATGTTCAGTCCATGGTATTCTCAGCATCCTTCTATAGAACCACATTTCTGTTGCTTCAAGTCTCTTCTTCATCTGTGTTGACTTCCTCATTGCTCATATGTTCAGTCCATGGTATCCTCAGCATTCTTCTGTAGAACCACATTTCTGATGCTTCAAGTCTCTTCATCTTTGAGGAGATTGTTCAGCATTTACTGCCAAATAATAAAACAGCTCAGTCATTATTTTTTTATTTCTAAAATATTTTTCTGTTTCTTAATACTCTGTTTAGCTTTTGGACTGCATCTTTAGCTATCCTGATGTGCCTTTGGATTTCAGTATTGCATTTTCCATCTAATGTTAAAACACTTGTATATTTCAATTTTCATACTTTTTTGATTTTGGTATCTCTCATTTGTAATTTGCATTTTAAGCTTCTCCTTTTGCTAACGATATGTTCTATCTCCTTGCAGTTGATGTTCAATCCTTCCTTTTCAATTTCCTTCACTACCTTCTGTAGGCGATTATACAGTTTTTTGAGTCTGCGATCAACACTGTATTATCTGTGTATCTTAGAGGCTATTTAAATTAATATCAGATCGTGCCCCAGGAAGTCATCTTCCTAGGCAGTACCTCTTTTTAGGAAGGGGCTGGTACCATTACCCAGCATTTGAAGTGTCGACAAAAAAAAAAAAGTGCCAAATGGGCTAGAGTAATTTTGCACAGCTAACTGAAATATCCCACTTTAAACTAGGTACCTCCACTCATTTTCAATACCTAAGTAAAAAAAAAAAAAAAAAAACTTTCTTGAAGTTTTCAATTTAGCTTTAATTGAAAGCTAAAGGTTAAATGTACTAATTTCAGTCAGCAAAATAATCTGGTGTATTTTAAACTGAAATTGATTGGAATCAAAAATTTCAGATTTTAAAAAAATTCTCTTTTTCAGCTGTTTTTGATCACTTGATACATTTTGTAAATGGAAGCCAATTCTCAATTTTAAAAATCTTGTAAATATAAAATCATAGTAGTTCTCTTATCAGTGTTATACTGTTATCTGAGGTGGCAAAAATTGACGTAAATGTATGTAGCTTAATGTTTTTTAGTTTTTAACTTCATAGTAAAATTAAAAATTTAACATAATATTTTCAGCAATTATCTAATATTTTATAGAATTTTAGTTAGTTTAGCTTTATAGCCTTACTTTTTGAAGATGCTTTGTGAAAAATAAAGATTAAAATAATATAAAACTTTTTAAATTAATTTTACAATTTAATAAAGAGAATGAAATTATATAACATGAAAGAGGTAACTCAATAATTTATGAAATATTATGATATGTTCATTGACTCTTCACAAAGAAGTGGTCCTGGGTATGATGGTAAACTGCATCTGGCAGCCAGGCCTCTGATTAGGAGATGGTGAGGAGCAAGGAACCACCTCTTAATTGCTGTTGTTCCCAGGTCCACCCTGACCCCGGAGTGGTAGTGCCTGTTAGGGTTTCAGCTATGAGCAAACTGAAGTCAAAACACTATGAAAGACTTTTATAGAAATATATACATAAAAATAAACTTTTATAAAAATATATACATAAAAAAAACTAAAAGAAATTTTTCATCAAAATCTGACTAAATCAACCTTCTCACTATAATTGAACATTAAAAAAATACCTTAAAACCTTACCTTTTTGGCATTAAATAACCCATAGAGGTTGATATGCTGTTAAACAAAACTCATTCAAATTCTTCACAAAGAAAAAGAGAAAAACAAGAACAACGACATGGCTGCTGGACAATATACACTTGTAGACAATAATTTGTTATCCAATTTAATGGTGCTGTATCCTGGTTGGTGAGAATAAAAAAAAATAAATATTGCTGTGTTTCAAAATATATTCAACTGTGTTATATTTTGTTGTTCCTAATATTTGGGTTGACAACAAATTTTTGGCTATGAAGTTGAGATAGAACAAAAATTTGCAATATCAGCAGACATCCTGAGATATTGAATCAACAACAAGAACAGTTTCAAATGTCACAACAGCAATTGTTGACTATGATAACTCAACAATCACCAACTGGAAAGTTTAAAGGAAGGAAAGAATTTGAACACAAATTCTGTGGATAGCATCGCTAACAACATAATGGAATTCCATTTTGATAATGAAAGCAGAAAAACTTTTGCTTTATGGTACAGAAGATGGATAAACATTTTCCAAAATTAATTTTTACAGAAAGATGAATATTGGAAAATATGTCTACTAATTCAGAAACTGGGAATCCAGGAATTACATCCTATCGAAACAGCCAACGGATTTCACATTTACAGAAACAGTAAAACTGCTAAAAGAAATCCTTGGGGAAAACAGTCACTTTTTAATACCAGGTTTAATTGTCTCAAATTAGAAAAAAAATGATGGCAATGATTATGTAATGTTTGCTGGTATCGTAAAGCAGGAATATGAAAAATTTAAACTAAATTCCCACACAGATGAGCAGTTTAAATGTTTGATTTTTATAACAGGACTGACATCTGAATCACAGTGATATTCAGACCAGACTACTTTCCAAATTGGAACACGATAAAGACAAAACAATTCAAGGTCTAACAACTGAATGCAACAATCTTTTAAGTGTTAAAAGAGACACCATGTTAATGCAAAAACCAAACTCCTTGACGTTAACAGGAAACATTGAAACAACAAAAGAAAAGAAGCCTCTATCAACTTGTTGGTTTTGTGGTGACTGGTATTAGTCATATTTTTGCCCATTTAAGAAACATAAGTGCAATGTTTGCAGCAAGATTGAACATAAAGAAAATATTTGTAACACAAACTTAAAAAAAAATGCTGACAATCTAGAGAAATTTGTAAAAAACAAACAACTGCAAACTTGGTTTTTCGGAACACTCAAGGTAGGCTATAAAAGCAACAAAAATATATATTGTTTTTGTTAACAACAAATCAGCTCCTTTCCTGTTTGACACAGTGTCAGATATTAGGTTAATATCCCAGTCATCTTGGAAATTACTTGGAGAGCCATGTTTATCTGCAAAAGATCAGTGAGAAGCCCCTCTGGGGATCAAATTCATTTAACTGGTGAGTTGTAATGTTACATTTCAAACTACCACATCTTCAGGTGTATGCTGACAATTCTTAATTGAATTTAATTGGTTTTGACTGGATTGAACAGCTTAATGTTTTTGAAATTCCTTTCAGTCTGTGTTCAATACATTTAGTCTTTATGCCTGTTTTGGACATTGAAAAACATTTTACTGATGAACTTAAAAATAAGCTCAGTGACGTTTTTCAAGAGGGCCTTGGTTGCTGTACTAAAAAGGCATTTTTGAAATTAAAAGAGGAATCTAAACCAATTTTTAGACCAAAATGACCTGTGCCTTATGCTGCACATGATATGGCTGAAAAAAAAAAACTAAACTTCGTCTTCAGCAAGTTGGTGTAATAGAGCCTACAAATTATTCACAATGGGCAGCTCCTATTGTAGCAGTAAAAAAAAAATAGTAAATGGAAATGTCCATCTATGTTCTGACTACTCAACTGGTTTAAATAATTCTTTGGATGTACATCAGTATCCACTGCCAGTTCCAGAGGATTTATTTACTAAATGGCAGAAATTTCTTCACAAAAATTGATCTTTCTGATGCTTTTCTCCAACTGGAAGTTGAAGTGGAGTCTAAGGAGCTCCTTACTATCAATACCCACAAGGGTTTTTTCAGATTTAACCGCCTTAGCTACGGAGTCAAACCAGCACCACCAGCCATTTTTCAGCAAACAATGGATGCCATGCTGACTGGATTGACAAGAGTTGCAGCATTTATTGATGACATTATCGTTGCAGTTGTATCCAAAGATGAACTTTTGCAGTGTTTATTTTCTGTTTTCAGTCAAATCCAACAATATGGATTCCGTGTTAGAGCTAAAAAGTATACATTTTTCTGGGACAAAATCAAATACCTTGGTTTGATATTTGCCGAAGGTGGTAGAAAACCAGACCCAGAAAATAGCTCAGCAATAAAAAAAAATATGATGGCACATTGTTCTTTCCTTAGCTTGGTTAGCCACTACAGTACTTTTTTTGCCTGAACTTTCTAGAGTTCGTACACCTCTCAACTGCCTTTTGAAAAAAGATATTACATGGGACTGGTATAATGCATGTCAGTCAGCTTTCACAAAGGTAAAGTTCTTACTTTCTTCAACTCTTCTGCTGACACACTACAACCCATCAGTGGATATTGTTGTAGTCTCAGATGGTGTTGTAGCTGTCATTTCTCATAGTTTTCCTGATGGTGGTCAAAAGGCAATTGCTCATGCATCTAGATCACTGAAACCTGCAGAACGCAACCATAACCAAATTGAAAAGGAAGCCTTAGCAATAGTCTTTGCCATTAAAAGGTTTCATAAAATGCTATATGGGTGCCATTTTACTCTGATCACGGATCACAAGCCTCTTCTCAGTATTTTTGGATCCCAAAAAAGTATTCCAGTGTATACAGCAAACTGTCTGCAAAGATGGGTGACTACACTTATTGGACTATAACTTTATTATAAAGTATAACAGAATTGATATAATTGGTCATGTTGATGTGCTATCTAGACTCATGACAATACAAAATAAAGTACCAGAGGACTTTGTCATTGTAGCAGTATCCCTGGAGCCAGAAATCACTTCAATATTTGCATCTACTGTAAGAGATCACAGTCACTTCTACAATGATCTATGAAGCCACAGCTTCCAATTCAGTTCTATAAAAAGTGATTTCCTTCCATTGTACAAAATGGCCAAAAGTATGCACAGACAAAAAAATTCAACCTTTCTTTCAATGTCAAGCTTCATTGTCAGAAGTCAATGACTGTCTTCTTTTTGCTGAGTGTGTGATTATCCCATCCTCAATACAGGACAGTGTGATCAAGCAATTTCATTATGGTCATCAAGATATTAGTTGTATGAAAGCTCTAACATGCAGTTATGCCGATTGGCCTAACATGGATAAGTGGTTGGAGGAATTGGCATGCACATGTTCCAAATGGCAGCAAAATCTCTCAGGAAAACTACACTGAGCTCCTGGCCTATCCCTAAATCCCCCTGGTCATGTCTTCACACTGATTTCACTGGACCTATCAATGGATAGTTATTTTATACTTCTTGATGCTTACAGCAAATGGCAGGAAATTTTTCAAATGAGTCACATCACTGCAGATGAACCAATTCTAAAGTTGAAACAGATTTTCAGTTGCTTTAGAATCCCACAAATATTAGTTTCTGATAATGGTACTTCATTCATTTCAGCTACATTTTCAGATTTCTATGCCCTTAATGGCATTCAACATATTAGAACACCACTTTATATGTGAAAAAAAAAAAGATTCATCAAAATCTGACCTTTATTAGAATTTTGCCACAATTTCCAAATTAATGTGTTTTTTTGCCAGGAAAAAAGTGAGTTGTGTAGTATTATATCTGCTGTAGTGAACTTTTGTAAAAATCTGCAGTCACTGACCAAAAAAAAAAAAAATTTAAACACTATTTCGAATGTTAGAAAGTATTAAAAAAAATTTAAAATAATTAAAAATACTTTGAACTTTTAATAATAAACATTTTGACGATAAAACTTTGTTTTTATTTAGTTCACCCTTTTAACATCCTGCTATGCCATTGTTTTTGGTGAATGAATGGAGGTACCTTGAAACTCTGACCTTCTGTGTATGGACAAATATCCCTATTTTATATATTCACATTATTTTTCTTCTGTAACTTTTCAGTTGCATAGTCTGTTGCTTGTGTCTTCCTGTTGGACATATATTTTGGCTATTCTGTGTAATATCAGGATTTGACATTCTAATCATCTGTATTTTTGCTCCTTTACGAGATATCCATAAATTTAAGCCTGAGTAATGAAAACAAAATGACTTGCATGTAGAATTGTCAGAACTAGAACGTCTACTCTCAGGTACCAAATAAGTGACACCTCCCCAACTCTAGAGCTTATTAGCCTCTCCTCCCAACTTTTTTTTTTTACTATTCAGTCATCTTAATTAATAGATTGCTTGCAGTTACATTTATGTTGAAACACTGGTTTCTGTGCGATCATGAAATATAAGCAACATTGAGCCTGGTCAGTACCTAGATGGGTGACTGTTTGAGAATACCAGATGCTGTTAGCTTGGATGATTGGGTGGTGTGATTGATAATGACTCGGAATTGTTAATCAGAGAGCTAGGTTCCAATTCCCATCAGGTTTGTTATATTCACTTACATGCAAATAACCTTGGAAAAGGTATTAATCCACTTCTTCTTCCTCAAGCTATGGGTTAAATAGTAAGACTTGTGAATGAAAATGAGAAGACTTTAGTGGGGAGTATTGAGGAAAGGACAAATAATAAAGGAACAGGGTTCAAGACAGACAATGGCAATTGACATTACATTTAAATTTTTGAAACTTGTAGTTATCAGGGAAGTAACAAATTGAAAGGGAGATCCATAGGTGAGAAGTGTGAGAAAATAAACTTTTTGAATAGAACTGGTGGTTACAACTAGCTAATAAAACAGTAAAAACATATTTAAAAATATATTTTTCCCCAGCAGCTATGGGTTAAAAAGTAGTTGGAAAAAAAATCATGGTTATTCTCAAAACAATTAATGTAATATTCACTGGCCAAAAAAAAAAATTCTTGCAATCCGAAATGTTTTGGCTTTAAACACAACCTACAAAGGGTTGATAAACTTTAAAAAAACACTTGGATCTGTCAAGTGTAATAAATCCCTGTGGATTTTTTTTTTTAATCATTTCACCTGGAGCAAGGCGGAAATGCCACTGATGTGCAGGGGGTTACATAAATGTAAAAAGATTAATTAGAAAAGAGTGAGGAGTACAAACTAGTTAGAAAGGAACAATAGAAAGCAGGTGCAATGACAGATACATAGGTGGAGAGAAAGGGAAGGTTATACAGGGGTGGGGAGAGAACTAGAGTCCAGTGGTTAGTAGATGAGTATTGAATTTGCATTTAAATTTCTGGAGGTTGTAGCCGTCAGGAAAGCAAGAATACGGGAGTGAGTTCCACAGGCGGGAAGTGCGAGGGAAGAAGCTGCAGGAGTAGAATTGTCGTCTGCATTTGGCTAACCTGACTGTGAATGGGTGGGACCCAGTTGCCAGTCTGGTTGCACGAGTAAACACCTGTTGAGGAGGCATCAGTGACTTAAGCTCGTTCGAGCAGAAGCCATGAAAGTATTTATAGAACAGACAAAGGGAGGCCACATTTCGACGATGGGGAAGTGGCTGCAGTCGAGCCGCCAGATCAGTACCTATCACATTACAGACTCTCCTTTGGAGCTTGTCAAGAACACTGAGGAGAACGGCAGGGGCACCTGACCATAAATGGCAGCAGTACTCCATGCACGGATGGATGGTTGATTTGTATATATGCAGGATGGATTCAGGTGGAAAAAACATCCTGGATCGACATAGTGACCCAACCTTCTTAGCAGTAGATTTTGCTATGGATTCAATATAGCGGTTCCATTTGAGGTCTGAGGACAGGGATGTGTGAGTATAAATGTAGCAACAGAAATGGAATTTACCTGGCTTTGCTTTCTGACTGCTAGTTGTTGTTTCTACTCTTCTTTGTTTATATTCTTTTTTCTTTCATGATGTAAGTGATCATGACTCTCCACAACTTCCTATCCTTTGTTGTTCATAGGTTTGTTATTTTATTATCACTCTTAGTCCATGTTCTGCTATCCATTTACACAAGCTCATTAGAAAGGTTACTTACTGCTTTTCTCTATCCCTCTTGCCTTCATTATGTCCTGTTAGTGTTAAATTCTACAAGCCCACTTTTCTCATTACGTGCCTGAAAAATTTCAACTGTCTTTTTTTCTATGCATTAGTTTATTAGAAATATAATGACCTGGTTCAGAAACATAATTTTATTTTTGAAAAATTAACTGTAGAAATGTTGAAATTAGTCAAAATACAAGCCTTGAGCACCTCTGCCGTTGATTTATGAGATTATTTATTCCTCATTGATAAAAAGTTATTAGCTGTGATGAAATGAATTGTTTGAAAGCTGATTCCACCCCTGGTTTGAACCTAAAAGTTTTACCATTTAAAAATGTGCTCAAGTGCTTAAAAAAAATGATAATCAGTGGGTTAAAGATGAGAATATGGAGGATGTGGTAAATTCTCATATCCCAAGTTTGTGAGTTTTTGCAACGTCATTCTTGCAACATGTGACTGTGCATTATCATGGAGCAGTTGGACCACATCGATTCACCAATGCAGGTTTCATTTTTTGCAGGCATGCATGCATTTCAGCAAGTTGATTGCAATAAAGCTCTGCATTAATGCTCTGATTGGCTCCCAGAATGCTGTAGTGTATAACATCAATTGCAGACCACCAGACAGTCACCATAATCTTTTGCTGATGTAACTTTGAATTTAGGAAATGTTTGGCGGATTCATCGTGATGAAGCCATTGACCTGATTGTTTAAGGCTATCATAAAGAATCCACTTTTCATCACAAGTGACTATTCGGTCAAGAAAGGGATCATTGGTGTTACGCAGAAAGAGCATCAAGCACGCTTCAAAATGTCTAAGGTTTTGATTTTCATTGAGATCATGAGGAACCCATTTATCAAGCTTTTTCACCTTGCTAATACTCTGCAAATGGTATGAGACTGTTGCAGTGCTGACGCCAAGCATCTGAGACATTTCTCTGACACCTTGATGTGGGTTTTGCTCAACAGCTGCTTGCAGTTGTTTGTTGTCAAGACTGCACGACTGTCCTCTACCTTCTTCATCTTCAAGGCTTTCATCGCCATTATAGAATTTCTGGAATCCCCATCATACTGTCCAATCACTTGTGGACTCATTTCCTCATGCTCTGTTGATATTGGCAGAAGTTTGGGAGGCATTGTGCCCAAGTTTGAATTCATGCAAGAAAAGTAAACAAAGATCATGTTTTGAATTAAGAACTTCTATGCTTCAAGAATATATCTGAAAATAGTTAAAAATTATTAAAGAGCACACAGAAATTATTATGTATGTTAAAATTCACCTACTATATACCTTTAATACTATGTTAAAATGGCTTTTCAAACTACAACACTTCAAGCAGCCATTACTTTTTTAACCTAATATAAGCGTCTTTTTCATTTCCATTTTCCTTAAAACTTCCTTGTTATTTACATGTTAATTCTATGATATTCTCAGTATACTTCTGTAGAACTACATTTCTGTTGTCTCAAGTTTTCTCTTTCTTTGACTGGCATAATAAGAGAACTGTTATTACATATCAGTCAAGTATGCTTTTACTTTGTTTTAAGCTTTTTTTTTTTTTTTTTTTTTTTTTTTCCTGGCAACATCCTTCTCCACTCTTTGACAATTCCATGACATTTTTTGCTTCTTTCAAACCTTTTTACCTTTTCAGGAAAACAGGAAAACTTGAACCTTTGTGCCTACAGTGTCAAAAGGACAGTTTTTCCTTTGACACCACTATTATTTTAACTGCCTTCAATCCTTGGCAGTACTTGTTTTAAAAAACGATGATTAGAATTGGAGTAAAACATAAACATATGATGAAAGTGAATTTATTTTATACTTTTTCTTTTTTTTTTGTTTTGAGAATTTACAAGAATATCAAACGCTATTTATTTATAAGATTGTTAATTTATAAGTATAATTTTATATTTAAAACTTTCTAAAAACCAGTGGTATTTTACAAGGGGTCCAGAACTGCCCCCACCCACTGAATTTTGTCTGGGCTCACAGTTACCCCCTCACCCATTATTTTTATAAGCTTCAAAAATTTATGAAACTGAGCAGTCTCTGATTTTGATCTTCAGCACTTTTCCCTCTGTGTTTTCTTTTTCATTTAGCTTTTTAAGGACACATACAGGGACCAGTTTGAAAGCAAAATAAACAAAATAAAACAACCAGATAGATAGAAGCAGACATGTTGTTAAGGAGGGTAAGAGGCTTAATAGTCATATTTTCATATCTGAAGGAAGAAGTTAATTAGAAATAATGTCCCCAATTTTTTTTCTTGCATTTTTGTGCTTCAAAAAAGTTTTGTAGACGAAAAAAATCTGAGCAGACAAATCATACTGTTCTGCTAGAATTGACATTAGTATTAACCCTTTGATTTTGTTTTGAAATTAACCTCACTTGGGTTCCAACAGCTTGAGAGTGAAAAAGTGGGCAAAAATAGATTAGAACCCCACGACTATGAATGAAATGTTAATCCGTTTAATTTAGTGATGTAACATGCTCAAACTCATTCCTAAGATGTGTATACGATAGTGGCGGAGTATGAAAATGAAGACACTACTTGAGTTTACTCCTCTCCTCAATCTTAAAACTAATACAATATTTATCATTTATTAGTTTATAAAGTAATAAATCTGAAACCAATTTTTTTTTTATGGATTAATTTATAAATATTTACTAAATTATTAAAATATGTGAACCAACATAAGGAAATCTTCATTATTTACCATTTTATAAAGTTTGAATTGATCCGCAATTAGGTGATGTTTTGCTAACCATTCTAATACACAATAGTGTAAATAAACAATCTAATAAATACATAGTGTTTGTTATTTTTGTTTTAAATTCTCATGAACAAAGAAAATGTATAAATTCACTTTCATCATATTTTTAGGTTTTATTACAATTCTAATCATTGCTTTTTAAAATGAACATTGATGAGGAGTGATGGTAATTAAAATAAAAAGTAGTGTCAAGGGGAAAACCATCTCTTTGACACTTACTTTTTGTGTGGGATGAAGGTCCAAACATCCCCTTCTTGTTCTGAAAGAAATACGTCTTTATTTTTGTTTTTCAAATTGTTCTTTTTCTTTCTTTTTTGCTTTGTTTTATGATTATTAAATCTGATTTTGTAACTCTTATTTTCATTTTTGAAAATAAACACTTCAAGATTAATAATACTAGGAGCATTATTGCTTTGTTTAGAGTGAAATGATTAAAAAATATTTGATATATATGCTTCCTTTTTGGTTTTCTTATATTCATAAAATTAGGTATGGTTTAAAAAAATGACTATGAGTATGGTATTGGCAAAGATCGTCTTTGTACATTGTGGACTGGCACTACAGAATCAGAACTGTAACTGCTGAGTGAAGATAATAATCTGTAATTAATTTTCATTTTCTCTCTAGTGTCCTGCTATTGATTACACCCGACACACGCTTGATGGAGCTGCATGTCTGCTTAACAGCACCAAGTACTTCCCCAGCAGGTAAATATCTTTTACTTAGCTGTATTCTTATACATTTTATTGTATTTTATCTTTCAATGTCTTAAAATCTATTCTGTAGCTATAAGTAAAGGGTAGGTGTCGTGCATAAGAGATAGAAAGGGTAGGTGTCGTGCATAAGAGATAGAAAGGGTAGGTGTCGTGCATAAGAGATAGAAAGGGTAGGTGTCGTGCATAAGAGATAGAAAGGGTAGGTGTCGTGCATAAGAGATAGAAAGGGTAGGTGGGTAATTCCATCTAAAATCATCCAGAAAAAAACATCTTTGACACCCTTACGTCTCAGATTTTTTTCAAATTTTCACCATATGTTGGTATCATAGAAACTAGAAAATCCTGAAAATTTGAGCGTCTAACTCTAAGCGGTTCCGGAAATATCGCACTTTTAGTATTTTATGAAAATCGTGTTTTGTTGCAAATTTCCGCCATTTTGAATTTACATTTTTGGGCATAAGTCCATTTCTAGACAAGGTTCAGTCTTGAAAATTTGCACTAAAATGGTTTTCCACATGAGGAATCCAAATATCATATCTAAAACCTCTGAAAATGAACTATTTTTGAGTTATTGAACTTTTAAGCCGAGGTTTGGGTATTGGTCTCGCGCGTCCCAAAAAAACATGTGGCACTATGGGAAATTGAATTTTTTTTGTTTCTACACATTCTTGATAGTCTGAACTTGAATTCCTCCAAAAATGGTGTTTGGTTCTTTTCTCGTTAGCTCACAATTGAACCTCAAAGATGGGCCAATCACAGTGGACATTCCCAAATTAACTGCATCATGTGGTGTGGATACAATGTATTTGCAGCATTTATGAACCCATAAAAATTGTCATGTGATTAACCCATTTGTTAGGTTTAATTGTGAACTTGGGAAGAAAGAACAGAAGCCCATTTTTCTGGTAATCAATGCAGGGGATATGGATACTAAGAAACAGTACCTATGCCGGGTGCGTATGTGGTATGATAGTACATTAAAGTAAAAAATTATCAAGACAACACAACATCTTATGAGTGTAAGGCAACATATGCTGTCACAGTTTTATCATAATCCTCGTCAGAAATAGTAAAGCTCCTTCTACTTGAGTTTGTTGTAGGTACATGGATGCTACAAATGATGTTTTTGAAAGGAACAGGACACTGGTCAGCATTGGAAGGCCAGTTGAATATTTTACGTGGACCATGGGGGTGCATGAACTGAACATCAACATCACCTTCATTGAGGTTTACTTTCTGCACCAATCCGACCCACCAGAATGAGTTGTACACACATGTTATATATGTTGAAGGAGCAATATCTCCAATGTCAACATGAGTGAGGATTTTAAAGTCGTGAATATCAACAAAGGATTCATCCTCACTACAGAGTTTGTGTCCAATCTTGCATCCTGATTGTGGAACAAAGTGATGGCTACTTCTCGTCCCGGGTACTGTTTTCCCATCCACAAACCTCTTCTTCATTCTATTCCTCACCTCAACCATGTCTTCCTTGTCAATTCCAAAGAACACAATGGACTTCATTTCTGCTTGGCACACTTCCAGTAATGCTTTGTAAGTTAGAATCTGGTTGTTCAATGGTCTCTGCAAGCTTCGCTTTGCTGCATGCTGTTTAACAGCACCACCAATCCCATCACAAGAGGATTTTCCATGGCTGGTTGCAAAAAATATCCACTCAGCATCGATACCATAATCATCTTTGTGAAAGCACAGATTAAGAAAGTTTTTAAAATTCTTATATTGGGCACCACAACCATCTGAAGCATAGTAGATTTTGTTGATACCTGTGAGATGTTGTTTGATGAAATCTGTCATCATGGTCTGTATTTTGTAAACAAAGCAAGTGTCATGTGTATTGTCATCAGAGATAAAACATAGCGAATGATGTTGTAGAAATCCATCTTTGTCTTTGTAGTATATTACAAGGGGGTGAAGAGTGCAGTACTCTTTGCTCCAGTGAAAACTTTGTATCTCATTCTGAATGAGAAACTGATAGTTTTCAGCGAAATCACCCAACACCATGACCTCATTTTTTCCCAAATTTTCTTTTTTTGCCTTCACATAACGTGCTTGGGCTTTGGCAAGGTACGAGTGTCTTGTCATTTCATTAATCTTCTCCACCAGAAGCAATTTGTACTCCCTATATGTTGTTGTAAGTGTCATCAGGGCAGCTTGATCAGTTGTCTGCCATTGGCAGTAGTGGAATTCAGATTCCATATCCAGGTGTGATAGTTCATCCTCCAGGAACTGTTTGAGGGCTTCACTCCCAGGACATGATTCACAATGATGCATCATACAGACCCGGTTATCTATGTTACAAACCAGTTTCTGAATCAAGTCTTTGTATGTGCATTTCCAGTCAATTGCATCCACAAGCAACACTGCATTTTGATGAGTGCTGCACACACAAACTGAATGAGTCCCTGATGAGCCAGCAGGGACACACCACTTTGGCCTGAGAGAGCAGAACTTGGAGAAACCAATTTTCACATTTGGATATTTTTCTTTGAATGCAGCAAATTGTTGTTTATTAAAAAAAAGAAAAGGATTTTTGGCAATGAAAAATAAACATTGTTTTTAAAAGTTTCAAAGAAAAAAGTCAGCTTCAAGGTTTTACAAACTAAGTTAGAATTTCTAAAAATAGCACAAATGAGATTTGTATTAAGAATGCCCAATGGGTAGTTATTAAATAAACATTATTATTATTTTTTGTTTTTATTAATTACCATTTATTTAATTAAAAAAAGAATATAATTTTATTACATATAAAATCATTTAAACTGTTTTTTTAATTTCTAGGCTATTATTGATAAAAATAGTTAAATGAATTTTTAAATATTATTATATACTTCTTAAACTAAATTCATTTTTTTACAAAACATTCTACAATACGAGAAAAATGTGAATTAAGTTTTATCTTGAAAAAGAATGGGAGTCAAAATTTCAAAATCTGTTGGGAACAAATATAACTAAATACTGAAGATGCAGTGAAAAGCTTCATTAAGGTATTCATGTACAATCATGACAGTCAGAATGTAAAAGAGAACTGATCCATTTTGTAAATTATGAAATAGACATTATTTGTGAATGGCTTAGAAAACTTCTGGTGGTTACAGGATGCAATATAGAAGTTGTTCATACAGAATGGAAACATATTGAATTCTATATTGCAAATAATTTCAGAGATAAATTTAAATATAATTAAAGATTAATTCTTCTTCATTCCTTTCGTCCTTATCCGGTTACATGGCTTTACCTGCTACTTGCACCCTTGCATCAAACAAAATAGTTTCATCCAACTTAGAGAAACATCAGAAAGCAGTAATACCACTTCTTAAAGGAACAGCAAGTCAAAATAAAATTCAAGTTTTCCTGTTTGTGATGAAGTCAAGTGACTCCTTGTACACAGCTCTGTCTGAAGTGAGGCCCCTGAAACTGCCCATCTTTGAGGTTCAATTGTGAGCTAACGAGAAAAGAACCAAACACCATTTTTGGAGGAATTCAAGTTCAGACTATCAAGAATGTGTAGAAACAAAAAAAATTCAATTTCCCATAGTGCCACATGTTTTTTTGGGACGCGCGAGACCAATACCCAAACCTCGGCTTAAAAGTTCAATAACTCAAAAACAGTTCATTTTCAGAGGTTTTAGATATGATTTTTGGATTCCTCATGTGGAAAACCATTTTAGTGCAAATTTTCAAGACTGAACCTTGTCTAGAAATGGATTTATGCCCAAAAATGTAAATTCAAAATGGCGGAAATTTGCAACAAAACACGATTTTCATAAAATACTAAAAGTGCGATATTTCCGGAACCGCTTAGAGTTAGACGCTCAAATTTTCAGGATTTTCTAGTTTCTATGATACCAACATATGGTGAAAATTTGAAAAAAATCTGAGACGTAAGGGTGTCGAGGTCTGGATGATTTGACATGGAATGACCCAGGTGTCGTGCATAAGAGATGAAAGAAAAGCAAATTATTTTCATTGTAATAAGTTGATTAACAAAAAAAAAGTTTGAAAAGTAAAGGTATAAACAAAAAAATGTACAATTTATCTCCAATATTAAACATTCTTCTCTTATAAGTATCTCAAATTTTAAACTATCCTCCCTCTTATAATAAAAACGATTGTCTATTTTTTTTTGTGTGTGTGTGTGTGTGTCTGTTTATATATTCATTTCTCTCTTGTCAATGCTCATGGAAAGAGAGAGACAATATTTAGGAAGTGTTGGCTCAGTTCATTAGAAAGACAATAGCAAGGTTTATTCTCTTTACTACCAGTTATATATGAAAGCACTTACCAGTGCTTTATTTTATTTTTTTGCAATAATAATTGTCAAGTAGTGAAGAAAAAAAAGAAAAAAAAATATATATATATATATTATTTATTTATTTATAAAATAATTCTCCCAAATATTTTGCTGTCATTTTTGACGGTAGGGGTACACTTGTAATTATATTTACATAACTTGTTTTGTTGGAAATTTCTTACCCAGATCAAAAAAATTAAGTATTTTTCAGATATGATTATTATTTTCTGTTTTTTCTTTTATTGAATGTTTGGTAACTGTTTTTTTTCTCTTTCAGAGTAAGCATCAAAGAATCGTCAGTCGCTAAACTTGGTTCTGTTTGCAGGAGAGTCTATCGAATATTCTCTCATGCTTATTTTCACCACAGAATGCTATTTGACGAATTTGAGGTTGGTACTCTTTTCTTCCTCCACCCAGGGTCTTTTGGTTCTTCAAGAATTTCTACCCTTACAATTTATGCTTTTTTACAATTTTAATGGATGTTTAAGTTGAACTGAATTGAGTAGTGATTCTACAAGTACTTGATGGAAACTAAATTCTTGGTAGCAGAATGCAAGATTTTTTTTCTGTAAGCACTGTCCTAATAAGTGCCAAAAGATAGTTTTCTTGTAACTGAAAAAAGAAAGTGATAGTCATAGATGATGTCTACTAAATTGAAAATATTTCCGCATTCCATTCAGAGTACTTATGCTTACTTGCTACCAAGTTATGATCTAATGATATATATATATATAT
Organism: Ascarosepion bandense; assembly: GCA_037127315.1. Lineage (NCBI taxonomy): Eukaryota > Metazoa > Mollusca > Cephalopoda > Sepiida > Sepiidae > Ascarosepion > Ascarosepion bandense. The sequence goes on along the minus strand of JBBBDQ010001018.1, from coordinate 5,070,174 downwards.
ATATATATATATGATAAAGTATAGTTTTACAGTGTTTTATATTGATGGGTTAAAGTTTTCGCTATCGGAGCATACGTAAATATATCTGGTCGGGTGCCCCTGCTGCTCTCGTTGGGCTTCTTGACAAAATACAAAGGAGGATCTGTAACGTGGTTGATACTGACTTGGCAGACTGGCTGCAACCACTCTCTCACCGGCGTGATGTGGCTTCTCTGTGCCTCTTCTACAAGTACTTTCATGGCTTCTGCTCCGATGAACTTAGAGCACTGGTGCCGCCTAAGCAGGAATTTACACAAGATACTAGATTAGCAACTAGGTCCCACCCTTTTACAGTTAAACAGATAAGAGGTAACCGTAAATTCTACTCCAACAGCTTCTTTTCTCGCTTCCACAAGTCTGCTTTCCTGACAGCTACAATCTCCAGGTGTTTAAATGTAGGGTCAATAGACACCTCCTATCACTCTAACTCCCAATTATTCTCAGAACACTCTCATCTACCCAACCCTCATTCTCGGTATCCTTACCTGCCTATCACCCACCCTCTGACATTTCCTATATTTAACCATTCTTGGTATTCCTACCTGCCTATCACTCACCTTCTGACATGTCCTATATTTAATCATCTTTTCTCCACTCTATGTAGCCCCCTACACAGTAGTGGCAGTAACATGCTGTGCTCAGGGTGAAACGCTTATAAAAAAAACCCCCAAAAAAACCCAGCACCCAGAAGTGACAATCTGTTTCATGCTAAACACAGTCATCAGGCCATAGGCATTGTGTTTTTTCTTGACTATTTAGATCCGTAATGCATTGTGAGTAGTCTGTTGTATTATTCTGACGGTTATTCTGATGGTTATTATTCTGATGGTTATTATTCTGATGGTTATTATTCTGATGGTTATTATTCTGATGGTTATTTTGGTGGTCGGTAATGATTAGGTTTCAAATTATTCTCAAGGCTATTGAGTAAAAATAATTGTAGGTCTGGATGCAATTTTTTGGCTAGTGATCATTTTAATTTGCTTTTTTTATTTATTATTATTTTATTGTTGGTTATTATGTTTACTTGTGTTTATGTGTACGTTTGTGGTTTGTTAGGGTACTGCTTATACTGACCATTTCCTGTTCATATGACACTGAATCGCCGCTTATGACTTTTGCTTGATGTTGAAGTCAGTGACCGATCCCTTTCTTTACAACAGCCGAAACGTCATACAAATGGCAACAAAGATGAGGACAATAGTCCGATTAATGTAAATACTACCTCATCTCAGAAATATAGACAAGTATTATATTTATGTCTTTTTTTGTCTTCTTATGTTAATAAATGTCATAGAAATATCTTATGACCCAGATTATTACTTTACTATTGCATTAGCAGAGGTGAGTTAGGTGCTTATTCATGGAAAACTCGGTATGTTCTAACTTATACAGGAACTTGCGATGACACATCATAGGAACAGAACTCTGTTCTAAGTCGAACACTCCCTGTAGATATATTTTTCCTATTTTGTTTTCAATTTTGCTTTTCCTGCCTTATATTTTTTTGAAAAAGAATAAGGGAAATTTACAAGAGGTATGACTTTGAATCTTATTGGAGGAAGAAGTTCCTTTTTCTTTTTTTCTACTCTGACTTGCGTACTGACATCTGTTGAATGACATTCACAGAGTTGAAATAAAAATCAAATGTCATGAATAATAATCATCAATGTTTCATCTAATCTATCTTTTAAATAAATAAACGGCAAATTCTTTGTGTCTGAAACCCCTGTAACTCAGGCAATACTTGCAGTTTATATCTTCAGGGAATCAGGATGATCCTGGGATTAAAAATCTGCACTTTATCTGGTACATGAACATCCAGCATTGGGATTTGTGTCTGGATGAGGAGGGAGCAGTTAAAAATTGAAATTTTTAAAATAACTGAAAAAAAATAAGTTATATTGAGTTTTTGTTTTAAATTCAGTTTATATCTTCAAAACTTTTTGAATTGAAGAAATCAATTTTATTTCTTCAAAATATTAAGGTTTCTGAGTTAAAGAGAGAGGTTTCGTAATGTGAGGTTTTAAAATCTGCAGAGATTTGTGATTTGAAGAACTCAATTTTCAGCCAAAAACAAACTTTCAGATGGAATTAGACTTTATAGTCTAAATCAGAGATAAAGTTAGGTTTTGAAGTTTCCTGGAGTGAACTGAGGCATTCAAAGTTATTTCTTCAAAATTATCATTGTTGTTCTCTAAGCTGGACCGGAGGTTCTTTTAGTTTTGGATTGAAGGTTCAGTTATCCCTCCACAGGAAATTGCTTAAAAGTCCACACAGTGTGTAGCTTTTAAGCTTGTAAGAAATAATTGTTTTTTTGTTTTAGATATTTTAACCTTGAGTTAAAATATTGAGTTGTCAAATTCATTTATTTTTTTCCATTTGTCTTAATTCTATTATTCATTAAAAATTTTAAATTGAGTGATAGTGATGTATTGGAGATTTTTGGGATGTGCGTTGTGGTACAGTGGATATCGGCTCGGAACGAGAAACCGAGATCGAATTCCAGTTGAATCCATTGTATTCACTTACGCGCAAATACCCTTGGGAAAGGTATTAATCCGTCTCTTCCTTCCAGTTATGGGTTAAATAGCAGGACAGATTGGGTTCTATAGCCTTGGTCGGTAACCAGTCTACCACAGAAAGCAATGGCAACCTACTGCGGGATAATCTTCTGCCCAGTCAGTCATGTCTCTTTTGAGACATGATCACCCAAGTGTGTATCACGTATGGCACTTAACTGACTGATAGTGATGTGCAATGATATTATGCTGTGGTCGATTGTGAATGAGCTTGTTCAATAGGCCTTTATGTCAGTTTGAACATGTTTGTGAATCTGTAGCACTAGTCAACAATATTCAGAGAAGGCTGCCAAAACCCAGTGTAACACCCCAACGGTCCGTCCGAACAATTTCTCCGGCGGCCGTTCTCCACGCTGTGATTCTGCCGGGAGTTTGTTGAAAATGTCGGCCGAACAGCTGGGGGTACAAGATTGAACTATAAGGAACGAACTTTCACAACTTGGATGAGTTGAAAAGGATGCTTTATTCGTTTAGAGTTAGCCTTTTTGGTTGGCGCAGGCGAATGTGACACACAGCTCTAACTCTAATGGAGATCAACAAATCCGAAACTGATCGAAACAAGACGAACGGAAATTCTACTCACTCAACGCCCGGCGGAACTCTCTCTACTTTCTCGTCTTAACTTGTCTTAACCAACTTCTATTTATCCAAATGAAAATCTGGAAATCCGGAAATGCTTTAGACCACCGGTGGCAAACACCGGCGACTGTAAGTCTGAAATTTCAGTTATCTTTTTTTTTTTTTATCTTAATAAGGCTTCCGCCGGAAAAGGCTTAATGTGTGGTCAAGATACAGTAAAGGACAGCCTTTGACCGGGTCATCGAAAACCTACCTGCTGAACTTTATCACTGAGTCAAATATTTACCAGAGGACAATTTTCCTCATAAAAGAAAAAGCGTTTATTTATTTATTTTTTTCCTCTTTTTTTTCACTTTTGTTAAATATGTTTTTAAACTATTTTCTATTCTAATCTATTTTCTATTTTAATCTATTATAATAAAATACATACATGTCTAGTTATCGTGTCACACCCAGCCTGAATGTGGAGAGTCTCTGAGGTTGAAGTTCTGCTTGAAGTGTGAAATCCATTTCTGTGCAGATTTTTGTTTTTGTAGTATCACCTTCTCCATACGCAGCACGAATGTCTCTGAGTAGCTTAAGAACCCAGAATGAAATCTAAGAGAAGCCGGTGATGAAAATGTTAGTGTTTGTTTACCTGGCACTCCATTGCCATGTCTAAAAAGGAGTAAAATTCAATCAAATTTCAGAAACAACAAAAGTTGTAGAAGAAGAGTTGAGCTACCAAAAAGCAGTAAGAAATATTTTGCATGTTTATTCAGACAACATTATAAAGAATGAACAAATTTATTTGCAAACCCAATACTAAATATTAACACTGAAAAACTGTTAAATTCTCTTTCAGATCACTTTCTGTATAATCTAGCATCTTAGATTAGTGGTTTCTAATCTTTTTTAAACCATGGACTGGCTTTATGCTGGGCAATCCTTCATGCATTTCAATAAAGAGAACCATTATAAACGAGTAGTTTATTACCACGCTGCATTATTAATATTGCCTTCCTTTCAACTGCATTATTTTTCAATGCTTCTTAATTGCAGTAACCTTATTGTTAATTTCACTCAAAAGTGTTTTATGCTGCTATAGCAGGATGTGACAACACAATTATGAAATTCAAATTCAAGGATAAACTTTCTACACAGCAAATGAGGTTACATACAGAGTGATAAAGGTTAAAAGGAAGAAAAATAGGATAATCTTTTAACTCATGTCTGGGCTCCAGCCTGACCACACACTTGCGTGCGTAGCTCCTTTGAATCAATACTTATTGCACTATTATCAAATGAATATCAACTCACCATAATTTAAAAACCAGTGTAGAAGTTAGGATTAGAAAATCTGTTGAAAATTATTTTTTATTTGTTTTTGAGGCTTAACGACCTATCAATCCTTATGTGATCATTTAAGGTTATAACCAATGATTTTGGAGTAAGGTTATTTTATTTTTACAACATTTTTCTTTTTCATGATTCATTGGGATTTGTTTTTAAGAGCAGGGTCCCCAAGTCCTACCCTTGTTATTTAACCCATAACTGGAGGGAATGGACAGATTAATACCTTTCCCAAGTGTACCAGTGCTATAAGTGAATGCAGGGTATTCAACTGGAATTCGAACTCGGCTCACCAATTTTTCTTTCCGAGCCGATATCCACTGCACCACAACACACATCCGTCACCATAAGCTTACAGCACCTGGTATTCTCAAGCGGTCACCCATCTAAGTACTGATCAGGCTCAACGTTGCTTAACTCCGGTGATCGAGCGAGAACCGGTGTATTCAACGTGATAGGCCGTAAGCCTGAAAATTATTGCAAATAAAAATATACATTGATTGTAAAATGTACGTGATGTTAAAATGTTAAGATAAATAGTAAATGTAGGCATTAAATATACATTAATTATAAAAATATACTTGCAGTTATTTTAGATAGTACTGAGTAGATGAATATTTAAACAATTTCTTTAAAATTAAATTCTAGAGTTCAATTTATTTATTATATACTTTTAAACAAGTTAATTCCTTTTTTGCAGACTGGTAGCAAATGATTCATGGTCTGGTACCAGTCTGCAGCCAATTGGTTGGGGACCTGTGTCATAAATGAAAAGGCATAATTATTTATTTTATTTATTTTTACCAGAATGAGACCAACCTCTGTAGACGATTCACTACATTCGTAACCAAGTACAACCTGATGCCAAAAGACAATCTCATTGTTCCAATTCTTGAAGACCAAGCAGCTCTAAATGGTGAGAGTGAAGCCTGATGGCCGCTAGGGGCTGCGGTCCTTGCCAGGTTACCACCCTCACCATTTTTTTTGTTGGGGGTTTGTCAGCGTCAAGAGCCTCAGCAGCAGCCAGTGATAAGAGAAAGAGGAGAAAGACGACACAAAGACCCTGAAGAGAAATTGTAAAATTATTTTTCTTTTCTTTCTTCCTTGAGGACTTTGAAACCTGACTCAATGAGAGTGCAAAGCAATAATCGAGCATTGTGGGAAGGGTCGATGTGAGATGATATCCTCAGCAGCAAAAGCTAAAGTGATGAAGAATTTTTCTTTTCGTATATCAAAAAAGGAAAATAATTTAAGTGTTTTCTTTTACTTTTGTAACTGTTTTCTTGAGAGACTTTCTTCTCCTCCCCTTGCTCCTTTCTCCTCCTACTCTCCTCCTCTCTTTCACACACACACACACTCTCTCTCAACTTCTGGAACTATATTATGTATTAAGTTATACCTATCATGAATTCACCCAAATATCGCAAAACATTTTTCCATACAGCTGCCTGAAAACTCCTCTGTTGAAACCTACTGATGCAAGCTCTATTCGATTTGCTTTCCACATTCTTTTTCATCCTGAAAGCTTTTAACAATATCCAATTGCGCTTTCCTTTTTTGCCCAAATGAACACTGCTGAATCTCCACATTGCCTCCTTCTTTTAACATCCTGTTGACACAGTCCACTGTGAAGTTCTCTTTTTGCATTTATTAGAATTATACATTTGTATAAAATCATATGTATAGCTGTTTGGTATTTTCCAAATCTTTCAGAAAAATGTTTTCCTTCGTTTTTGTGTTAACTGTTCTCTTTTATATGTATTAAATACATATGATACACCTGTATATGTACTATATGCGTATATTGCACATATTTAGTTTCTGTAATATATATGCAGTATATATTTGTAATATGTATATGATAGTTGTACATGTAGTACGTGTAAAATATTTAACTGTTTTATGTACATACATTATATATATATATATATATATATATATATATGCACTTTATAACAAGGAATGAATAGCATTTTTTTAATGGTAGCATTTTCTTCTAAGGGAAATTACTTCGATTTCCTGATAAATTGTACAGAGTTGCCTCCCTTGCGAGCTGTTATGACTCTTAGAATTTAATGGTAAATGTTACCGTGCCTTTTATCTTTAACTCTTGTGAGCTAGAGACATTTGTGGAAGATTTAAAATAAATAACAATTAAAAATAAATAAATAAATAAATAAAAAAATTTTTTTTTTTTTCTATCATGCGTATAATATATTTGTTCAGGCTTGAATATTAAAACTACTTGTTTTTGTATGTTTGTATGCAAATGAAAACATTAGGTGGTCACCTTGTCTTCCTCTCGGCTATTCACTTGTAAAAATTTCTGCTGCTCCACGTTCATACTTGCTAATAATGGCACGATGATTGTTCAGACTGCTAAATGTTCACTGTTCATTTACATTTTGCCTTGTGCTTGTTGTTATTGTCACACTGTTTCAGCCATTGTGTCTGTTGATCCAAGTAACCTTCAGGAAATTTTAAATTGAATGCTTTATTTAATCTTTGGCATAGACTGTTCCATTGTTTACATTTAGGAATCTCTTTCTTTCTCTCTACCCTCTTTCTTCCCTTTTTTTTATAGTTTTATTTATTGCTAAGCGTGTTTCAACTCCGTTACTCTACTATTAATTTTCCGAACCAATGCTTTAATGTACTAGTCTGATAGATTATAGTGCCTAGAGGATTAAAATGTTAGCGTGTGGGTTTTGTGACATAGTAATTGTGAGTTCAGTCCATGGGCTGAGTAGTACAGACACTTGGTAGAAACAAAACTAACAGTAGCTGAGAAGTACAGAAATAAAAGAGATACCCCTTGACATCAACAACAGAACAGTTTATACTTGTAGATTAAGTAAAGGGTTCAGTTCGAAATTACCTGAAGGTCACCAAGATAGATAGATACCTGAAGATGGCCAAAACATTGGAATAACAACAACAAAGGTGAGTACTTATGTCTGAATGAAAATAATAACTTCTCATCCCAGAGATTCAGACAGAAATTGAAGTTTTGGTCTGTAATTTAACCTTTTTAGTTCTGGTGTTTTACAAGAAAGCCAAGTTGGTTTCACATACTTGATAGTCAATGCTATTGAGTCAACCAGATCAGTGTATTAATAAGTCATTTTTTTTTTTTTTTTTCATGTGAATACCATTGCGGTTGAGAGATATATGGCTGTGTTGTTAATTAAGTTATATCTTTTGTAACAATTGCTGTCTGGAGATGTGTTTGCGTGAATGATATATAACTGCAGGTGTTATCATTGGGTGCACTCGTAAATGATTGTGGTAGTCAGATACTGGTTTACAAGAACCACTTTATTCAGCACCACCTGAAGAAGATAGATGATTTTTGCTTCAAACGTAAAGGGGAGTTTTACTATCTCGGATAATTCTGCAATCTAAAACAATCATCTTGTTCAAAAGTTTGAGAACACCTCTTTCTATAAATTCAGGAAAAGAAGAAAAAAAAAATCTTTATTTTTTAACCATGATGCAGTCGTCTTTTGTAAGATGTATTTAATGTATTAGCCAATCGAGGAAAAGTGAAAGTTGAGAATAATTAATTATTATTATTATTATTAAAATGGAATAACTCACACCTGATTCCAATCCAGTTATTAAGTTAACAGCCTTTAAATGCAATATTTTTATTATTAAAAAAAATAAAAATAAAAAAAAATGAATTTAACAGCATCAAGATCCTCTGGTTGTTCTAAAGAAATGTTTTCTTTTTAATAGTCATTGGTAAGATTACTGGATCCGTCTGTAATTGCTAAGATTTGAGATGCATCTTGCAATCAACACTTAAACATCTTTACTTCGTTGTAGCAGTTCCAGCACTGCTTACAGATCCAGTGTTTTTTTTTATTTGTATATTAAACATTTTTTGTTTGTTTTTCTTTACACTTTGAATATTTGTATTTAAAAAGGAAGCCAGAATAAAAAAAGAAAAAAATTTAAATTATTTATTCCCTTTTTCTCTATTATGACAATGTTTTTTTTATTTATTTTTTTAGTTTTTGTTTAATGCATGCTGTTTCACACTTCAATTAAATCTGCATACAATCATGCATGTTCGTTTTTGTTTTCTCACCTCCAATTGTTGGTAGTTATGTTTCGACTTGCATTCATCAGACTTCCATTTATTATCACCTGTTTTTCTCTGCATGGGTTATTGAATTTGTTTACATGTTGCTATTTGCAATGTTGCATCTATGCAGACCTCATCTCTATCTCCTCCTCCCTTTAAAGGATATGTAAAGTAGTCACTTGTATGTGCCTACATTTTTTTTTCTTTCTGTTTGTTTATTATTATTATTATTATTATTGTCAATGTTCACTGTGTAGTTATTTGTTAATCACTTGATGATAAAGCAATATTTATGCATATGGCGGGAAAAGATCTTTTTCAAAAGGTTCAGACTGTCATTTTTTCCCTACCTTATATCTATTATTTATTACTTAAAAAAAAAAAAAATACTTCTTGAAGAGTCAACTTTGCTTTTAATAAAATATATATACAAGGTGGCAATAAAGTTTATACAGTTACTTAAAATTATGATTAAGACAAAGCAATTGATCAACAGTCCAGCAATGTATTAGTAAAATGCTTCTGGTTAATCACAATAAAATGCTATGGTAAATGATGATAAATTAATTACCAATACTGTGTGAACTGCAAGCCACCTCCTTCAATGCATTTTCTACAACATGAGAGAATGCTTAGACAAATCTCATGACACAAATTTGCTTAAGCCAGCAAATGCATCTTGAATAAATTGCTTCAGGTTCTCAATATTTCTCAGTTTCTTTACAAAAACAGAATCTTTGATAATTCCCCATACAAATAACTGTATAGTGGCTTTATTGCCACTCATATATATATATATATATATATGTCTGTGTGTGTATGTATGTATGTATGTATATTTATATATATATATATATATATATATATATATATATATATATATATATAGGGGATAAGGCATAAAAGTTTGTTGCTTAACTTGTTCATGTCAACTTCAAAGTTTTATGATGTCACCACTTTATCTTTACCTTGATATCAAGCACTTTGTGATTTAAAAAAAAAAAAAACCTGCTTGCCAAAATTCCTTTTATCACTAAACAACAATCTGACACTAAGCATTATCACAACTCAACACACATATACGCACACACATACAGGGTGTCCATAAAGTTTGTGTGCACTTTAAAATATTTAACTTTATCTATATTTGTGAAAGAAATAATTTGTTAAAGGGATTAGAAAAAAGTATATGTATATTTTCTTTTTAAAGGGTTTATTGAAATTTTATTGAAGTTTTCACATGTCCTCCTTCATTAGCAATACAAAGGGTAATATGATTTTGCAGTTCATGGCAAACATTTGCCAACTGATTTGCCCAAAATCGCATTAGTTATTTTAGCTTTCAAATCTTCTAATGAACTAAGTTTGGTTGCATACACAATTGTTTTCACAAAAAAAAAAAATCTAATAAAGTCAAATCTGGCGAATGTGGAGGGGTGGACCCTTTTATTGGTCCACCCTTTCCAATCCATCTGTTAGACAATTCCTGATTTAGAAACTGTCTAACATGCAGAGCAAAGTGACAAGGAGCTCTATCTTGTTGAAACTGTATTATTATTATTATTATTATTATTATTTGAAACATTAAAGTTATAAATTTTTTAAAGTGCACACAAACTTTATGGAAATCATATATATATATATATATGATCAAAAAAGGTAACAGACAAGTTATTATGATAAAGTTTCTTACAGAATTTTTCCTGTGATCTTACATATTTTTTTCTTTTCAGAACATAAATGTTTTGATTTTTCAAGCACTTTTGGTTATACATTTAGCTATTCTCAAGGATGAATTTTATCTTATGTGTAACTGAATATGTGTAGTGTTTATGTATGTGTGTTTTATATTCTGAACACATTACTCTATATGTGCACACACACACACACACACACACACACACACACACACACACACACACACACACACTACATATATTCAATTACATGTCAAAATTCATCCTTGAGAAAGGCTAAAAGCATAGCTGAAAGTGCTTGAAAAAACAAAACATTTGGGCAATTTTTATATAATTTGTTCTGAAGATTGCACTAATGAATGGAGTGGTAGAAAAACTTTTGGTTTTGTGTTTCATTCTAAGAATGAGCTTTTTTTTTTTTTTTCAAATAAAACTGATACTATCAATAAATCCTAGCATATGTAACTCAAAGAGAAAACAAGAAGTTGACATCCACATTACTTCAAATAAAAGATTAGGAAGGAAACTTCCATCAATACTTAAAAGAGCAATAGCAGCTACTGGACTTGAAAACCTGTTTTCCTGATAAATTGTTTTAAGAAAAAGATTTTTATAAACTTCAACCCCCAAAACGTTACTGGCTATTCAATGAGTGTCAAATGTTTCCTTGTGGGGAAATAGCTAATACTAATTCATGGTTTTATTGATGGAATCCATTTTATATATAAGTGGGAGAGGGTGGAAAGACAAGCTTTGGTTATGGTTTATACTGAAATATTAATAAACCTAAGATGGTTAGTCTTTATATTTAAATTTTCACTTCTGATGTATCTTGATGTTAAATTTAACCTATCAGTGTCAGTATTCTATCACTTTCGTCTTTCTCATTGTCTTTCATTATCCCACATTGTATTAGTCATAATGTTGTGAGGCAAAGAGAGATATTCTGCAATCATGGACGTAAATTTTCTGTAGACAATTCCAAAATTGATGTACTTTCAATACATTTTCACCTTAATAAATTTCTCTTATATTTAAAACTGCTTCTTTCAAAGTCAGACACTGAATGACTAATTTATTGAGTTTAGTCATTAAAAGCAGTTTACAAAATAGGTTACAAAAAGTTTTTTTTTTTTTTTTTTTTTTTTCCTACAATCATTTCATCCCAAGCAAGGCATGAATGCCATTGGTGTGCAGGTATTACAGTGAGAGAATAAAAAATGTACAGGGAATGTCAAAGAAAGGACATATATATAGATAAGAATCAAGTAGATAGATGGTAATTGACATTGCATTTAAACTCTTGGAGAGTGTAGCTATCAGGGAAGCAAGCAAATAGTAGGGAGTTTCACAAACAGGAAGTGCGAAAAAAGAAACTGTTAGAGTAGAAGAGAGTTACATTTAACTATATCAATGGCAAAAGGTGGGACCTAGTAACATGAGTAAATATGTGGTTGAGTTACCAGGGTGTGGGGAGCTCATCAGATCAGTTGCCATGAAAATACTTGTGAAAAAGATAGAGGGAAGCCACATACCATTGGTGAGAAAGTGATTGAAGGCGAGCTGCCAAGTCAGGATTGATTATATTGCGGATCCTTTCTTGGATTTTGTTCAGACCTCAAAATGAATAGCAGGAACATGTATGGCAACAGTATTCAATGCACAGACAAATGGTAGATTTATAAATGTGCAAAATGGATTCTGACAAAAAAAAAAACAACTTCTTGGCCTGACACAGTGACCCAACCTTCCTAGCAGTAGATTCAGTTATGGATTCAATGTAGTCATTTCATTTGAGATTATTTGAGAGAGTGTATTCTATTAAATACATTGATAAGACATTTAGAAAGTTAGATAAATAATTTCATGGAGCTGAAAGAGATCGATGCACATATTACATTAGGTATCTATTGTAATAGCTTTGACCCTAATTTTGACTTATGTATGTATGTATGTGTGTGTGTATATCTATCTATCTATCTATCTATCTATCTATCTGTCTATATATATATATATATAGTCATCCGCAGGCAGATCTGTTTCGCTGTATCACAGCTCATCAGTACAGTTAGACTCCAATTTGCTTTTTAACCTAGGATTGAAACCCGACCGAATTGGCTTCAGTCGGCGATTTTTACCTCTGGGCTATGGGTGTTTGGTGGAAGAAGGCAGACTTTTTAGCGCATATATTATCATTATACGTGCACAATAGCTAGAGTCCTCTAATTCATTTTACTGAATGAGTGATGCCTAAATATATACATACATATATATATATATATATATATATATATAAATATAATTTTTTTTTTTTTTTTTTTTTTTTTTTTAATCGTCTCACTCCCTAAACAAGGTAGAACTGCCATTGATGTGCAGTGGGGTTACATAATAGGATAGTGAAGAGAAAGGAGAACCAGTCAAAATAGGTGTGGGAGAATGGTTAACAGAAGGGCGATTACATTATTGGTGTGAAGAGAGCTGCATCAGAGGAAAGTATAAAGTGAGAAGACGGATGGAAGTCAAGGAGATAAGAGATGACAGTTGACGTTGCATTTAAACTATTGGAGACTAGCTATAAGGGAAGCAAGAATACTGAAGGGAGTTCCACAGGTGGGAAGTGCGAGAAAAAGAGCTGATAGAGTTGTGGTTACACTTGATTGTTTTCACTGTAAAATGGTGGGACCTTGTTGCTAATCTAGTAGCTTGAGTAAATTTGTGCAGTAGGGGCTAAGAATGACAGAGAAGAAACCATGAAAGTATTTGTAGAAGAAACAGATAGAAGCCATGTTTAATCAATGAAAGAGAGACTGGAGTTGAGCCGCCAGGTCAGGAACAAATACATTGCAGATTCTCTTTTGGATATTGTCAAGAACCCCAAGATGAATAGCAGGGCTGCCTGACCAGATATGACAGCAATATTCAATGCACGGGCAGATGGTAGAGTTGTCTATGTACAAGATAGATTCAGAAGAGAAAAACTTCCTAGCCTGACACAGGGACCCGACCTTCCTAGCAGTAGATTTAGCTGTTAATTCAATGTAGTCGTTCCACTTAAGGTCAGCTGAGAGAATGAGGCCGAAGAGGTGCAGTGTATTGCTTTCAGGAAGACTAGTGTGAGCCATGCTGATGGTGAGTAGAAAAGATTGTCTACGGTGGTTAAAAGATAGCTTTGTTTTGGAAGCATTAAAATTTACGAGCCAGTTCTTACCCAAGATTGGAGGTCCTTTTCAAGAGAAGCAGTAAAGTTTGTTTTGTCAGCATCGGCAGATTTCTTAACAAGGTAGGAGTAAATAGTGGTGTCATCAGCATAGATACCTACTTAGGATCTGATTATTGATTAACAGAGAAAAATGTTATTATGGCAAAAATATATTGAATCTAATCTCAGAACCCCCCCAAAATTTCTTACCACTCTCATGCAATATAGGATCTGCGAGTGATGTATTGGATGGCTGAGATCAAATTTCAGTCAATCTTTTTTTATTCACTTATACACAAATACCTTTGGGAAGGCATGAATCCATCTTGTCTCCCTCCCTGACTATATGGGTTAAATAGCAAGGTAGACTGGATTCTTTAGCTTTGGCTGGTAACCTGCCTACGCAGACAACTGTGTTCAAAACAAGTTGGGTGTTGGGTTAACAATTTCATCTTGGACAAACCTACTTGCTCTAGAAGTTATGTGCTGGTCCCTTAGGGACATTGGTGATCTTGGCACCCCAACAGCTTCTTATTTCTTATAACTCTTAATAAACTTTTTGTTATTTCTCCAGACTCCTGTTCTGCCATTCATTTCCTCAAACTCACAAAGTATGTAATGCGTTGTTTTCTTCTGTCTCTCTATCTGTCCCGTGGGTAGTGTTGTTGGAAGTTGTGTTCCGACACTTTCCAGTGGGGTCTACAGGATTTGATTGTGTGATCGAATACTACACTGTATCATGCAATATATCTCCTTTTTCCACAAAATTACTGTTGATACAATGTGGAATAATTGAAAACAATTATATGAGTTATCAATTATCTGTGTGAGATATATATATCTCATTCAAGTAAAAATTTAGAGAAAAAAAATTGAAAATGCAACTGGAGTCTTTAAAATATTTTTTTTTAGAGTAATTTTACCAATTTCACATTTCTGATTTTCAAATTTTAAATTGAGATGGAGAAACCTGTGCCAATGCCATGATATGTCTTGCATTTCCTATACAGATGTGACAAATGCCTGAATGTACATTTTTAAAATTTATGGCATGACAACATGTCTGTCCATCTAATTTTAATATTTTTTAAATCATAAAACGGTGAAACTGATCAATTGACACTAAAATATTAAGACTCAAATTACATTTTTCAAATTCTTTTCATATATATATATATATATATATATATATATTTTTTTTTTTTTTTTTTTTTGAGGCAGTAATCTTTCTTTTAAATACGTTTCATTAAAAATGGCAGACAAGGAAGATTTGATTAATTTTTTTATTTTATTTTTCCAATATTCTTACATGTTTCCTTTTTGTTGGAGATAAGGAATGTAAAAACATTTTATAATGATAAAATTTCCAGGCACTTTCAGCTACTTCACTGGCTATTCTCAAGGCTGTTATCTTTCTGATATTCTTATTTTATCCTGATCTTTTGACTGTAACAATTTATTTTTCTCCTTTTTAAAAATACAAAATAAATTATGTTACAGTCAAAACATGAGGATAAAATAACAACATTGGAAAAATATCATCCTTGAAAATGGCTAGTGAAGTTGCTGAAAGCGCTTGGAAAGTAAAAAATTATGGAACATTTTAACATTCCTTATTAACGAGATATATATGTGTGTGTGTGTGTGTGATTTTAAATTATATTTTCTCTGCTCTACACTTTTTTCAAGGTATAACTAAAAACCCATTTTCTGTGGTAGCCTTTAAGAATAAAACTAATTTGCTGATTTCATTTTGATGATCTTTAGTGTGATTCCTGAAATGGTTTTTGTTTTAAATTCATAGCCATTGTTTATTTATGTATTTGAATAAAACAAATTCCATTATTTTCAATGGTATTAGAAGGCTTGCATTGTTTTCAAAATATTTTTGTTAAAGTTTCTGCTTTTCTGAAATTGCTTTGACCTCAAAATTTTGGACACATTGTTTCTTGTCCTCTTGATACAGAAAATAGCTTGAAAAATTCTATAGAAAAAAATAAAAGCAGCACAAATACTTTTTGCATTCATTTATAAAAGATGATTATTTTGGCTGTTTCAGTCATGAACAATTAAAAATGTTAATTTATTTTGATTACTGACAAAAATGGATATGCAGCTAGGTTAGCTTGAGTGGATTGAAAAATTGGCAAACTGAATTCAAATCCCAGTAAATTTTGTTCCACCCACTCCCACCCCACAAAACAAAAACCTTGGGAAAGGTATGGATCCTCTCCCCCCGCTACAGGTTTAATAGCAGGGGAGATATGACTGTCTGGAACTTTGTCTCTGAGAAGGACATCTGATTTCAAAATTCTACAACATGAAGCTGTACAAAGAGGGGGTCTGACATGGAACCACAGTTTGTTAAACAAAGACCTAGTAGATTTCAACAAGTATGGATTATCCTACTGGGTCCAGGGAGGGTGGATTAGATGGATTGAATTGGATTTATAAGAAGTAAAAAGAAAATCGTTATCTTTTAGTAATGCTAATTGCTGTAGATATTTTTGGAATCATATAAGTACAAGTTGACAGGCTTACTGTTATATTATGTTGAAAAGCTAGTTTCTGTGCGATCACTAAAGTTAAGCAACATCAAGCCTGGTCAGTACCTTGATGGGCAACCAGTTGGAAATACCAAAGTGCTGTAAGCTTGGATGTGGTGTAATGAATTATTAATCAGAGAGCTGAGAGCCAATTCCCATTGGGTTTGTTATATTAACTTACGTGCAAATATCTTTGTGAAAAGCATGAATTCACCTTTGGCCTTTCAGCTATGGGTTAATTAATAAGGCTTTTATCACAAAATCATTATCTTCAAGAAAATTTTTAAAAAATCTTAGAATCTAAAAAATATATTTTCTGGTTTAAAAAAAACCTGTAAATGGCTGTTAAGACATTGAAAATCAAACAAGTAGTCAGTTAAGTGTCATACGTGATACACGCTTGGGCGATCATGTCTCGAAAGAGACATGACTGACTGGGCAGAGGATTATCCCGCAGTAGGTTGCCATTGCTTTCTGCGGTAGACTGGTTGCCGACCAAGGCTATAGAACCCAATCTGTCCTGCTATTTAACCCATAACTGGAAGGAATAGACGGATTAATACCTTTCCCAAGGGTATTTGCGCGTAAGTGAATACAATGGATTCAACTGGAATTCGAACTCGGCTCCCCGGTTTCTCGTTCCGATATCCACTGTACCACAACTCCAGGAATTTTGCATTTATGTTGATCATTTTTAAGAGAAACTGAAATTCTTCTTCTTCTATGTGCCGTATTCATTCAGGACATATATGATCATGGCCTTTCACATCTCCCTGTCCCTAGTGGCTCTTAGCATGCTTTCTCCTGTTACCTCACCCAAACCTCGCTCTGCCATCCATTTGCTTAAGCCCATCAGGTATGTCATACATTGCTTTCCCCTGTCTCTCTTTCTCTCTATGTGACCTGTGAGTATTAGATTCTCTCCTTTTCCTGATGTTAAGTACCTCACCATTGCTCACATGTTCGGTCCATGGTATACTCAGCATCCTTCTGTAGAACCACATTTTAATTGCTTCAACATCTTAAAAAAAAATCAAGAAACCAGCAAGTGTCATTGTGTAAAAATTGTGTAAATATGTTTTGCAATCACTACAGCACATCGTCTCTAATCTACCCCAGTAGGATTCTGGTTCTAATCATGCTGAAATCATGTTTATATTAAAATAATTTCTGCATAAATGCTAATAACCAAAAACAAGAAATGATTGTGTACAAATGAGGAAAACAATGTAATTCCACCAGAATTGACTATTAAGAAAAAAACATTTTAAAAAATCTATCACTTCATGACAAAATTATATAAACCCTTGTGTTTCTATCCGTTTGTCTTTGTTGTGTTGATATCATTTTAAAATTCATCTATTATTCATTTCTTTCACTATTTGTTTGTTCCTCTTTCATTTATATGTTTAAGATAACCAAACATTTAGATATTGATATATGTAGATTCCTGAAGTTCGTCAGATTTGAGTTGTATCCATAACAGATTGTTTTACGAATTCTCATACATAGAAAAAAAATGTGATGCTGTGTATCATATGTACTCAAGTATAGTGCAAGGTTTTTGTTATCAGTTTTATATGCAAGTAATATTTTGCAAGTGGTTAATAAATCCTGTGTCTTCAGTGACCAGTTCTGCTATCAGTCAGTTAAGTGTGGGATAATCTGCCTGGTCAGTCATGTATCTTTCGAGACATGATTGCCCAAGCGTGTATCACGTATGGCTGTTAACTGACTGACTTCTTTACAAGTAGTATATGTAACATATTTGATGTCACACGTACCTATAAGGTAGGTTGATTTTTCATATTTTTCAGAAGATAAACATTGCACTAAATGTGGAAGTTGGGGTTTCATGACTGACAAGTCAGTCAGTTAAGTGCCATTCGTGATACATGCTTTGGGCGATCATGTCTCGAAAGAGACATGACTGACTGGACAGAAGATTATCCCGCAGTAGGTTGCCATTTCTTTCTGCAGTAGACTGGTTGCCAGCCAAGGCTATAGAACCCAATCTGTCCTATTATTTAACCCATAACTGGAGGGAAGAGGTGGATTAATACCTTTCTCAAGTCTATTTGTGCGTAAGTGAATGCAAGGAATTTAACTGGAATTCGAACTCAGCACCCTGATTTGTTGTTCCGAGTCGATATCCACTGCACCACAACGCACATCCGACTGACAAGTACTGACACCAAAAATTAGATTCATAGCTTTTCACCAATTTATTATTTAATTTAGTTTTAAAGATTGTCTGAAAAAAATGTAAAAAATTACCTGATTTTTGCAGGTTTTTGCTTACAAACTGACTTCAACATTTTAATCTTTTAAGAATAAGTCCAAATAAAGTTTATATTTTTGGTATTAGACACATTAAATGGAAAATATATTCAAACCAGAATTCTATTTATGAATCACCACAAACAAAATATTCATTTATATTTTTTATTAGCAGTATAGCCCGGCGTTGCTCGGGTGTAATGAAAGCTTTAAAACTAATCCATGGTCCTGGAGCTCAGACTCTTTGGACGTTGGCACGAAAGACTAAAAATCAATAGTTGTTTCCAGTTAAAGCGAAACCGTAGGCTGAAAGAAAAATGAATGGATGTAAGTCAACTTTTGATCTCCTGCTATTGATATCAAATAAGTTTTTTTCGTCGTAAACTGAATTTTGAAGGCTAAATAAGTCCTCTGATTAAATGGTATCATGGCTGAGACTAAGAACTACAATTATACCTACTTAGAGCCAAACCCGAAGCAAAAACTAAAATAAGAGGGCTGAAAAAAATACAGACATACAGGCAGATAAACAGACACACGCACAAACATCTTGCCTTTTATATATATATTATCGATTTTCTGCACTATTGTAAGAACTGCAACCTTGAAACTTCTGAATATCGTTTCTTATGTCTTTATCTATGAATGTATCAAATTTGATTAAAATCGGACCACTCCTTCTATAACCCTATTTTTTCGATTATCGATTATCGATATTTATCGGGGGCACCTCAACATAAACCCAAGCTAAGAACACTCGCAGACGCTTATAGTACAACTGTGTAAATTTTCAAGAAAATCGGTTCTGCCGTTTCAGAATCTATAGGTAACGGCTACACACACACACACACACACACACACACACACACACACACACACACAGACAAACTTCCATTTATAAATAAGTTTAGATTACATCCTAATATAGTTAAATTGTTCAGTATAATTTCCCTTTGAATTCAATGAATGTCTTAAATGATGGCACAATGATAATAATGTGTGTGTGCCTGGCATCATGTCCATGTACAATTTGTAAAGCTTAAGAAAATTATAAATTTTCTAAGGCTGTGCTCTAAGACTTTTACTGATTACTGAAATAAAATTTCAACATTCCAGTTCTGAATCTAATCTTAATCTTCCTCAAAAACAAAAAAAATGGTAATGATTTGAAAAAATGAATTTTGTGTTATTATTTTATCAAAATCCAGCGTGCTATATCATGGTTCAAAAATTGATCTGCTCTAATGTGCCAAACTTAATTTTTAAAAATGTACATTCAGCCATTTATCAATATCATTAAACATTTTTTTTCTTGCATCATGTCTTTATTTATCAGACAGAATCCTGAAGTGAGAATACTGAGCGTCTCGACTTTGAATTTGCGAAAGAATACAGGAAATTATTTGAAGAAGAAAATAAAATGTTTATTTGAAATTTTACTCTTTAATTTTAGTTGATGTTTTCTTTATGTAAGTTTTTCAAGTATGTAAGAATTCTTTTTTGCTAACACATTCATCCCCATCATTCAACAATGGTAGTGGTTGAATATATTCTTAAGTCCGACATTGAGTGAATCTAGGCAGCTTTCAAGCTTCACCACTATTTCAGTTCTCAACCAAATTTCAAATAGTTTACAGAGTTAGATAGGACGCCTCCTTAGCTACGTTTTGAAAAACGTTTTTGAATTTTGGTTTAGTAGAAAAAAGTTAAAACAAACTAGTAACTTGCAGGGTTAGAGGAAGATAACTCTTGACTTCCAATCGGGACTTCACGCAAGGAATGAGGATGATATATCCCAGTGATTGTAAGAAAGGGTTCGGTTCGAAATCCCTAGATCCCGAAGAAGGCCGGAGCGTACAACGGCCGAAACGTCGTACAAATGGCAACAAATATGAGGACAATAATCCGAATAATGTAAATATCTTATTTCTCATTCTCTCAAATGAATTCAAATTTTATTTATTCAAACGAAATAAAACTTCCATTTGTATTTATTTATTCACTTAAGATTTTTCAGTTGTATTTGAAATTAAAAATATATTTATGAATTAGCCATGTTGCTTAATTTTTTTATGTAACCGCTTAACACGGGGTTATTTAAATTATTTTACTTTTCTTTTTTGTTTGCTGGTATAAACTGAATAAATTTTTAGCATTAAATTTCGTTTCATGTTTTTGCGACTAAAAGATTATCTAGTATATTGCCCAGGACAAAATCTTTTTGCTCAATCTACAACAATATCTTGAAATCTTTATGAGCATGTATATTTGTATTAGTAATATATTACTAATATAAATACCTATCTTCTAGTAGATAGATATTTTCCTAACAAGATTTCTCGAATATACAGGCTGGTGGATATATAAAAATGTACTGTTTAATTATAGAAAAACAGACTATCCACTCGTATACAAGTATCCATTAAAAATAATGTTCAAACATATATATATATATATATATATAATTCCAGGTGAAGAGGACTCAAGGTTTTTTTTATTTTGAGTGCTCTGGCATTTATTTTATTACAAACCGTGCTCAACATAATGAGTATTATAGAGCTTAATATAATTATATAGTTATGAATTAATTGTAAATTGCAACACGGAAATTTTTTTTTGTTTCGAGATAGATTCTTATCATCAGGCAATGTTGATGATTTACATAAAAAAACATTTTTGAATGTAAATCATCTGCACAACTAACATCAACATTGCCTGATGATGAGAATCTATCTCGAAACATAGAAATTTCCGTGTCGCAATGTACAATTGATACATAACTAGATAATTATAATTATATATATATATATATATATATATATATATATATATATATATATATATATATATATATTTTAATCATATCACCCCGAGCAAGGCGGTAATGCCACTGATGTGCAGGGGGCTACATAATAGTGAAAAGATCGGAAAGAAGAAAGCTGGAAACCACATCCTAAACAGGAAACAAGGGACAAGCCTCTTAACCTGTTCAATAGACGTGGGTGGAGTGTGAACCGGGCGATAGATAGATCTATCTACTCCAATTGAAAAAAAAAAAAAGTGAGAAGATTGAAAAAGAGGAAACCGGGAACCGCATCCTAAACAGGAAACAAGGGATGAGCCTCTTCACCTGTTCAATAGACGTGGGTGGAGTGTGAACCGGGTGATAGTTTAGAAACAATTCTCATTTAACTGCCCTCACGTTACCATAAACATTCAGTGAACATAAATAACTTTAATAACTTTAACTTTAAATAACTTTTTTTTCTAAACGAAACTCCATCCACTTGACAATGGAGATTTCCTTAAAGATATAAATCTCTTTTTTCTCACAATACTAAAATTTAACCAATAGAAAGCTCTATTACTTTACTTTTAACTTTAAATTAAACTAGGGGGAAAAAAAAAGAAAAAGAAAAAAAGATCTTGTGCTTGAATGAAGATGAAATCAACATATATATGTGTGTGTGTGTGTGTGTGTGTATATATATATATATATATACATTCGTATTTTTGTTTATTTTATAAATATGTTATCACTAAAAAAGAAGGCTTTTTTGTTTCGACACTAGCTGTGTCTTATCAAATCTTGATAAGACATAGCGTCGAAACAAAATGGCTACTTTTGCTGTGATATTAACTCTACTTTGTTTTGAGCACTTTTTTAAGAATGTTTTTTTTGTTTGTTTTATTTTATTTTATTTTTTTTTTGGGATACGGAATTTTATTCGAACTATACCTACCCTATACTTGTGTGTGTGTGTGTGTGTGTGTGTGTGTGTGTGTGTGTGTGTGGTGTGTGCGTGTGTGTGCGCGCGCGCGCGTGTATATATATATATATTTTTTTTCAATTTGAGATTTTTATTACTCTCTCTCCTTTTTTATAAATTCTCTCCAAGTAAGGTGTCAACGCCACTAAGACGCAAAGGGGCTACTGAAAGGGAAAGAGAAGGAAAATACTTTAGACGGAACTGAAAACCCGATTAATAGTATAAATTTCAGAGTTTAGGTGGAGACGTTAGAACTATAAAGTTTAGCAGGAACTGGAAGCCCAATCCTTAACGGGAAACTAGGGAAAAACTTCTACACCTGTTCAAATGATGGGGGAGGTGTGTGAAAATAAATACAGGGTGAGTGAAAAGTAACAACCCTATTTGATGTATGGGTGGCCAGCCATAAATCCCGACTTAACACCCTGTGACTTTTATTTGGGGGTTGGTTAAACGAGCAAATTTACTATACCAAACCAGGACTTTGGAGGAATTTGAAGGTTGAATAAATTATACCTTCCATCCCACAAGAGTTCCTGGTGGAATCAAATGACGCGACTGGGCGACTCAAGGAGCTGGTAGTGAAATCTGGTGCATATATTGAATATTAAATAAAACCTTATTCTAAGCGTTTTCCTCTCATATCCCTTTCTTGTAAAGATTATAGTTAATAATTAAAATTGTAAGTATTTTAAGATGGGGTGTTACTTTTAATCACCCGGTAAGTGAAAAATTCAGAGTTTAGTCAGAGACGTTACAAGTAAAGAGTTGAAGTAGGAATAGCAGAAACTGGAAACTTAACTCTAAATAGGAAGCGAGAGATAAAGACTGAGGAGAAGTGTGAACCTGCTACTCTTAATATGGAAAACAAAATAGTAAAAATTCAGAGTATGGGTGATGTTAGAAGTATAGAGTTTAGAAGGTTGGTTGTTTTTATGACATACCAACACCTCGGCGGGTCATTTATTGCCAACTAAACTTTATTTATTGCTGGTAATACCATTTTTCTTTCAGCAATTTATTGTTGTTTATATAAGTTTTGTGTCTAGTAATACATTTTTCTTTTCGAGTATCAAGATTCATTGGGATTTGTTTTTATGGGCAGGTTCCTCAAGTCCTACCCTTGTTTTTTAACCCATAACTGGAGGGAAGGGACGGATTAATATCTTTCCCAATGGTACCAGTGCTTAAGTGAATGCAGGGTATTCAACTGGAATTCGAACTCGGCTCACCGATTTCTCTTTCCGAGCACCACAACGTACATCCGTCACTATACGCTTACAGCACCTGGTATTCCCAAGCGGTCACCCATCTAAGTACTGACCAGGCTCAACGTTGCTTAACTTCGGTGATCGAGCGAGAACCGGTGTATTCAACGTGATATGGCCGTAAGCACGCACATTCGTCACTAAACGTTTACAGCACCTGGTATTCCCAAGCGGTCACCCATCTAAGTACTGACCAGGCTCAACGTTGCTTAACTTCGGTAATCGAGCGAGAACCGGTGTATTCAACGTGATATGGCCGTAAACACGCACATTCGTCACTAAACGTTTGCAGCACCTGGTATTCCCAAGCGGTCACCCATCTAAGTACTGACCAGGCTCAATGTTATAACATTTTTTACAGATTATTTCTATCACCAATACAAATAAAGTTATAATTTTTTTAAAAGTGCACACGGACTTTATGGACATCCTGTATACTACTATAAAACTATATTGAATCCATTTTATGTGCCAGCTGTTATTGTGGGATTTTAGGAAACCCGAATCAAATTTATAGTAACGCCACACTGGTCCCAAACAAGGCAAAAGAAAGCCGCAGGACTTATAATGTCGGTATTGCTGAGTCTCTGTTCAAACAACGATGGCGATAGTCTTGTCAGACAACGACAAACACGTATATATAAAATTATAAATTTATATTTTTATTCTTCGTTGGTGACGGCTGTGTGAAGTAGGAGGGTAGCCGGAGAGTTATCGCACACGCAGGAGCTGTCGGGGAATCGTTAACCAGCGGGAGTTTTCTGTTCTCCCTTTCTCTGTATTTTTCTCGGTTAGAAGCCCCGGACTTATATAACCCAAAATTCTTACGCATATTTGCTTTTCCGTGTCGTCGCTTAATTGACGTCATCTATGGCCAGATGCATGTGTCAAGCATTTTCGTCGGCTATCGTCTTTCAAGCCGGTTGTCACTTGTGCATTCTGCCTTTGGTGTCAGTCATATCTTTGTCGGCTATTGCCTGTGTTTCTGACTGTAATGTTGCGCACCGTCGCCAACATCCACGGTCGGAATATATTTTTGTCAATCCTATTTTTGCCGGTATTACTCAACAAAGCTAGTGAAGCTTGCGACACATGACTGAGACGAAAAAAGTGGCATAGCTCGAAACTGAGGGAGATTGTGGAATGGGAGTTGAGAAGTGATAGACGTATCAGTGACAAAGGGTTGTCAACGAGCCTTGAGGGCAGCGTTTTGTTCGCCGTTATAATTCTAACAATAAGGATAGGCTGAAAAGTTGATAGGTTGACTGAAGGAATGATGCTAGATATGTGAAATCTTGCATGCATCAGTTTCACCTCTTAATAACTGCCTTGTTTCTTTCCAGGAAACTCACATCTGACTGTTCAAAGAAGATTTCAAAAGTAACTAATAATGACTTTTCTTGGAAATGGACAAAAATTGGTATATTTGTCTTATAAAGTACCTGCAGAAAAAAGTATTTAACTCCATAGGGTATACAGGCTGACATGGTTGCTACATTAGATAGTGATGTACCAGTGTAGAATATCATTGTTTTCATCCGCGGGACACGCCACGTTAACAGACAGTGATTGGGTAATCTTAACCGATCATCTTGTGTGCACGCGTTAAATCCAATTTTTCTGCACATTCAAGCGCGTTTATATAAGCAGCGCATTTCCACGTGTTGCGCCAGTGAGGGCCCGAGCTGCCGAAGCAGCTGTGGGCACGCGTATAATTCTCACTCATACACACCGCACCCGATTGAAGGTAGCAATCGATGTCATACGGCATCATCTCACACACACACACACACACACACACACACACACACACACACACACACACACATATATATATATATATATATGCTATTAAATATAAGAGACAATGAATGTCTATTATGTTTAATCATGAGCCGTTCTAAACGTCGTATTTTTGCTTTAATTTCAGTTGAAAATAAAGACAAAAATTCTCCAACATTTGGATAATTATTTATTGGTTTTCTTCTAAGCTTTCGGCTCACATGAACCATCTTCAGAGAGGTAGTTTATACTGAAATATTATAAAATCCACCATCACCGACGATTTTATTTTGTGTTGACATAAAACTCCGCTTGGCAACGGCAATAGTTACCAAAAATAATAAACGCATTTCTTAAGTTTGCGATGCGGTTTTATGACGTCACACCGCGGGATAGCGCGAAATGACAACAAAACCATGTAGTCAAATGCAATGTAATATGTTATTTCCTGTTTTAAAGTTGATTTTATTGAGTGTTGGTTGTTTTGATTTGATGTACATGGCCTCCAATATCTGCAGGTTCCTCTTACTGTGTGTATGAGTAAGGATCACCGTATTGTTGACCAAAATCTGTTTATGTTTTTCAGAGAAATGTTGTTTAATAATACTCTGATCAGAAAGATGACATGTAAGTCTACGGGAGAGCGTGGTTGTGGTAAAACCAATATATGTACTAGGTTTTTGATTAGTATCAGAGATGCAATTTCTGAATGGGCATGTAAATTGGTACACTACATTGGTTTTTTGTAAAGAATTTAGTTTAGTGCCTGTTGGGTTATTATAGACTATGAGGTCAATTGTTTTAAACTTTTTATAATATATAATGAGTTTAATTTGATTATTACTTTCGACTGGTTTAACATTTCTACGTATTATGTTTTTGAGAGTTTTTTCATCTTGTTTATAATTATTATGTATTTGGTTGCAATAGTATAAGTTAATAGTGTTATGTTTATTTTGATGTAAACCATTATTATTAATAATATTATCATTATTGTTAGAGCTATTGTTAAGTTTGTTGAGATACATTTTAATTTGTTGATCAATAACGGAGTTAGGAAATCCATTATTGACTAGTGTTTGCTTAATATTGTGTAATTCTTTATAAAATATAGATTTGGAAGAAGATATCATTTGTGTGCGTTGAAGTAAGTTTTTTATAACAGCTAACTTATATCGTTGGGGGCATTCACTATTATAATTAAGAAGACACGAAATAAAATCGTCGGTGATGGTGGATTTTATAATATTTCAGTGTAAACTACCTCTCTGAAGATGGCTCATGTGAGCCGAAAGCTTAGAAGAAAACCAATAAATAATTATCCAAATGTTGGAGAATTTTTGTCTTTATTTTCAACTGAAATTAAAGCAAAAATACGACGTTTAGAACGGCTCTTGATTAAACATAATAGACATTCATTGTCTCTTATATTTAATAGCATATGTCTCGAAAATGACTTGCTGCCTCGATATACTAAATATACTATATACTATATATATATATATATATATATATATATAACTTCATGGGAACCTACCGGCAGGAGGTCGTTGTAAGAACATGTATCAACCTCCATTATCAAAAACAGTATGTACATTATTCTTCTTTTGGAACAAATTTTATTCCAATCAACCATTCTTCCAAAGAACATTTGACTTTCTTTACAGTCTAAGGCAAAAAATTCTTTCTCCTTCTATTCACTTTCACAGTAATTTGCATGCCTTTTTCAACTATTGTATTATTGTTAGCTAGCAGTATAGCCCGGCGTTGCTCGGGTGTAATGAAAGCTTTAAAACTAATCCTTGGTCCTGGAGCTCAGACTCTTTGGATGTTGGCACGAAAGACTAAAAATCAATAGTTGTTTTCAGTTAAAGCGAAACCGTAGACTGAAAGAAAGATGAATGGATTTAAGTCAAATTTTGATTCCCTGGTATCGATATCAAATAAGTTTTTTTCGTCGTAAACTGAATTTTGAAGGCTAAATAAGTCCTCTGAGTAAATGGTATCATGGCTGAGACTAAGAACTATAATTATACCTACTTAGAACCAAACCCGAAGCAAAAACTAAAACAAAAGGGCTGAAAAAATACACACACACACACACACACACACACACACACACACACACACACACACACACACACACACACACACACACACACACATCTTGCCTTTTATATATATACATTATCGATTTTCTGCACTATTGTAAGAACCGCAATCTTGAAACTTCTGAATATCGTTTCTTATGTCTTTGTCTATGAGTGTATCAAATTTGATTAAAATCGGACGACTCCTTCTATAACCCGATTTTTTCGATTATCGATTTTCCATATTTATCGGGGGTACCTCGACACAAAATCTAGCTAAGAACACTCGCATACGCTTATAGTACAATTGTGTAAATTTTCAAGAAAATCGGTTCAGCCGTTTCGGAGTACATAGGTAACGGACACACACACACACACACACACACACACACACACACACACACACAAAGTTCCATTTATAAATAAGTTTAGATAGATACATGTTTATTATGGTTACATTGGCGTCGTTATTTATTTCTTGAGTCTAGAGTATTCCACTCGTCGAATCCTAAATATAAATATTGAAAAGGATGATATCCTTTTCACCAGTTTTATCAGCAGGGGAAAATAGGTAGCTGAATTTAGTGTGTAAGGGTGAGTCTTGAAGATGGCACATGGTCGGGACATTCTGCAACTGTTACTCCCGAGGAAACACATTGATTGTGTTTACCACATGGTGATAGGTGACAGGCAATTGACTATGAATCAAATAACCAGTGCTATTAGCATATCGTGTGAAAAAGTTTAGAATATTCTGCACAATGAACTTGGCATGATGAAGGTTTCTGCTCGGTGGGTTTCCGCTCTTCTGACACAAAGCGCACCAGGAAAATCTAACATTGTTTGAGGCAGATCCGGTTGGTTTCTGTGAACGTTTCTTAACCCAGGATGAGTGTTGGGTTCATTCGTTTGAGGGGGAGAGTCAGAAAGACAATCCATGCAGTGAAAACCTCCCCCTCCTCACCTGCTCTATAGAAGATTGTTTCCTCTGCAGGGAAGGTGATGGCTTCATTTTTTGGTGACATTGTGGTTATCTTGAAAAGGGTCACACCATCAATGGAGAGAGTCTTATGCCAAAAGGCCTAGTCAGTTATAAAAGGCTACCAAGAACAGGAAAACTGACAAAAGGGGTCTTGTTTCATCAGAACAATTCTCCAGCACACAATTTCTTGGCCCCAATGGCTGATGTACGTGGCTGTGGCTTTGAATTGGTTTATCACTGTTGAGTTGTGCAGTAATAAATACGAACAACAGAAAATTATATTAAATAAATGTATTACGGAAGAAAATAGTATTACAAAGTGGGGTTAGTAATCATACAGGAAACAAGGTATTAATTGTACGTCTCTTCGTACGATGTAGAGTCCGATTATAATCACTTCCGGTTGACTACCGGAAGTATCCGACTGACTTGTTAGCACAGTTCCAATCACTCTAGCACTGGTATATCGCTACTGTGACATTACCGCCACCCACCCTCTGTTATTTCCTATATTTAACCAGCCTTTCTCCACTCTACGTAGCCCCCTGCACAGTAGTGGCAGTGACATGCCTTGCTCGGGGTGAAACGCTTATAAAAAAAAAACAAAAAAAAAAAAAACTATATTTAGTTGTCCCTCCCACTAAGGGCAACATGTGACACATGGCCAGTTATAAGTGGGGTTTCCGGGCTATATGGCCCGGCCAAAAAATGTCTGTCTATTATTCCCCAGTCGTGCTTCTACTCTTCGGCGGAACCACGACTGGGTTATTGCTCTCTGCTCGGAAGCAGAGAGCGCCCTCTACCCGAAGGCAGAGAGCTGACAGTGTCGCAGTTGCAGAGGCAAATGCCAACTGATATTACCGCCGACTGTATTTACCAGCCTTCCCACGCAAGGCTGGATGTGACACATGGTCATTTTATAGTGGGTATTCCCGGCCGGAATATAGCCGGGCCCAAAAATGTCTGTCTATTTTTCCCCAGTCGTGATTCTACCCTTCGGCGGAACCATGACTGGGCTACTGCTCTTTGCTCTGAAGCAGAGAGTGCCTCCCCACCCGAAGGCAGAGAGCCGAC
Organism: Ascarosepion bandense; assembly: GCA_037127315.1. Lineage (NCBI taxonomy): Eukaryota > Metazoa > Mollusca > Cephalopoda > Sepiida > Sepiidae > Ascarosepion > Ascarosepion bandense. The sequence goes on along the minus strand of JBBBDQ010001018.1, from coordinate 5,040,861 downwards.
AGTGTCGCAGTTGCAGCGGCAAATGCCAACTGACATTGCCGCCGACAACACCGAGGTTTTGACATTGCCACTATTCGTAGTGCATGGAATAGTTCATTTATAATTAAAAGGGTGGAGAGCTCCCTAACAATCACTCTCCTTTTTATTAGTTCTCAGTTCTCCAGCATAAAAACAGTTGGCTGAGAACCAGTATTGAACTGATGATGACGTTGTATTTACAGTTAATGACTTTTTTTTACCAAGAGGATGGCCAGTCTTCTTTGAACAGTCGGATATCAGTTTACATGGAAAGCAACAATGTAGTTAATAATAATAAGAGTTGAAAATAATGCTTGCAATATTTCCCATCTTTGTACTCGGAAAGAAACAATGTAGATATTAATAAAAAAAAAGGTGGAATTTAATGCCTGCAGTATTTCACAACTGTAGCACCACTCCTTCATAGTCAGCCTATGAACTTTTCAGCTCATCTTTGAAACTGGAAAGGAACAGTATCGTTATTAATAAGATTTCACGACTCTATCCTCATCTTTCATAGTCAGCTAATAAGGTTTTCTACCTGTCCTTATATATAATCTTAGGTCTTTTGAGAATTTCGAAAACCATATTCAACATTCGTTAAAGAAGTTGATAAAATTAGTCCAATGAAATTCTTGCTAATTTCCTTGCTTTTATTAAACGAATATACATTTGGATTATCACAGTTTGGTCATGGTAAGGATTATAGCTGATACGACACTCTTTTGAGCATAAAATATGTGAACCATGCTTAAATGGGAAATGGATTGTTTCATTGTTTGCCCAGCACATAATAAACTTGAACTTATGACCGCTCTGGAAAATGTTGATGAGAAAGAACGTAGATATTGCCCACGTTGAAGGTCAACTGCCACAAAATCCAATTTCAGAAGCGGAAGCAATGAATATGCTTAATGTTTAAGTTGGTTGCATTTTCAATCGGAAAATACCATTACAAATGCATCTGTTTTAATCCAGCTCTGAGAGTTAATTTTTGGATAGGATCTTTCAATAGTCTAATCGGTCTTTGAATTACAGTCTCGCATTTTCCATCAGCTCACTTTTTCTTATTTTTAGTATAAGTATTCTTTGTTACCATTTTCTTTAATACTTCCTCGTTGCTTACTGACTCTGTCAATGGAATTCCAAGTATCCCGCTGTAAGACCACATTTTTGTTGTCTCCTGTTTTCTCTTCGTCTGTGGGTAGCTCATCCAATATTTACTCCTATATAAAATGATTGATATCGCATAGAAATTCAGCATTCTTTGTTTCTAACGATTCTTTTCTGTTTCTCGGCACTTTGATTAGCTTTTAGAAGGCATCTTTCAATAGTCTAATGAGTCTTTAAATTTTGGTAGCACTTGTTCCACCCCTCAGTTAAAACACTTCCTAGATATTTAAGTTTGTGTAATTTGTGGTACAGTGGATATCGGCTCAGAACGAGAAATCGGGGAGCCGAGTTCGAATTCCAGCTGAATCCGTTGTATTCACTTACGCGCAAATACCCTTGGGAAAGGTATTAATCCGTCTCTTCCTTCCAGTTGTGGGTTAAATAGCAGGACAGATTGGGTTCTATAGCCTTGGTCGGCAACCAGTCTACCGCAGAAAGCAATGGCAACCTACTGCGGGATAATCTTCTGCCCAGTCAGTCATGTCTCTTTCGAGACATGATCGCCCAAGCGTGTATCACGTATGGCACTTAACTGACTGACTGAATTGCTTGATCTTGACATCTCCAATTTGTATCTTACATCTTGGGCTATTATCAGAAATAAACTCATTCTAATATTTCATCTCTAAGAAGCGTATTGAGAATTTAGAAAACCATATTCGGCATACTCAAACACTCAAAATGCTCAAAACACTCAAAAATGCTCAAAACACTCAAAAATGCTCAAAACACTCAAAAAATATCCAGACACTCAAAAATACTAGACACTGAAAAATACTCAAACACTAAAAAAAAATTTTTTAAAATAGGAAATCAAAAAGCGCTGATGAAATCCGTTCAATTCTTGTTAATTTCCTCTTTGCTATCATAACAATCACATGCAGCTTTTGGTCGCACCAGAGATTATGTCGTACGTAAATCGCAGAAACGCATGACACACACGTGTTGTAGATTTGAATGAACTCAAATCAAAGAAAAAGAAAACAAAGGTTTTAAAATATAAAAATATAAAATATTTTTATTTTTTGTGTTTTTACAACTAAATTTTCTCCGCGTGTATGAGAGTTAAAGTTCTTATGTTTAAGTCCCTTGATTGTAGTTTTTTTTTTTAATACTTGTATATGTAGGGAAAAAAAGGCACGGGAGAAAGTCAGTAGAAAAGTGTAAGTGTTACGTAGCTTACTGAGGAAGACGGGTGAATTAATATGGAATCTCTTTGAAGCTGTGCGCGTCGTGAACTGCTGTCATCTGTATCCGTCTCTTCTCTTCCTGGTATTGTTCCTCTAGAGACTTTACTTAAATACTCATCAAAGAGATCACGAACCACGTTTTTTTTTTATTGTCGACAGGAACACGACTTATTAATAAAAAATGTTACATATTTGTTTTCAAATGATTAATTTATTAACCAGAAGGATGCGCTGATCCTCCGACTGAGAAACCATTTTTTTGTCATTTGATGATTAACTGTCTTGGTGTTTATTTCTGTTTTTGCTCCACACGGGAACCACGCTTCATTGTGAAATGGAATATCTCTTTGTTTGCCCAGCACATATAGCAAGGTTTACATTACAACCGTTCCGGAAAATGTTGATGTGGAGGATGATGATAATGATATTGCCCATGATGATGTCTGAAAGCACCCAATGTCTAATTTAAAACACCAAGGCAATGGTCATGTTAAACAAATGTTTAAGTTGATTGCATTTTCAACCAGACGCTATGGGTAATTCTTTAAACTAGCCTCGAGAGTTAGCAACAAAACAAAAAAAAAAAAAAAAGAACAAACATGAGACTAGCCGGCAACAGAAAAAGTTGGTGCATTTTTTTTCATTAAAAGTAAATTGAAAAAAAAAAAAAAAAAACAACAACAAAAAAAAAACAAAACAAAACCTTGAAGAGAGCGTTTGAAAAATGTTATTTGATGATAAGAATGTTCAATTTCTTTAAAAAATTACTTTTTCTTTTTTCTTTTTCAAAAATTTAGACATTATAAACTCAGTGCATGACGTATATATATCGGTAATCTCACCACAAACAAGACAATTAAATGCTATACGTGATACACACTAGGGCGATCTTTCAATCCATGACAGATATGGTGATACCGACCGAACAAAAGCGATGGACTGGATGTTTGCACCCTCACAACCAAAAAGCAAATGACCAAAAGTCGTCGGTGCGCAGCCAGATTAGCACAAATGTTCCGGTTGAAAAATAAAAATTAATTAAATATGAAATTTCTAGTTCGCGAGCCTACGCGAATTTTATTTATCAGCCAATGGGAAGCCCAGAATTCAAATACGGATATGAATTCCCAAATGATTACATGCGATCCAAAAAGTCGAAATAAAAAGCCGATACAGAAAGCATCGCCAGACAGACCAACGCAGGCCGACACACACACGGACTGACTTGAGAGAGAGGAATGTAATCAGTATCCCCTTGACCTAAGTCAAGCGGCTTACTATCCTAGACTCCCTTCCCTCTCCTCTTATCTTTCGCTGTCTCAAAACTACTTACTGACCTAAGGAGCGAATACATCAAAGACATTCCTTACTTATAACGCTCCCAGATTCCTAAGCATGAATTCTCTTTTCAGCATTTTATTGCCATGAACATTTTAACGTATTTAAAGGATTACTTTAATTGTAAAAACCTTAATTGATATGTGTATATATAAAATGTTATTTTTCAACTCAATTTGCTTTTCTTGATTTATAATCATTTCATGACTTATAGTGGGCTATCTACAACGAGGCCAAATTCTGTTAATCTGCAACAATATACAACTACCCTTCACTAGAACGGATTCCCCACTATAAACTGGAAAAGAATGGATAACCCACTATACAGACTAGGCAGAAAATTTTCCCGCAGTAAGTTACCATTTCTTTCTGCGATACACTGGTTGCCAACTAAGGTTATAGAACCTAATCTTTTCTGTTATTCAACCCATATCTGGAGGGAGAAAAGATGGATTAATGCCTTTCTCAAGGGTATTTGCAATTTGCAAGGGTATTTGGAATTCGAATTTGGCTCTCCGATTTCTCATTTCCAGCCGACATCCATTGCACTGCATCGCGCCCACAAACAAGAGAATATTTAAAATACTTGAAATAAAACACACCTTACATATTTCCACACGAGAAGATGCAGTTTTAAAGTGTGTACAAAGTATGTATGTGTGTGTGTGTGTGTGTGTGTGTGTGTGTGTGTGGTAGTAGTAGGAATATTATTATTTGTTAGATTGTTTATCCACAAGAATGTTATATGTCCAACATTCTAAAACTAAGACAATTATATTAAAAGTAATGTAATGCAATATTTATTATTTGCAAATTCATAAAGAAATAAATATGAAAATTTATTATTCATAAATTTATCAACATCTAATTAATTATTAAAATATTTAACCAATTCAAAGAAAATCTTTATTATTTACCATTTTATAAAATTCGGATAAACTGTCAAATGGCCGGTGTTTGACAACCATTCAAATGAAGAAACTAGTGAATAAAAAGTGTTTATTATTTTCGTTGTCAATTCTCTAGTACAAAGAATATGTATAAATTCACTTTCATCTCATATTTAGGTTTTATTAAAATTCTTACAATCGCCAAAAAAAAAACAAAACAAAAAAACTTAATAAATAAATTAAAATCGTTGCCGAGGTGTGAAGGTTTTTAAAAATAATAGTGGTGTTAATGGAAAAACTGTCCTTGTGAGACTCGAAGGACGAAGGACCAAGTTTGTCATTATTATCAAACTTTGCTTTCATCAAAAGTCATTCATATGATATACTTTCCTTCTATAATTACTGGCTTTAAAAATAGTTCCTTCATCAAGGGTATCCTCAGAATTTTTCTGTAGAACTACATTTCTGTTGATTCAAGCCTCTTCCTCATCTTTGAAGAAATTGTCCATCGTTTGCTGCCATACAGTTGGACAGATATCATGTAACAATTCAGTATTAATAAGTTTCCTTTTTGTTTCCATACTTACCAAAACCTTGTCGTTGCTCACATGCTGCTCTATAGTATCCTCAGCATCTTTCTGTAGATCCAAATTTCTGTTGCTTCAAGTCCTCTTCCATCTTTGAAGAAATTGTCCATCGTTTGCTGCCATACAGTGGGACAGATATCATGTAACGATTCAGTATTAATAAGTTTCCTTTTTGTTTCCATACTTACCAAAACCTTGTCGTTGCTCACATGCTCGCTCTATAGTATCCTCAGCATCTTTCTGTAAAGATCCAAATTTCTGTTGCTTCAAGTCTCTTCCTCATCTTTGAAGAAATTGTTCATCGTTTGGGCTGCCATACAGTGGGACAGATATCATGTAACGATTCAGTATTAATAAGTTTCCTTTTTGTTTCCATACTTACCAAAACCTTGTCGTTGCTCACATGCTCGCTCTATAGTATCCTCAGCATCTTTCTGTAGATCCAGATTTCTGTTGCTTCAAGTCTCTTCCTCATCTTTGAAGAAATTGTCCATCGTTTGCTGCCATACAGTGGGACAGATATCATGTAACGATTCAGTATTAATAAGTTTCCTTTTTGTTTCCATACTTACCAAAACCTTGTCGTTGCTCACATGCTCGCTCTATAGTATCCTCAGCATCTTTCTGTAGATCCAGATTTCTGTTGCTTCAAGTCTCTTCCTCATCTTTGAAGAAATTGTCCATCGTTTGCTGCCATACAGTGGGACAGATATCATGTAACGATTCAGTATTAATAAGTTTCCTTTTTGTTTCCATACTTACCAAAACCTTGTCGTTGCTCACATGCTCGCTCTATAGTATCCTCAGCATCTTTCTGTAGATCCAGATTTCTGTTGCTTCAAGTCTCTTCCTCATCTTTGAAGAAATTGTCCATCGTTTGCTGCCATACAGTGGGACAGATATCATGTAACGATTCAGTATTAATAAGTTTCCTTTTTGTTTCCATACTTACCAAAACCTTGTCGTTGCTCACATGCTCGCTCTATAGTATCCTCAGCATCTTTTTGTAGATCCAGATTTCTGTTGCTTCAAGTCTCTTCCTCATCTTTGAAGAAATTGTCCATCGTTTGCTGCCATACAGTGGGACAGATATCATGTAACGATTCAGTATTAATAAGTTTCCTTTTTGTTTCCATACTTACCAAAACCTTGTCGTTGCTCACATGCTCGCTCTATAGTATCCTCAGTATCTTTCTGTAGATCCAGATTTCTGTTGCTTCAAGTCTCTTCCTCATCTTTGACAAGATTGTTTAATACACTTTTCTTTGTTTCCAACAAAGCTTAGCTTAGCTTTTGGAATGCGACTTTGGCCATCTCAATAGGTCTTCGGATCTCAGTGTCACACTATCTGTCCTCTGTTAGAACACCACTTCCCAGATATTTAAATTCCTGTACCTGCTTGATTTAATATCCCTGACCTGTAATACGCATTTACGCTCTTTCTTTTGGTAATAACCATGCATTCTGTCTTCTTGTGGTTTATGCTTAGTCCTTTCTTCACACTTTCCTTTGGTACTTTCAGTTGGAGGAGTTTTTTGTGTCCTTTCCGTGTCTGCTATCAGCACTGTGTCATCTGCATATCTTATATTGCTAATAAATCATGGTAAGTCTTCTAATTCTCTCAGAATTGCTTCGCTGTGTAGGTTGAAAAGATCCGGTGAGAAGACACCTCCCTGTCCTACACCCCTTTCTATTTTGTATATTTGATTAAATCATTTTCTGTCTATATGCATAATTGAAGCTTTGGAAATAATTCGCTGAAATATAATCTGAATGAAAATAAATTCTCTCACTGATGTTCGACTGATGTCAATGGTCGGTGTTCGAGCTCAGGTAACGGTCTGGATTTAGAATATTAGTTTTGTAGACAGTCTCTCTCCATCTGGGAGTTGCACGTAACACAATCTCCTATCCCTTTCGTCTCATTGTATTTGTTCTGGTAACATATTTAATTTAAATTTAGTCCATGTAACGAGAAATCGGGAAGCCGAGTTCGAATTCCAGTTGAATTCATTGCATTCACTTACGCGCAAATACCCTTGGGAAAGGTATTAATCCGTCTCTTCCTTCCAGTTATGGGTTGAATAATAGGACAGATTGGGTTCTATAGCCTTGGCTGGCAACCAGTCTACCGCAGAAAGTAATGGCAATCTACTGCTGGACAATCTTCTGCCCAGTCAGCCATGTCTCTTTGGAAACATGATCGCCCAAGCGTGTATCACGTATGGCACTTAACTGGCTGATTAAAGACATGACTAACTACTAGTAAAAAAAAAAAAAAAAAAAAAGAGAAAAGAGAATCATAGAATAATTTGTCGTTAGGTAAGGCTTCTAAATGCAAGTGAAGGAATTTGTTTTTTTTTTTTGCGGAATCTTCTTAGCCATATCGCTTCTCTTCATGGCGTAGATGATCATGAATCTCCACAACCTCCAAACACTTGTTGCAAGGCTTTGTTTCTTTTCTATGCCTTCCATCCACCCACGATCTGCTATCCATTCGAACACATACTCGTCAAGTAGATGACCTGCTGCTTTCTCTGTACCTTTAGGATATATCCTACGAGTGTCAAATTCTCCAAGCCCTCCTTCCACATTATGCGTTCAAGAAATTTCAGCTGTTTCCTGATTCTGAATAGTTTCTTTGTTGTTGACGTGCACTATCCCTGATATTCACAGCATCCTTCTGTAGAACCACGTTTCTGTTACTTCCAGTTTCCGTTTTTTTCTGTGGAGAGATCGTCAAGCTTTAACTGCTATGAAAGAGAATTGATATTACATAACATTCCCGCCCTGTGTGTTATAGACTGTTGAAGTAGAATATATGATGCCCCATATTAATTCTAACTTTGTGTCATATCTTCCCTCATACGGAGACCACTATGGGATTCTTGATTTTATTCCCTGGGTTGTGGTAGTGACAGCTGTTATTATATATATATATATATATATATATATATCAAAGAACGGAACACACACCACTTACCACTTATCTAGGCTTTGACCATGCATGTTCCTTCAGGCAAAGTACGTTACCTGAAGAGATGAGATCGGCGCGGTCGAAACCTAGGTAGCAAGTAAGTGGTGTGTGTTCCGTTCTTTGACATATTGTCAGCTCCGCATATTCAGTTCATTTGTTTTGATTGTGCATTGAGTACTTTTTGATCTACCATCTGCTGGTCAAACTATCAACTATTTTCCTGGTATATATATATATATATATATATATATATATATATATATATTTATATATATATATATGTATCAATTGTAGATTGTGACACGGACATTTCTATGTTTCGAGATAGATTCTCATCATCAGGCAATGTTGATGTTAGTTATGCAGATGATTTACATTTAAAAAAATGTCGCATGTCGCAATGTACAATTGATACATAACTATATAATTATATTAAGCTCTATAATACTCATTATATAGAGCACTGTTTATAATAAAATAAATGCCAGAGCACTCAAAATAATAAAACCTTGAGTCCTCTTAACCTGGAATTATATATATATATATATATATATATATATACTATTTTTCTACAAGTGAATGCCCTTCTCCAACAACATTCTGCTAATTGTAATCTTGTAAAAGGAAATTAAAATTACTTGTTTCATGTCAGAGGTCACAGCAGATGATCCTGTATCATTTTGCGGTTTCGTTATGTCAAACAACTTTAACAACACCACACGAGAGAGTGATAGAGAGAAATAAAGAGAGAGAAATAAAGTCTCTCTTAGATAGTTCTGACAGTTTTTCAAGTTCTCTGCCTTCGACATTTCCGACTGTCTTTCAATGTCTCTGTCTTTCAACAGTTCAGAGAGTCTTTCAAGCTCGCTGTCTTAGACATTTCCGACTGTTTTCGAAGGTTTCTGTTTTTGGGCAGAGTTAGACTCAATCGAGGCTCTATCTACGGACTGGAACTCGGATGTGAATTGCAAACAAGATTTCTGTTCTTGAGCAAAGTTCGACGCAGTTGAGGCCCAGTTTGAGGTCCGAGGTCTAAGAATAAATCCTGGCTGAAACAGGAAAGAAAACATTTTGTCAATAAAATGAAATTAAAAATAAAAGGAAAAAAGCTATGAGAAAAGTACGGTGTTAAAAGTCGAAAAGAAAAGAACTGACATGCATTGAGAAAGAGAAAAACGATTTAGATAAGAAAGACTAAAAAAGGAATAAAAAAATGAAAAGATCAAAAGGGTGAAAGCTTGACTGGTTTTTTGATAGTTGGCGTAAACATTCTTTTAAACGTTCAATGCAAAAAGAACACAAAAATTGTAAAGAAAATCATTCACTTGATAAAAGCGAATTTGAAAATTAGCAAAGGCCATATCCCAGAAGATAAGAAAGTAGAGTAAGAAATGAACGAACCGGAAAATAGCAAATAAACAGATTGGTATATGAATATCAAAGACAGATAAAAAAAGAAAGTAACCGAAATAAATAAATCGACTTGCACTATAATCTAAGATAGGAGCGCAAGCCTACAAACAAGCACCCAACAAGTAAAACATTGATGAGTGAACGCGTGCGTTATATTCCCTCATAAAATTGTCTTCTGATACATCTGATAGATGCTTACTCAGTTTGTGTAAATAAAGAAAAGATCGGGAAATTTTCTGGAAACAAAACGATAATTGATTAACAAAAAAGCGATAACATCGAATCAAACGCTGCCAATGGCTCGGGTCTTATCGTCTCTGTTTTCTCATCTGACATATTCCCAGTGATCGTCCGCTAGCTACAAAAGAGCAACAAATCTCAGAGTTCCACCACTATCTGCATGATGCTCACGGAATTCACTTGCACAATCTGAACAGTATAAGATACGCAGATGATGCACGGAAAAGAAATTACAAGACTTCCTACAGAAGGTAGCTAAAGAAAGCATAAAGAAAGGACTAAGCATAAATTACAAGAAAATTGAATGCATGGTCATCAGTAAAAAGAGGGCAAACTGCCAGTTACAGTTCTGGAACAATGAAATCAACCAGGCACAAAATTTTAAATACTTGGGAAGTGTTCAAACAGAGGACGGAAAGTGCAACACTGAGATCCGAAGGCGTATTGGCATAGCCAAAGATGTATTCCAAAAGTTAAGTAGAGTATCGAGAAACAAGAAAATTTCGACGGAAACAAAGAAGACAGTACTGGAGTTTTATGTGATGTCTATTTTTCAATATGACAGCGAATGCTGAACAATCTCATCAAAGATGAAGAAAAGACTTGAAGCAACCGAAATGTGGTTTTACAGAAGAATGCTGAGGAATCCATGAGCCAAATATGTTAATAACGACGAGGTTTTGGAGAGAATGGAAACGAAAAGTAAACTTATACTTAACATCAGGAAAAAAAGACGTTTCTGAAGTTTCTGGAACATGTAATGAGAAAGAAGGGCTTGGAGAATCTGATACTCACAGAACAGATAGAGAGACGAAGGAAAACAATGCATGACATACTTGATGGGCTTGAGCAAATGGATGGCAGAGTAGGGTTTGGGAGGAATAACAAGGGAAAGGGTATAAGAGCTACAAAGGATAGCGAGATGTAGAGAGCCATGGTCGTCTACGTCCTGAAGGGACACGGCGCATAGAAGAAGAAGAAGAAACTATTCCAGTATCTCTGTAACGACTTGTAAAGTCGTTCCGAGTGTTTCACTATTTTCGCTTTCACATTTCACACTCGCAATTCCCTAAACAAAATCTGTCTTTCACGTTACAATCCACCAAAATGGACCCAGATATGAGCGCACGGTCATATCACGTTGAATACTCCGGTTCTCGCTCGATCACCGAAGTTAAGCAACTTTGAGCCTGGCCAGTACTTAGATGGGTGACCTTTTAGGAATACCAGGTGCTGTAAGCGTTATTGACGGATGTGCGTTGTGATGCAGTGGATGTTGGCTCGGAGGGGGACCGGAGGGGGAAATCGGTGAGCCGAGTTCCAATTCCAGTCGAACACTTTGCATTCACTTACGCACTGGTACCTTTGGGAAAGGTATTAATCCGTCTCTTCCCTCCAGTTATGGGTTAAATAACTGAGATCTGTTGTTCATGCGATCTGTGTCAGACTTCTGAACCGATTGTTTGTTATCAGCAGTTCCAAAATGTGTGGATGGTGCTACTACACAAGCCTGCACCACTTTAAACAACTCATACGTCGAAATCGACGGGAGAGTCCATAATATATATATTCCTAAAATTAATAAATAAACACTTTTATGGAGATAACCCCCTAAGTAAGATATTCAATAGGAAAACCATCAAAATTAATTATTCGTATAATAACATTATTAACTCCCATAATGACCAAATCTTGAAGAAGTGTAGGGAATCCAATACGGAAAATAGAATGATACCCCCACCCTGTAACTGTAGATCTAGAAGTAACTGTCCAGTTGAGGGTAAGTGTAGGTCTGAAAATGTGATTTATCAAGCCACCATCTACCCTAAGGAAAATCAGGGAAGACGGAATGTTTACATCGGAATTTCTGCGGGAATTTGGAAGCAACGGCTTTATACCCACACGCACTCCTTCACCAACCCTAGTTTAAAATACCAAACTGCGCTTTCTAGGAAATACTGGGAATTAAATGAAAGTAACTTAGTTCCCCAAATAAAATGGAAACTCATAGACAAGGCTAGGATCCCTAATAGCTTAAGAGATAGGTGTAATCTATGCTTGACAGAAAAAATTAAAATTTTAAAATTTCAAGACCAAAATATTCTACTTAACAAACGAAAGGTGATCATAACTATGTGTCGCCATAGAAATAAACATAAATTACAATAATTATCCTATTCCCCCAGTTAGTCCCGATAAAAAAATTGCAAAAATTTTTAAAAGTTGACCTAGCATTTGCCTCTACACCACTTACTCTGCTAACCCTAGGGTCAGGCCACATACCTCCCACTACTAAGGAAAAATTACTATTAGCTCCTTCCCCCAGCCCAACCCAAAGAAAAACCAATACATCCTAACCCCTTCCCTTACCTAAACTAACCCCTGGGCTTACAATTTTTTCTTCATTCTCTGTTTAGAAAGGGTCGAAGAATGCATACCTTAAAATGACATGTTGAAAATTGCTATTTCCCCACTAAATTTTATCTGAATTTACAGCTATATATATATATATATATATATATATATATATAAACAAAAATAAAACAATATAAATTTATAAAATACATTTTTATAGTAAATGACCAACAATATTCATGGAACTCTTTAGAATCGTCACGTGTACTGCAGCCGCAGTAGAAATGATGTTTCTTCTGAAACGACAGCCTGACGGAGCCCAACCCTCTCCAGGCTGATTTGAATTCAGAGTTTTTCTTTTCCTCGACCGGTTACCATCCGACATAGAACCCTCACTGTTCTGCTATTTTACCCATAGTTTAGGGAATAGATGGATTCATACCTTTCCCAAGGGTATTAGCATGTAAATGAATGTCATGTATCCGACTATAATTCGAACTCGTCTCTCCGATTCCTCAATTCGCTATCCATTACTACACCATACCTTCGATAATAAAATTACCAAAAATACTTTTTTTTTCTGTTATTGAAGGCATATATTTAGTTGAAGCCATAAAATTGTATTAAAAATATTTAGATTTCGGCATTAAAAAACACATAGAGGTTGATATGCTGCTAAGCAAAGCCAACTGAACCAAAATGACTATTTCACTGGACTTATTATATGACATTCAGTCAGTTAAGCGTCATACGTGATACACGCTTTGGGCGATCATGTCTCGAAAGACACATGACTGACTGGACAGAAGATTATCCCGCAGTAGGTTGCCATTACTTTCTGCGGTAAGCTATAGAACCCAGTCTGTCCTATTATTTAATCCATAACTGGAAGGACGAGACGGATTAATACCTTTCCCAAGGGTATTTGCGCGTAAATAAATAAAGGAATTAAACTGGAATTCGAACTCGGCTACCCCGATTTCTCGTTCCGAGCCGATATACACTGCACCACAACGCACATCCAATATATGACATTAGCTGCTGAAAAACGCACATCCATTTATTACATTAACTGCTGAAAAAATGAAAACGACTTTTTAATATTATTATTATTATTTATTTTTACATAATGTGAATTTTTGTATGCGTGTGTTGATTGATGTATTCGTTTTCACAGTTTTATGTTATTTAAAGCCAGAAAATAAAATTAGGTTGTAAGAATACTTTTTTAATAATGATTTAGTGGTACAAATCGTTAATGTTTCTGTAATTTGTCTTTTTTTAAAGGTAGGGTGTTGACCATACGCACCCCTCTCGTATAGATAGACTGGTTACCAACCATGACTATAGAACCCAATATGTCCTGCTATTTAACCCATGACTCCAGATATTTTGTTCATCGATTACTTTGAGAAAGAAAGAACCATCAATAGCGAATATTGTATAGCATTACTGGTGAGTTTGAACGAAGAAATCGCACTCCTCACAAAAAACAGCCCCAAATGAAAAAGAAAAAAGTGATCTTTTACCAAGACAACGCACCGTGTCACAAGTCGATCGCAACGATGGCAAAACTACATGAATTGCACTTCCAATTGCTTACACATTTTTCCTATTCTCCAGATCTGGCTTCTAGCCACTTCTGGCTGTTTGCAAACACCAAAATAATGCTCCAGGGAAAGAGACTTGGCTCCAATGAAAAAGTGATATCGGAAACTGAGGCGTATTTTGAGGCTAAATACAAATCGTTCTACAAAAAAGGCATCGAATTTTTAGAGAAGCGTTGGAAACAGTGTATCACTCTAGAAAGAGACTATGTTGATGAATAAAGTTAAATTTTGCCTAAAAGTTGTTGTTTATTAGTTAGGCCCGGGATTTATTGAATTATGCGTTACTGACAAATTTATTTTCCAAAGGCGAGATATTTGAAATTATTTTGAGGTTTGGCAAATGAACATATTGACAAAATCCATTTTGCAGAGGCAAGATATTTGAAGTTGTGTTTATTGGCAGATAAACATATTGACATGCCTATTTGTTTTGGGATAATATAATGTGGTTAGACAAAACTTGAACTTTTTGAGTTTAATAGCAAGAAATGTGTTTGGAGTTTTATCTCGAAGAGTACCGTCCGACAACGAAGAGTACCGCCCGACAACGAAGAGTACCGTCCGACAACGAAGAGTACCGCCCGACAACGAAGAGTACTGCCCGACAACGAAGAGTACCGTCCGACAACGAAGAGTACCGCCCGACAACGAAGAGTACTGCCCGACAACGAAGAGTACCGTCCGACAACGAAGAATACCGCCCGACAGCGAAGAGTACCGTCCGACAACGAAGAGTACCGTCCGACAACGAAGAGTACCGCCCGACAACGAAGAGTAATGTCCGACAACGAAGAGTACTGCCCGACAACGAAGAGTACCGTCCGACAACGAAGAGTACCGTCCGACAACGAAGAGTACCGCCCGACAACGAAGAGTACCGTCCGACAACGAAACAAAGATGCAGGACTGCCAGTGTTTTTCTTAAAAAGCAAAAAATAAAGTTTGCTAAGAGTTAAGAGGCAGCTGGAATTTCTGGGTAAAGTAATCGGCTTGGAAAATTTAATACTCACAAGACAGGTTGAGGGAATGAGGGACAGAGGAAAGCAGCACGTAACATACCTGATAAGCCCGAGTAAATGGATGATAGAACAGGGTTTGTGAGAAATAACAAAAATACAAAACTTATTAATAGCTACAAAAGGCAGGAAGATGTGGAGGGCCATGATCACCTGCGTTTTGTCGGGACACGACACATAAAGGAAGAAGAAGAAGCATTTATTGGTATAATAAAAGAAAGAAGATATTTGTCTATATTTCTGAGATGAGGTCTTGTAATTATTTGTATTATTTACATTGTTCGACCGTTGTCCTCATCTTTATTGTCATATTTCCGGCCTTTCGGTCGTTGTACGCTCTGGCCTTCTTCAGATGATTGGAATTTCGCACTGAACTTTTTATTTCGATCACTTGAGTATATTGTTCTCGTTCCACGAGTCTTGCCACTTCCGGATGTCATAGTTATTTTCTTTTAACTCAAATATCTAAGTTTCTGTTCACCACTGCTGTGGTTATGTTTTAAACTACAACCCTTTGGTCAAATCACTGGTTCTAAATACTGGGCCGAGTGTCTTTGATCGAAATAAAGGGTTCAGTTGGCAATTCCAATCACTTGAAAAACCACTATGACTATAGTAATAAAGATGAGAACAACAGTCCAAACACTGTAAATAATATGAATAAGAAAGAAGATATTGTAAAATATATGTTAAGTTTAAAATGTCTTTAAGAAACCTGAATTTAAAGTGTCGTTGAAACTTTATTCATGACAATAAGCCAAAACTTTGCGAAGTTCTCGTGATATTTTTCCTCATACGAATTGTGATTGCATTACGAGATCTATATTTGTCTGATGACTAATTCTAAGGAGTGCCTTGCTTATACAACTGGATTTTGGATATTCCTTACTTTCGATTGATTAATGCGATTAGGAATGACAATCTTCTTTTACAAATGGTACTTGCCTGAAGATTTTTAACTTTATTTATTGAGATTCTGGGGAGTGCCTTTCTATCTGAAATATTTGCGCTAAGAAATCTGCATTGACCTGATTGTGGAGAAGGTGAGGGTCACTTTGCTCTTCCGAATGGTAGTTCCTTTGAGAATTATAGTTTAGGTTGGTTACAGCATTTCTAAGAAGCCTTTTCACCTGCCGAATGATATTTTTCGTTAACAAGTCTGCTTCTGCGTAATTACTGAGAATTTGAAGAGTCTCTTAAATCTCCGATTGTTATTTGCGTGAAAAGTTATAGTTTTGTATAAATCTTGGTTTTCTAAGGATCGTCTTGTTTTCTTAAATTTTCTTTGTTTCAGAAGATTTTCTTTTGGTTGATTATTGATTTAAAGAAGAGACTTGCTTTTCCAAATATATGAATAATTTTAGTCTTGTCTGATTTTAGTCTTGTCTGATTTTAGTCTTGTCTGATTAACTCAGGATCTTTTTGTCATTTCGAATGTTATTTCTGTTGAAATTTTCCTCTTTGGCTGATTATTATTTCACAAACGAATGTCGTTCTATCAAAAAGGTTGATTCGAAGAAGAGTTTTGCTCTTTCAAACATCTGTTGAGTGGAGATTTTTTTTTCTGAGAATCATCTTGCTCTTCCGAAACGTTTTTTTTTTTTTTAAGAATTCTACTTTTTTTTGTGAGGGGGAGATTATGTAGATTCTTCAGATCTTCCTTGTGTTAAGATTTCTAATTTTGTCTTAGTTGAGAGATTCTGAGAATTACCTTGCTCTTACGAATGGTGAGTGTGCCAAAACTAGAAGGAACGTGTTCTCTTTTGAACGCATCTTTACTTTCTGTAAATTATTCGATTTTGATTACTCTGATTCTTAGAAAAGTCTGTCTTCTGACTGATATTTGAATTTAAATTCTATTTTAACCTGATTACTAAGCTTCTGAGAACAATTTAGCTCTATCGAACGGTGTTTCCATTTGGAATTCAACTTTCGACTAACTTCTGAAATTCCGTAAAGCGCATGGCTTTTCAAAATAGTACTTGCCTTAAAAATTCCACATTTGAGTGATTTCTTTTAATTAATTTAAGCCCAAGCAAGGCAATAAAGCCACTAAAATGCAAGGGATACTTTGATAGAGAATATGAAAAAAACAAACAAAAACAAAACAAAACATTATTATGGAGAGAGAAGAATGAAAGAAGAAAAATTAAGAAGACAGAAAATAATAATTAACATTGCATTTAAATTTTTGGACATCAAAGTTGACTGGAAAGTAAGAAGCCACAAGAGAGTTCTACAAGTCAGAGTAGCGAGAGAAGAAACCGTTAGCATAGAACTTACGGTTACATTTAGCCATTTCAACTGTAAATTGATGAAATCTTGCTTCCAATCTAGTGCTGCGTTTAAATTCATAGTCTAGGTACCACAGAGGAAAGCTCATCATGACAATTACCATGAAAGTATTTATAGAAAAGACACAGGAAGGTAACATTACGGTGATAGTAAAGTGATTGAATTTACCATTAAAATACTTATAGAAAATGCGTATTGAATGTTCAGTAATTATTTTTGTTTGTTTATTCAATGTTCCTGATTATTTTTTTTTTATTTCAGAGTCATATTTGAAATTTTTTGTTTTTTTGTCTGATTACCTTCGGCTAGTGTTAGCCTTTATCATTACATTTAAATTTTGGAAGATTGTAGGCGGCATAGTCTAGGTACTATAGAACAAAAGTTTAGTTACCATAGGGGGGGGAGTTCATTAGAAGAATTAATATGAAATTATTTACAGAAAAAGCGCAGAGAAGCTCCGATACCGTGGGAGTAAAGTGACTAAAGCCGAAATGTCAGGCCAGGACCAGTAAAATTGCAGATTGTTCTTTAGATTCGATCAAGAATCTTTAAATACATAGCAGAAACACCAGACCAGATGTGACGGCAATAATTAGTGCATGGATTAATAGCAGACTTATAAATTCGTAAGATAGATTCTGACAACAAAAATTTTCTAGCACGACCAAGTGAACCAACTTTCCTAGCAGCAGACATAACAATTGATTCAATATAATCTTTCCACTTCATGTCAGCAGAAAATATTAGCCCTTGAAGGTGCAATGAGTCACTCTCCGGGAGATAGATTCTGATGAGAAAAGCTGGTTAATACAACACAGTGAACCAACTTTCCTAGCAGCAGACCTAGCAATTGATTCAATATAATCTTTCCACTTCATGTCATCGGAAAACAGTTACACCAATTTAGTATTTTCGCACTGAGACATATATCTCCATTGTAAAGGTTATAATATTTAATGTTGAATAAATTTATTCCAGTGACAAAAAATTATTGGCGATGCTGAAAAATGCAAATATAAAAAAAGTTTTTTACTTCTTTAGATCCTCAGAGAAAGGAATAAAATTTAACTTCAAAGCTCTTGGAAGAATTTGGAACTTTTCCTGCATCAAGTCGATTCACAGATACTTCTCGCAAAGATAAGCTCAGTTCTTTCATATTTTAGACGTTCATTTCTGATCGATTTTTCGTGTGTCGATTAGTTATAAATTTTCTTCAAGCTTTGATCTCGATATATCTCTTTCGTCATCGCCTATTTTGGCATCAGACACTCAAACGATTTTTTCCTTCTTTCTATCACATCTTTTTCACCTTTTTTCGTCTTCACCCCCTTTTCTTTTTTTTTCTTTTTTTCCCAACACTTAATTTTAATTTTTTTTTTATTGGCTTTCATTTGTTTTTAAATGTATTTTTGATTTGCGATTTCTTTTTTTTATATCTCCTTGATTTCATTGAATATTTTCTATTTATCTGCGCCTAGAAGAGTATGGTACTCTTTTAGACCAAGCTAATAGCATTGTGAATTTTGATTTTCCCTCGATGCTCTGTTACTTCGACCTTGCACCAGTCTGTTCTAACCTCAGCAAACCTCAATAAAAAAAAATAAAAAAATCCCTCAACTCATTTTGACGAAAACTGTACTAAAGCTATAAGCCCACTGACAATTCAGGCTGGTAAGTTTATAATAATCAATTTCCCACGCAGCATCCTATTTGACGTTCCGACTTTATTTCTGCCTCTGTTTATGAAGTCAATGACTATAACTTACTAATAATAACAAAGTTATTTCTGGAAACCAGTAAACTTTTAGGGTGCATAGAGAAAGTCTGACCCAAGGTCGCATTAATAGTTAACGATAAATAACTTTTCCAATATTCGCATAAGGTAATATTTATTAAAAACCAACATTTCAAGCATTTTGCATCTGTTTATATTAAGGTTAGAAAGCTTGTCTCGCAAGATCAATTATGAGTGATATTCTCTAGGTGCTCTATACTTTTGGCCTTGTGTCGCATCTAAGCAACGCTTGATAATTATCTATATTTGTTCGTATTCTTTTGGGATACGCTTCTTTTCTGTAAATTATTGGGTTTGTGCAAAAGTTACTTGCCCTCACACTAAAAAAAAAAGAAAAGAAAAAAAAACTAGATTGTCAGTGCGTCATAGAAAACGTATTTCAAGAAGAAACATTTGAAACTTCTGACATGTTTGAAGTCGTTAAAGTGATTGATATTGCGTTTTCCGGAATGTTCATGGCGATTTTTAAGGATGATTAAAGTTCATGCTGGTTTTTAAAGGAAATTTATAAGTTTATACCGATTTCTAAGGGATATTAAAACACAAAACAAAATTATGTCATTAAATATTTATTCAATTAAATATGAACCATTTTGTTGCAAAACCTTTCTCCATTTTTTCTTTGACTTAAATATTCCGTCTTCCCAGAATTTTGGTGCTTTCTCGGCAAAGAACTCCTTAAGATGTCTTTTTTTTCATCCAAAAAATTAATGTTTTTATCAGTTTGATTATTTTGCAAGGACGTGAATAAATGAAAACCTGAAGGTGCTATGTCTGGTGAATATGTTGGGTGGGGTAACGCATCCCAGCCAAGTTGCAGCAATTTTTGCCAGGCCGTCAAAGAAACGTGAGGTCTGTCTTTCTTCTTTTTTCTATGTGTCTTGTCCCTTTAGGGCGTAGGCGATCATGGCCTTCAATGTCTCCCTCTCCCTGGTGGCTCTTAGCACGCTTTCTCCTGTAACATTTCGCAACCCCCGTTCTGTTATCCACTTGATCAGGCCCTTCAAATATGTTATCCGCTGCTTTCCATCTGTCTCTTTTTCCCTCTGACCTGTTAGCTTCTCCAAAACCTCCTTCCTCATTGCATGTCCCAGGAATCTCAGTTGTCTCTTCCTGATACTCAGAATTAATTTCCTTTTCGTCTCCATCCTTTCCAAAACCTCATCATGCTCGGTACATGATATCCTCAGCATCCTTCTGTAGAACCACATTTCAGCTGCTTCAAGTTTTTCCCTCATCTTTGATGATATTGTCCAACATTCACTGCCATATTAAAGAACTGACATCACATAGTAATCTAGTACTCTCTTCTTTGTTTCTAGGGAAAGTTTTAATACTTTACTCAGCTTCTGGAACGCGTCCTTCGCCGTGCCAATTCTCCTTCGGATCTCTGTGTCGCACTTTCCGTGTTCTGTTAGAACACTACCTAGGTATTTAAATTTTTGTACCGGCTTGATTTTAATATCCCCCACCTGTATTTGGCATTTTGGGTTGCTCTTTTCGCTGATGCAGTTTAATTGCAGTCCTTTTTCATCAATAAGGCTTCACTCTCAAACTCTTAACTGAGTGAACTACTTCTATCCAGTTATGTTAACTAAAACACTTTCACTGTACACAGAACATATCTTTTTTGTTGCGTGCGGGGTACATTTGCCTTTAGGATAATAAAAAGTACCGTCTAAAATGCACCTTACAATCTATATAATAAGGGATGTGGTGTAGTGGATATCAACTCGGAACGACAAATCGGGGAACCGAGTTCGAATTCCAGTTGAATTCCTTGCCTTCACTTACACACAAATACCCTTGGGAAAGGTATTAATCCGTCTCTTCCCTCCAGTTATGGGTTAAATAATAGAACAGACTGGGTTCTATAGCCTTGGCTGGCAACCAGTCTACCGCAGAAAGCAATGGCAACCTACTGCGGGATAACCTTCTGCCCAGTCAGTCATGTGTCTTTCGAGACATGATCGCCCAAAGCGTGTATCACGTATGGCACTTAACTGATATAATCATTAATTTTTATAGGGGTGTAAAATTTACACGAATTAAGTCATTTTAAACTTTCTTCCCCAAGAGATAGTTTGAAGTGTGCTGTAATTGGAAATGTAAGCATAATATATCTGTCGATAAATTTGATGTGTTGGAATATGAACTCAACATATACTTTCCGAACAAGCGAATATTTTTCAGATAAATTCTTTTCTCCCACACCATTTCTTTTTTATGTTAGTTTTTGTTGTTATTTCATAATCGTTAGTCTTAGAACATTTAAGAAAACAATTATCATATTCCTGTGAAGCTTTTGTTGGCAACTGCAACTGTTGACGTCATAAGCGCCTTTGATCTTTCAGGGAGAATTAGGTTTTATGATCGATTTTGGTTGAGGTTATCTTTTAGTTATTTTTCTGCTTTAAATAATAATTATAGCATTTGTGTAAATCTTTGTTTTAAATTTGTTTAAATCTTTTTATTCTTTACGTCATACTTTTATTTTCTGCTTTCATTTTTGTCTTTTTGTCTTTTTCGTTGTGTTTCTCTTTTAACTTTTCTCCTGTTTTCTTTTCTTTTGTCCTTTATCGTTTCTCTCATTTTCTTTTTCAATTATTTTTTTTCATTTTATTCTCTTCTGTATGTTTTCTTCTGTATTTACCACTTTTTCTTACAATTTTTAATTTTCGTTTTATTTTCTCAATTTCTATTGTTTTTATATCTTTTTTTAAATTGTTGCTTTTAAATTTTTTCTCTGCTGTCATCTTTTTTCTTTCTTTCTTTCTTTTAATAAGGCAAACGTTTTAATTTTCTTTTCTTCGTTCCTTCTCTTCGTTTTCCTTTTTTCTCTTCGTTTCTTCCTTTGTTCCTTTCTTTCTTCTTTCTTTTAATAAGTCCATCTTTTTCTTTTCCTTTTTATTCTCTCTTTCTTTAGAATATTAGACCCGATGACATCATCCGGTTATTTCATTTATCCTCCTACACGTATTGTCAGAAAAATGTGCTTGACAATCGATTTGTCATATTCACAACTGAACTGCGTGCACCAATCTCCATATATACTTGACTAACTATATATGTACAAACAATTCTACGCCTCTTCTAGCAAATATCACACACACACACACACACACACACACACACACACACACACACACACACACATATATATAGCTGAAAAATGTGTGAGAAGCCGTAAACATTTTGTTTAAAGTGTAGATTTATTGTTATTATTATTAATAATATTATTTATCTTTTGTATATTACATTAAGTGTCTGTAGTTATATTTCAGTCGCTACAAGTGTTACAAGTCCAAAGTTGACTTTCTTCAGGTAAATAAATTTCTGACTTTACATGTCTAGATCCGTTTGTCTTCAATGGCTCACAAAACCATGCGATGTACATGCAGGTTTCATTAAAAATAACAGACACGGTGTGATGCCTAAGTTTTTAAATAATTTTTATGTGATCTTATGATTTTCTCCCTTGGGAACATAAATTAAATGTTCAAATGTTTTGTGAATCGGGCGCTTTCGGTTATATATTTTGCCATTTTCAAGGGCTAAAAGTATAGCCAAAAGCGCTCGGATACACAAAACATTTGAGCAATTTTTATCTGATTTATGTTCCCAAAAGAAAAAAAAAGCATTATATCACATGAAAATTTACATAAATAACTTAACCATCACACCTTGTCTGTCATTTTTAATAAAACCCGGATAAAATAGAAATTGCTGCCCAAATATATATAGTGCGATGAGTAAATTGTCCTCGTGTTATATTTAAAATTCGTGCAAACGCCTTGTTAGTTCTTGGTTTTGTCGATTACACAATGTTTTAGTTTTCATTTTTGCTCTTTAAAAAAGATTTTATCGCCAATTTTAAATGATTTGATAGTTACAAATTTTCGAATTTTCTTTTTATTCCCAGGCAATAATTTATCGAAAATAGATCTCATTTTCTTAATAAACATGAGCTTTTTTGCGGCGACGTTTGTATTTGACGTCATTCGATATACACTCAAAAATTCTCATAGTGAATTTTCTTGAACTTCCATACTTTTAGCTTTACGTAATGCCTCTTTGACAGTGTGAACAAACCGCTAAGCTTGCTCATTCGACCTACAATGATAAATCGGAATTGTGAAATGCTCAACCACGGAGTTTTTACAGACATTTTTAAATTCACTAGAAGTAAATTGGGTTCCATTATCGGATACATTAAAAAAATTGCGTAAGAATTTGATCGTTATTGCGATAGCAGGTCGTTTACATTGTAATACCTTGGGCCATTTTGTGAAACTGTCAACCACAATTAAATAGTTGGAATCGTTTAGTGGTTTAGTAAAGTCCATATGTAGTCTTGACTATGGTTAATCAATGCTCGGCCAGACCTTATAATGGTGAATTTGCTATTGAATTACAACCATTATATTTTCTAACAGTATTTTGAATATCTTTGTCTAATTTTAGCCAATAAACGTAAATTTCTCATAAGGGACTTCGTCATCACTATCCCCGAATGTCTTATGTGCGATTGTTTCAAAATTATTTTCTTTTTTTTTTTTGCGATAACGTAATTACTATTCTATCCGATTACAAACGGTCTCCATTAAAAATAGAAAATGCTGTTTTATTGCTACCAAGGTTAATTTTAGAATTCATTTGATTTCGTATATCGTGACCGGCCATTCTTTAATAGTATTACACACAAGATTTTTAATTTCGCTTTTGAATTCGAACGACGCAATCTTCAAAATCTTCTTTACATTTTGATATCAATCTCGGCAAGCCATCTGTTGTGCCAATTTTTTTGACGATAGAAATTCCATCTTGAAATCATAATTCAATAAAACCGTAACCCGACATTGTAGTTTGTTTGCATTGTGCGTGGAAATCCCTTACTTAGAACCCAATATACTTAATAATGAACGATGAACAGTTTGCAATCTGAATCTTTGTCTGCGAAATTTCTTTACAACAAAAATTGTAGCAAGCGCTTCCTGTTCAATTTTATTGTAGCATTTTCTCGTATTTGTCAAACTTTTTGAAACGTGGGCGACTACTTTCACGGTACTATATTCGAATTTATGGCCGGTTGCCCTGGATATCTCGAAAGCATTTGACAGGTTTCGGCATGCTAGCCTTTTGCGCGTGCTACTTGGCTATTGTATAAGTGGACGTTTGTTCGATTTAATTCAATAATTCCTATCAAATTGCGTATTGAAGTTTGTATTGAATTCGTATTGAACGGGCATGATTCCTGATATGAACGCGGATGTCCACCAAGGTACTATCCTAGATATTTTCCTGATCTTCATCAATGATCTTCCTCAAGTAATCAGTCCCCAATTAGGCATCTATGCAGATGACACCACCATTTACTCCCGTTTTGATAAGAAATCTGCCAGGGCTGACAAAGTAAACTTCGCTTGAAAAGGGCATTCAATCTGTGGTGAATCGGGGTTAGAAATGGCTCGTAAATTTTAATGATTCCAAAACAAAGTTGCTCTCATTTAACCACCACAGAGAAACTTTCTTGCCTTCCATCAGTATGAATGACGATAGTCTTACAGAAAGCAACACAATGCGCCTCTTCGGTCTCACTCTCTCAGCCGACCTTAAGTGGAACTACTACATCGAACAAAAGCTACATGTACTGCTAGAAAGGTTGGGTCACTGTGTCTGGCCAGGAAATTTTTTCTCGACGCATTCCATCTTGCACATATTGAAATCTACCATTCGTACGTGCATTGGATACTGTTGCCATTCACCTCGGAGTGCTCGACAAAATTCAAAGAAAGTTCTGTATTGTACTCGATCTCGACATGGCAGCTTGACTTCAGTCACTTTCTCACCGAGTATTGGTTAAGTTTGGCAGGATTTTTATTTCGGATTTGTTCTGTATTTTTACTGTCTGTTTTCAAACTACGTTTACCTCCATTTTGTTCGATTTTCGCTGTAGCGTGCCTTACACTGACAATTTTTCATCACTCTTCCGCAACATTCTGTATCGTTAACTTTGAATACTGTTCAAATTAAGAATTCGATAGCGTATTTCCGCATCGTTGCTTGATTTTAGACCGCTAGCAAAGATTAGACATTTATCTAACGATAGCTTTTCCAGTTTAAAATTCTCACACAGTTGACTTTAACGGCATATGTAACAAAATCTTCATCTTCATTCTTACTAAGGTTTATGAATTGCCAACGTGTACAAAAGTTGAATTTTTTCACCAAACATTTTTGATAATATCGGCAATGTTTCGTTAAATGAAACATTTTCAGGTACGTTTCATGTTCAGCTGGCTACAATTTTCGTAATAGAAGATGTATCTTCTTTTCGTTCAACCATACCTGACATTCTTTTCTGAAAATATACTCGTATCTTCTGAAGTATTTTAAGAAGATAATGTTTTCTTCTGAGACGTAATTAAATAGATTAATTGAGTTAGCGACTAAGTCCGTCGAAAATGAATTTGACACATTGTCTGTTCCTTGCTTTTCCAGGATTTCTTTTAACGGTTCTCGATATTCAATCCGTTTCTGTTCCATTTGTGGTAATAAGGTCTTATTTGTGTTAATGAATAATCATCTTCAATTCTTCTATTCTTCAATTCTTCTATTCTTCAATTCTTCTATTCTTCAATTCTTCTATAGTGGAATATAGTTGTAGGAGTAGTCATTAATTAGGAAGAAAAAAATCATTTTCTTTATGAGTGAATTCGGATTATTGTCGCTACAGTTATATCTTCATTCCATTAAATGAAGGTAACACAAATAGAAATATAATCTCCTTGGGCAACAGCATAGTCTTACTGAATTCTGTAGTAAGGATATAAGGCTCGATCTCGGTTAGTTCTGCTGACGATTCTCGGTGTCAGTATATATGCTATTTGGACGAATCCAAATAATATTCTGGGGAGGTGTGTTCATCAGCAAACACAATAATATAATTAAAAAAAACTGAAATCAGCTGCAGAAGAGTTAAGCAACAACTTCAATATCATCATCAGACGCGCTGATAAAATTCATAATTATGTATTTTTTAAATGACATGATTAAAATAAAAATAATTACAATCTCTCCTAGATGACTCCACAACATTCATAAAATTAAGAAAAGAAAACTCACATTATCACTAAAAAAAATAGGTAAACAAACTGATTACAAAAATCAGTTTTAAGATAGGAAACCCTAAAATCGATAAGATTGTCGGTGATTATCAACAAACATGTTTGTATGATCACGTAAAACTCATAAACCAGGATTTCCTCTCAGACTTATCATATCTCAAATACCGACACCAGTATATCAGCTATCAAAACCACAAAATAATATAATTTCTCCATATACACCCGGCAATTACAGAATCGCATCAACAAAATAATTCCTCCATATCTTAAAGACAATAAATCCCACAGGTAGGACCCTAACTTCGCTTGATATTGAAAACCTTTTTACTAACGTCCCCGTTGAAGAAACAATCAACATAATTAGTGACTGCATCTACAAACATCCGCTAACCTCTACTCAAAAAAATTCGACCAGTCACTCTTAAGAAACTACTCTACGCCTATACCTCGAGATCTTCTGTGATCATAATGGTAATACCTACATCAAAACAAATGGCATCAGTATGGGAAGCCCATTAGGTTCTGGTTTTTCTAACCTTTACATGTCACATATTGAAAACAAAGTGTTTTAAACAACTGACAATGTACGACGATAAACTGCATCCGGCAGCAAGACCTCTAATTGGGAGGTTGTGAGGAGCATGGAACCACCACTTAATTGCTGTTGTTCCCAGGTCCACCCTGACCCGGAGTGGTAGCACCTGTTAGGCCCCCAGCTATGGGCAAATAGTTAACCCCCAAACTGGGGTCAAAACACTAGGAAAGTATAAAAATAGACTTTTATAGAAATATATATGTGAAAATAAGCTTCATAGATAAATATACATTTTTGAAGGAAAAAAATCATTGCCATAATACATTTTTGAAGGAAAAAAATATTATCAGTATTACATTTTTGAATACAAAACTAGAAGATATCTTCAGCTTTCTAAAATACAAAAAAATAAAAATATTATTAAATCAATCTTCTCACTATAACTGAACATTAAAAAAAAACTTTAAACCCCACATTTTTTTGGCACTGAATAACCCACAGAGGTGTTGATATGCCATTAAACAAAACTCAAACTGAAACTGAAACAACTGATAAACCGCAAATCTACACATGGTTTGTTGATGACATTTTGGTTTTTATAGAAAAATAAGTGCGAAATTATAAATGTAAACTAAACTTTTGAAAAAACTCCTCGCAAAGCTGAACGAACTCATGGTTAATAAAAAAAAACTGCCATTTCTTGATGTCGGTATAAAACTAACATGCAGTTAATTTATTTAAAATAAAAAATCTTGTATTTGAAAATGCTTAATCCTAAGAAAATTTCAATTCAATTTCATCGTCTCGATTTTTTCTTAAACTCAGTATTGTAACCCTTACTTTCGCCTTTAAAGATTAACATTGTAAATCTTACTTCCTCTCTCAACAATAAAATGTTTTCATTCTTCCCCTTCCCCCACTATCCTTCTGTCCGGATAAATTAAATGCATTTTCGTAAAAA
The DNA here is from genome assembly GCA_037127315.1 of Ascarosepion bandense. Taxonomy (NCBI): domain Eukaryota; kingdom Metazoa; phylum Mollusca; class Cephalopoda; order Sepiida; family Sepiidae; genus Ascarosepion; species Ascarosepion bandense. The sequence continues at coordinate 5,013,341 of JBBBDQ010001018.1, read as the reverse complement.
TTTTCGGTCTGATGAAATGAATATTTTTACATTCACGAAATAAAAATGGATTTTTAAAAAATTGGAAAATTTATTTTCATATATATATATATATATGATGAACTCTTCCGTCGATTTTGACACATGACGAACCGACAACACTATTCAGTTTTTATGTTTGTGTCGTATGTGGCACTTCAATCCCTCTAGTGACCTGCATACAAATCCACATATTCCGCATCGGAGAGGATCTCGGTACATAGCAAAAGGAACATTTGCTGACACTTTTCGCTATTGTCTTTCGTCTCTTAGCCGGTCGATAAGACTGAATTAAAAATTCTGATACTACTCTGGCACAAATATCTTCACATATTTAGATAGATAGATAGATAGATAGATAGATAGATAGATAGATAGATAGATAGATAGATAATGAGCAGGTATAGATAGATAGATAGATAGATAGATAGATAGATAGATAAGATCAGGTATAGATAGATAGATAGATAGATAGATAGATAGATAGATAGATAGATAGATAGATAATGATCAGGTATAGATAGATAGATAGATAGATAGATAGATAGATAGATAGATAGATAGATAGATAGATAGATCTAGTAGGCACCGACGAAAGCAATTCGATGGAAAAAAACACGACATAAATAATAATATTGAAAATAACATTAGTACTATTTATTGTATACTAGCAGTATAGCCCGGCGTTGCTCGGGTGAAATGAAAGCTTTAAAACTAATCCATGGTCCTGTAGCTCAGACTCTTTGGACGTTGGCACGAAAGACTAAAAAGCAATAGTTGTTTCCAGTTCAAGCGAAACCCTAGACTGAAAGAAAAATGAATGGATGTAAGTCAAATTTTGATTTCCTGGTATCGATATCAAATTAGTTTCTTTTGTCGTAAACTGAATTTTTAAGGCTAAATATCTCCTCTGAGTAAATGGTATCAAGGCTGAGACTTTAGTCTCAACTATGATACCATTTACAATTTATAACTACTTAGAGCCAAACCTGAAGCAAAAACTAAAATAAAAGGGCTGAAAAAAATACAGACATACAGGCAGATAAACAGGCACACACACAAACATCTTGCCTTTTATATATATATATTATTGATTTTCTGCACTATTGTAAGAACTGCAACCTTGAAACTTCTGAATATCGTTTCTTATGTCTTTGTCTATGAGCGTATGAAATTTGATTAAAATCGAACTACTCCATCTATAACCTGATTTTTTTGATTTTCGATATTTATCGGGGGTACCTCGACACAAAACCGAGCTAAGAACACTCGCAGACGCTTATAGCACAACTGTGTAAATTTTCAAGAAAATCGGTTCAGCCGTTTCGGAGTCTACAGGTAATGGACACACACACACACTCACACACAAAATTTGTATTTTAAATAGAAGGAATTTCTATTTTGTATTTAAAATAAACAGGGATTTATGTTTTTTTAAATGATGAAGAAAAATTGATATTTATAAATATTTAATATATATTATAGGACATTATTTTATTAATACCACCACTCATTCTGCGTTACCACATATATATATATATATTGTGATGGTTGTTACAATGGTTTGTAAAGTAATTATAAGAGAGATTGGTGCCCATATATATATATATATATATATATATATTTGGGCACCAATCTCTCATGCAGGTTTTATTCAAAATGCTAGGCAAGGTATTATGATTAATTTTTTATGAAATTTTTAATGTAGGTTTTTTTTTCTTTTCAGGACATAAATTATATAAAAATTGTCCGACTGTTTTGTTTTCCTGCGCGTTTTCGGCTATACTTTTAGCCATTATCAAGGATTGCTTTTATTTTACGTGTAACTTAATATATGTAGTGTTACGTATGTTTGTTTAGTAGTCTCTATGATTTATGTTCCGAACACGGTAAATATATTGTTAGCGTGTTCGTAGTTGATATTACTGACTGTTGAGTTTTTCGTTTTTATTAAAAATGTTACCATTTTTTGGGGGTCTTTATTTTTTGCATGTGGATGATGTTATGTCAAATTTGTTGTCAACAAATACGATAGAGATAGGGTTTGTTAAGTCTCCGTGTGTGTTCAAATGAGTTCGAATTGAGCTCTGTTCAGAGAGATGCAGCGCGAGTATTCGAGCCGGTTTTGTAGTTGTATGGCCTATATAATTATTTGCGAAATTAGATAGATTGAGAACACAGTTCTTCAAAGTACTTACCATGTTCGGTACATAACACATACGCTCAAATACACATCACACTACATACATTCTGTTACACGTAAAATAACACACATTTTTTTTTTTAATCGTGTCACCCTAAACAAGGCATTTCACTGCCACTATAGCGCAGGGGGTTACATAGAGGGATTGGGTATAGGAAATCTTCGTTAAGTATCTTTTTATACTTATTACGAGCTGAGGCGAAAAGGCGCCTGTTTTGGTCCGACACGTGGCTACGATAAAGCCGGAAGAAATGATTCCGGTGGGCAATGGCAGCCGAGCAAGCGGGCGTGAACCAGGGAGACGAATGGGATTTAAGCTGAAATTTCCTGGCAGGGATGAATGCATCGATGCCAGCCTTAACTCAGGAGGAGACCTCTGATGCACAGTCTTCGATGGGAAGACTAAAAACATTGTTCCAAGGGACGTCGCAGAGGAAGTCACGGAACGAATCCCAGTCTGCTCTTTGATAGCAGTAGGATATTCTGTTGGTCTGGGTTTCTTGGGTAGGGGTAGAGTGGAACGAGATGTTGAGAGAAACTACGGCGTGGTCAGAATTTCCGAGAGGGCAGAGCTGTCTGGTGGAGCAAGAATTTGGGGTGGAAGTGAAGTAGAGGTCTAGTAGCGAGTCTCTTCCGTTAGGGCTATTGGAGATCCTCAATAATGGCTAAAAGTATAGCCAAAAGCGCTCTGATAAACAAGATATTTGGATAATTTTTATATAATTTATGTCCTCAAAAGAAAACAAATCATACGATCACTTGAAAAATGACATAAAATTTAACTATAATAGCTTGTATGCCATTTTTAATGAAACCTGCAAGCGCGAAAGGTTGTATAAGTGGATAGTGAATAGAAAGAGGAACAGGTTAAAGGGGATGTCAGAGGATGGGCAAGAGAAGGATGGGAATACTGGTATAAAGAGAGTTAATTGAGAGTAGGTTGAAAGGGAGAAGAACAAGACACAGAGGGTGTCAGAGGGAAGAATAAGAAAGAACGGGAGTCAAAGAGATAAAAGAGGGCAATTGACATTGCATTTAAACGTTTGGAGTTTGCAGCTATCAGAGAAGCAAGTATAAGGAGGGGAGTTCAACAAACGAGAATTGCGAGAAACTAAACTAAACTAAATAAATAGAAGAGGCGGTTAAATTTAACTATTTTGACGGTAAAACGACCTTGTTGCCAGTCTAGTTGCTGTCTAGCTGTAAATTCGTGTGGTAGGGGCACCAGGAAGCTAAGCCCGTCGGAGCAGAAACTGTGAAAATATTTGTAGAAGAGACAGAGGGAAGCCATATATATATATATATATATATATATATATATATATATATATATATATAAAGACGACCGACAGTGAAGAATTTATTAATTTTTTATTTAATTTTTATAGTATTCTTACATGTTTCCGTTTTGCTTGATATAGCGAGTGTAAAAATGTTACATAATTTTCGATTTTTAATTTTTCAATTTTCGATTTTTCAATTTTCAATTTTTCAATTTTTTCAATTTTCAATTTTTCAATTTTCGATTTTTCGATTCTTCACTGGCCATTTTCAAGGATGTTATTTTTTCTGATGTTGTTTTATCCTCTGGTTTTGACTGTAACGTAAATTTTTGTGTTTTTGAAAAAGAGCGTTCTTTAAAACTATCACGTGACGAACGTGTCTAGGCATTGCATTAGCGTTTGTCTTTTTGTTAAAAAAATCAAAACTCCATTTCCACTGTTAAATCATGTAAGATTGATGGTAGGATGAATTGTTTGAAATGTAGCACCTCTTTTATAGCGAGGTGCCTTTGATATTGTGATTTAAATAGCATTTTTGTATTTTCGACCAAATTTTTTCTTAAGGATTCTTGAAAATTATGGGCAAATAAATGATTTTATTGCGCTATTATTACGTAGGTGACATGTAAGGCGTCTATTCAAAGAAGTGGTAGTATGGCCAATATAGGTAATTGATTTATGACAAGAAACAATCTTGTACAGGGCATTGAAATTCATACACTATATTATTCATCGCTAGTTTAGATTTAATGGAGTTATTTGATTAGAAACAACAATGTTTGCAGTCTTCCATTTTCTATAATATATTATAGATTTTCTGTTTTTAGGACTTACGACAGGAATATAATCTTTAATGATTTTTTGTACAATTCGTCTTGTTTATAATTATTGTGCATGTGATGGCAATAAAATATGTTGATGTTTTTGTTTTGTGTTTTCTTTTAATACTGGGATCATGTATTTTTTCTTAGAATAATTTCATTTGTTTATCAGTAATATAATTGGAAAAATTATCGTTGACTAATTTTTGTTTTATGTGTTTTTGTTCGCTCAAAAATATTCTTTGGGAGCAGGAATTTTCATGTCTCTATTTAAGAAGCTCATTATTACTGCCATTTTATAACTTTCCCGGCAATGGCTATTGTAGTTAAGAAGACAAGAGTTCTTACTGCTGATTTTTTTTAATAAGGATAAGTGATAAATTCATTGGTTTTTAACTGTATATTAACGTCAAGAAACAGTGTTTTATTATTGTCCATGAGTTCATAGGTAAATTTTAATGATGAGTTATTTTCAAAATTTGATTTCAGATTTACGATTTCGTCATTATTTATCAAAATAAAAATGTCATTAACATACGTTCTATAAATCTCCGGTTTATCAGCTGTTATAAACATTTTGTTTTCGATATAGGAGATGTAAAAATTAGAGGATGTAAAATTTGGTTCTATATAGAAGGATGCTGCGAATATCGGTCGAGCATGGGAGCAATGATGAAGTTTTGGAAAGGATGTAAACAAAAATAAAAGCATCAGAAAGAGACAGCTAAAGTTCCTGGGACATGCAACGAGGAAGGATTGCTTGGAGAACCTGATACTAACAGGCCAGATCGAAGGAAAAAGAGACAGAGGAAAGCAGTGGATAACATATTTGAAGGACCTGATCAGGTGGATGATGGAACGAGAATTGCGTGGTGTAACAGGAGAAATCGTGCTAAGAGTCACCAGGGATAGGGAGATGTGGAAAGCCATGATCGCCTACGTCCTAAAGGGACAAGGCAGATAAAAGAAGAAAAAAGAAGGACCTTATGGATTTCCCATACTGACACCGGTCGTTTGGATGTAGATGTTACCATTATGATCTTAAAACGGGATAATCGTGGTGAGTAGTTTCCGAAGAAAAGCTGGTTGGATTTTTGGAGGAGGAATTGATGGGTGTTTGTAGACGCAGTTGCTAATTATATTTCATGTTTCTTTAACTGGGACGTTAGTAAAAAGACTTTCTACATCCAGTGACGGTAGAATATTACCATTGGCATTAGTTGCTTTTAATATATGGAGGAATTCGCTTGTTGATGGGATGCTGTAATTGTGAGGTGTGTATAGAGAATTATGTCAATTAAGGTTTTAGATAGTTGGTAGATAGTTGGTAGATAGTTGGAGTAGATAGACTAAACTATCGCCCGGTTCACACTCCACCCACATCTATTTAACAGGTGAAGAGGCTCATCCCTTATTTCTTGTTTAGGATGCGGTTTCCGGTTTTCTCTTTTCTAATCTTCTTACTGTTTTTTTTCAATTGGAGTAGATAGACTAAACTATCGCCCGGTTCACACTCCACCCACATCTATTGAAGAGGTGAAGAGGCTCATCCCTTGTTTCCTGTTTATGATGCGGTTTCCGGTTTTCTCTTTTTTTTAATCTTCTCACTGTTTTTTTTTCTTCAATTGGAGTATATAGACTAAACTATCGCCCGGTTCACACTCCACCCACATCTATTTAACAGGTGAAGAGGTTCATCCCTTATTTCTTGTTTAGGATGCGGTTTCCGGTTTTCTCTTTTCTAATCTTCTTACTGTTTTTTTTTTCAATTGGAGTAGATAGACTAAACTATCGCCCGGTTCACACTCCACCCACATCTATTGAACAGGTGAAAAGGCTCAGCCTTGTTTCCTGTTTAGGATGCAGTTTCCAGGTTTTCTCTTTTCTAATCTTCTCACTCTTATGTAGCCCCCTGCATCAGTGGCGTTACCGCCTTGCTTGGGGTGTAGGTGTTTATGAGAGGAAAACCTCTTTTATCGATTTTTATGTTACCATAAAAATATCCCGGTTAATAATTACCGACAATTTTCTTGATTTTTATGCTATTAACGTCAGCTTTGTTTCCTGTGATTAGTTTATTTACGTACTTTTTTTTTTTATAAGAAATTTGTGGAATTTTTAAAAATTTATTAAAATCTTTTTTATGTCATCTAGGAAGGTTTGTTATTTTTTGTTGTAATCTAAAGAACGTTTTCAAAAACAAAAACATTACGTTACAGTCAAAACATGAGGATAAAATTAAAACACTGGAAAAATAAAATGAAAATGACCAGTAAAGTGACTGAAAAATTCTTGGATTTTCTAAAATTATGGAACGTTTTTACACTCCTTATCTCCAGCAAAAAAGAAACATTATTGTTATAATCAATTCACCCCAAGCAAGGCAGTACTGCCTCTGGTGCGCAGGGAGCTATATGATCAGTCAGTCAGTTAAGTGCCATACGTGAAACACGCTTGGGCGATCATGTCTCGAAAGAGACATGACTGACTGGTCAGAAGATTATCCCGTAGTAGGTTGCCATTGCTTTCTGCGGTAGACTGCTTGCCGACCAAGGCTATAGAACCCAATTTGTCCTGTTATTTGAGTCATGGCTAAAGAAAAAAGAGATATATTATATTATTAAGTAGTAATTATTGGGGGATCAGTTTATTACTTCATAACAATAGAAAACCGATCCCCCATTTTATGACCAGTAGAAGCCTTAATCATTATTTCAATTATTATATTCAGTCAGTCAGTTAAGTGCCATACGTGAAACACGCTTGGGCGATCATGTCTTTTTTCGAGACATGACTGACTGGGCAGATTATCCCGCAGTAGGTTGCCATTGCTTTCTGCGGTAGACTGGTTGCCGACCAAGGCTATAGAATCCAATCTGTCCTGCTATTTAACCCATAACTGGAGGGAAGAGACGGATTAATACCTTTCCCAAGGGTATTTGTGCGTAAGTGAATGCAATGGATTCAACTGCTGGAATTCGAACTCTGCTCCCCGGTTTCTCGTTCTGAGCCGATATCCACTGTATTACAGGAGGTGTTAGAGAATAGATAAGAGAAGGATGGTGTGAAGAGAGTTACGTGAGAGTAGAGGGAAAATTGAGAAGAACAAGGAACTGCGGGTGTCGGGAAAAGGATAAGAGAAGGATGGGAGTCAAGGAGATATGATATGTTAATTGACGTTGCATTTAAACGTTTAGAGCTTTTAGCTACGTAAGTATACGGAATGGAGTTCCACAGCGGGTGTCGTGGAAAGGTTAAGAGAGGGATGGTAGTCAAGGAGATAAATGACGGCAATTGTCGTTGCTTTAAACTCTTGGAGATTGTAGTTATCAATGGAAGCAAATATACGGAATGGTGTCCCAAAGATGAGGAGTGCAAAAAAAAGATGATGGAGTAGAAGTGACGGCTACATTTGACTGTTTTGACTGTAAAATGGTGGGACCTAGTTACCAGTCTAGTAGTTCGAATAAATTCGTGTAGATGAGGCACCAGGGAGCTAAGCTTTTCGGAACAGAAGTCGTGAAAATATTCGCAGAAGAGACAGAGGAAAGCCACATCCCGTCGGCGAGAAAGTGACTGAAGTCGAGCTGACAGGACTGGAAAAATTAAATCCAAAATTAGTAAAATCTTCCTTGTCGTTCGTTTTTAACGAAACATATTTAAAAGAAAGATTGAAAGAGAGAAAAAACTAGGTTTCAGTGAACAAATTAATGAATAAATGACAGAGAGTGAAAAAGAAAAAAAGAAAGAAAGAAAGAAGAAAGAAGGAAAGAAATAACGTCTACTGCCTATACCATATAAATTATGGACTATTCTGCTTTGATCGCGTATAAAGAAGAGAAAACCCTACTTGGTTTCAGTTAGAAAATGAATGATGAAAGAGAAATAAACAAAGAAAGAAAGAAAGAAAGAAAGAAAGAAAGAAAAGAAAGGCAGAAATAACGTCTACTGTCTATACCATATAAATTATGGACTATTCTGCTTTGATCGCGTATAAAGAAGAGAAAACCCTACTTGGTTTCAGTTAGAAAATAAATGATGAAAGAGAAATAAACAAAGAAAAAAGAAAGAAAGACAGAAAAGAAGAAAGGAAGAAATAACGTCTACTGTCTATACCATGTAAATTATGGATTATTCTGCTTTGATCGTGTATAAAGAAGAGAAAACCCTACTTGGTTTCAGTTAGAAAATGAATGATGAAAGAGAAATAAACAAAGAAAGAAAGAAAGAAAGAAAGAAAAGAAGAAAGGAAGAAATAACGTCTACTGTCTATACCATGTAAATTATGGACTATTCTACTTTGATCGTGTATAAAAAAGAGAAAACCCTTCTTGGTTTCAGTTAGAAAATGAATGATGAAAGAGAAATAAACAAAGAAAAAAGAAAGAAAGACAGAAAAGAAGAAAGGAAGAAATAACGTCTATTGTCTATACCATATAAATTATGGACTATTCTGCTTTGATCGTGTATAAAGAAGAGAAAACCCTACTTGGTTTCAGTTAGAAAATGAATGATGAAAGAGAAAGAAAGAAAGAAAGAAAGAAAGAAAGAAAAGAAGAAAGGAAGAAATAACGTCTACTGTCTATACCATGTAAATTATGGACTATTCTGCTTTGATCGCGTATAAAGAAGAGAAAACCCTACTTGGTTTCAGTTAGAAAATGAATGAATATATGACCGACAGTAAGGAAGAAAAAGAAAGAAAAAAGAGAAGAAAGAATTGTTTAACATTTCCTAAGAGACATTAAACAATTATAAATCGTTGACTATTCTGCTTTGATCAAATGGAAAAAGGAGGAAACACTACTTCGTTTCAGTGAGAAAATGAGTAAATGAAAGACAGAAAGAAAGAAGCAAAGAAGGAAAAATATAAGTTTTTAACGGTTGTTTCAGTGAACTGTGAAAAGTCGTCAATTTCAAATGTTTCCTTTGTACCCACTTCTTAAAATAACGACCAATCTTCATATTTATAATTGTAATTGTTTTATTTTATTTTGTTGAAGTTGTTAAGCTAAAATATTTATGGAGGCGATGGAGGAATTTCTATGGTATATTGTTGTTGTAGATCTCCCCATGAGTTTTGTCAATCATTAACTTAAAAATTAAGATTCATCAAAATATTAAAATATTTTCACTGGTTAAGACGATTTATTATTATTATTATGTCATTTTTCATCATATTTCGATTTCTGCTTTGGTCTCACTACCAACCAAGTCTGCGGGGAGACCTAAGGCAGGTAGTGGCGTGTTGTTATGGCTCCATTTCATGTTTTTCTATCTTCCCTATCATCTCCAGCATTACATAGATAAAGTTTTCCTTAGTGTGTGGGCTGTACTTAATAAGACAATTTTTTGTATATCTCTTAAGCTGAGGTTTCCAGGGATTCTTTCGATGTGTTGTTTTGTTCCATTTTTTATCATTCCAAGTGCACCTACTATCACTGGCACAACTCTTGTTTTCAATTTCCACATTTTTCCTATTTCAATTTCCAGGTCTTTATATTTTGACAGTTTTTCAAATTCCTTGATTGCTATGTTACAATCCGCTGGACAAGCCATATCAATTAATAGACAAGTTTTCTCCTTCTGGTTTTTAACAATAATGTCTGGCCTGTTTGCTTCAATTTTTCTGTCTGTGTAGATGGTGTAATCCCATAGAATGGTTACATCTTCTATTTCTGTAACCGGTGCTGGGTGATGTTCATACCAGTGTTTGCCTACAGCTTTTCCATAATGTTTGCATATTGCCCAATGTAAATATTGCCCAACTCTATCGTGGCGATTTTTATATTCATTTGGGGCAAGCACAGAACAGCCTGAGATTAGGTGGTCTATTGTTTCTTGGTGTTTATCACAAAACCTGCATTTTGGATCCATATAATTATGCATAATATTTGCCTGAAAGTTTCTCGTGAAAAGACTTTGGTCTTGTGCTACAAGAATAAAGCCTTCAGTTTCGGACTTTAATCCAGATGCACGTAACCATCGATGAGTATTAACTTTGTCAATATTGGATTTATTGGCACGTACTGGATATTGGCCATGCAGAGGTTTGTCTTGCCAGCGCTGTTTCATCTGTTCAAGAGCTTTATCTTTGGCTTTCATTTTCATATTCTTTGCCGCAATAGTCGGCTCTTGGCTTCCGTTCTGTTTTTCTACAGAATCTACTAACTGTAAATCTTGTTTGAATTTATTATTATTATTATTATTATTATTATTACTGAGTGAGCAGCACGCCAAAAAGTGAACCTGAAGTATAAATATAGGAACCCCACTGTACCCAATATGAGAAACTGTCATGTAAGAGTATACTATGCACATGTGTCAATGCCAAATGTGCATGATAAGGTGACAAGTTTTGATAAAATCGGCTCATAGCATTGCAGGTCGTGTGCGGCTTTTATAATATCTGGAGGTCAGATAGAAATACCTTCAGGTCGAGTAACCCAGTTTTTTTTTTCTGACGGTCTTTCATTGAGGATCTTGTCAGCTATCTATTTATAACTCCAAAACAATTTTGGCTTTCCTCTCCTTGAAATTAAGAACACGCACACGCATACTCTCGACACCTGTTTAGGATACTACCTAACTATATTTATAGTCATCAAAAGAGCTGCCTCCCATAAGCATGGACCAGATGATTCTCCCGGAGAGTAATACACTACGCCTCCTCGGACTTACCCTGTCCTCAGACCTCAAATGGAAGCACTATATTGAATCCATAGCAAAATCTACTGCTAAGAAGATTGGGTCACTATGTCGATCCAGGATGTTTTTTCCACCTGAATCCATCCTGCATATATACAAGTCAACCATCCGTCCGTGCATGGAGTACTGCTGCCATTTATGGTCAGGTGCCCCTGCCGTTCTCCTCAGTGTTCTTGACAAGCTCCAAAGGAGAGTCTGTAATGTGATAGGTACTGATCTGGCGACTCGTCTGCAGCCACTTTCCCATCGTCGAAATGTGGCCTCCCTCTGTCTCTTCTATAAATACTTTCATGGCTTCTGCTCGGATGAGCTTAAGTCACTGATGCCTCCTCAACAGGTGTTTACCCGTTCAACCAGACTGGCAACTGGGTCCCACCCATTCACAGTCAGGTTAGCCAAACGCAGACGACAATTCTACTCCTGCAGCTTCCTCTCTCGCACTTCCCGCCTGTGGAACTCACTCCCGTATTCTTGCTTTCCTGACGGCTACGACCTCCAGAAATTTAAATGCAAAGTTAATACTCACCTACTAACCACTGGCCTCTAGCTCTCTCCCCTCCCCTGTATAACCTTCCCTTTCTCTCCGCCCATGTATCTGCCATTGCACCTGCTTTCTCAGCTTTCTATTGTTCCTTTCTAACAAGCTTGTACTCCTCACTCTTTTCTAATTAATCTTTTTACATTTATGTAACCCCCTGCACATCAGTGGCGTTTCTGCCTTGCTCGGGGTGAAATGATTAAAAAAAAAAACAAAAAAAAAAACCCAGTTATGGTCAGGTAACGGACAAGCAATTCTTTGGTATTAAAGGGATCTTTACTGTAGCATTGTGATTTTTTTTAATCATTTCACCCCAAGCAACGCATTCAACTGCCACTATTGCGCATGGGGCTACATAGGGGAAAGTGATGAGAAAGAGTGGTTAGATATAGGAAATGTCAAAAGGAGGGTGATAGATGGGTAAGGATGCAGAGGCTGGGTAGATGGGAAGAGTGGTTGAAAGAATGGAGGCGAGTTAGTTTGTTAGGAGGTGTCGATTGACCTTACATTTAAACTCCTGGAGATTGTAGCCGTCGGGGAAGCAATCATGTGGAAGGGAATTCCACAGTCGGGAAGCACGAGAAAGGAAACTGTTGGAGTAGAAATTGCGGTTGCATTTTATTGGTTTCATTGTAAAATGGTGGGATCTAGTTGCTAATCTAGTATCTCGTGCAAATTCGTATTTAGGGGGCACCAGTGATCTAAGTTCATCGGAGCAGAAGCCGTGAAAGTATTTATAGAAGAGACACAGGGAAGCCACATTGCGCCGGTGGGAGAGAGGCTGCAGGCGATCTGCCAAGTCGGTATCGATTACATTACAGACTCTCCGTTGTACATTGTCGAGAAGCCCGAAATGAGACTACGGTGTGTCGTCTGCCGGTTCAGAGACGCCATTTTTGGTTTAGAAGAGGATCTATTGAGTTTGTCGTCGAACTTTGTTGGACTGTCTGCTTTCTAGGTTGAGAAGAACCCAGATGAGGCTATTCAGAAAAAAGCAGGTCTCATCTGGGGAAAAACAAGCAAGAGCCCGACCCAGCGTATGTGCTTGTGTTTTCTTTTTATATGTTTGCCTGAATCTTTTTATCATACCTAAGATTAAAATGATTACAGGCATAACAGTATTTTTAAGGTACTTATATTCCAAGATACTTATATTTACTTATCACTATCAGTATAGCCCGGCGTTGCTCGGGTGTAATGAAAGCTTTAAAACTAATCCATGGTCCTTATTGGACGTTGGTACGAAATACTAAAAAGCAATAGTTGTTTCCAGTTAAAGCGAAACCGTAGACTGAAAGAAAAATGAATGGATGTAAGTCAAATTTTGATTTCCTGGTATCGATATCAAATAAGTGTTTTTCATCGTAAACTGAATTTTGAAGGCTAAATAAGTCTTCTGAGTAAATGGTATCATGGCTGAGACTAAGAACTACAATTATACCTACTTAGAGCCAAACCCAAAGCAAAAACTAAAATAAAAGGGCTGAAAAAAAAAAAAATTACAGACATGCAGGCAGATAAACAGACACACACACAAACATCTTGCCTTTTATATATATATATTATCGATTTTCTGCACTATTGTAAGAACTGCAACCTTGAAACTTCTGAATATCGTTTCTTATGTCGTTGTCTATGAGTGTATCAAATTTGATTAAAATCGGACCACTCCTATAACCCGATATCTTCGATTATCGATTTTCGATATTTATCGGGGGTACCTCGACACAAAACCGAGCTAAGAACACTCGCAGACGCTTATAGTACAACTTTGGAAATTTTCAAGAAAATCGGTTCAGCCGTTTCGGAGTCCATAGGTAACGGGGACACATACACACAGACACACACACACACACATACACACACAGACAAAGTTCCATTTATAAATAAGTTTAGATATTCTTTAACATATATTGTTTTATTTGAAATCGCTGCAATATATATGAGATGGCATTTTATGTCTAGTCTCTTAGCTTTTACGCGTCTGCAGGTATTCAAAATGAAGTTCCAATGGCTGGTGACGCCATGACTTTCTGTGAGCGTGAAGAGCATTAAACTGAACCGTGTCTCATATGAAAGTGACTGAGCTCATTCTAAAATGTTCCGTTAGTTGATTAGTTCTGTCAGTTAAGTGCCGTACGTGATACACACTTGGGCGATCATGTCTCGAAAGAGACGACTGACTATGCAGAAGATTTTCCTGCAGTAGGTTGCCATTTCTTTCTGTGGTAGACTGGTTGTCAACCAAAGCCGAATCTGTTCTGCTATTCAGCCCATAGCTAAAGGAAGAGACATCTTAATACCTTTCCCAAGGGTATTTGCGCTTAAGTGAATATAATGATTTCAAACTCGACTCACCGATTTCTCATTCCGAGCCGATATCCAATTCCCCACGACGCATATCCTTATTGATTAGTTACTCAGAGGAATTTATCAAACTGCTTAATATAAATCCCGTGGAACTCTCCCATCATAAATTCATTCCCCTGGGCGGGAAGTTAGTAATTTGTATCAGCCACTTTCTCCCCGACGTGACGCGGCTTCCCTCTGCCTGTTCTACAAATATTTTCATGGTAACTGCTCAGATGAGCCTTTTTTAAAGGGTTCCCAGACTATATGAATTTAAATGTGCTACTAGATTGATGTGCGTTGTGGTGCAGTGAATATTGACTCGGAACGACAAATCGAGGAGCCGAGTTCGAATTCCATTTGAATTCCTTGCATTCAATTACGTACAAATACCCTTAGGAAATGTATTAAACCGCCACTTTCCTCCAGTTACGAGTTAAATAATTGGGTTCTATAGACTTGGCTGGCAACCAGTCTACCGCAGAAAGCAATGACAACCTACTGCGAAATAATCTTCTGCCCAGTCAGTCATGTCTCTTTCGAGACATGATCACCCAAGAGTGTATCACGTATGGCATTTAACTGTCTGACTAGATTGGCAACTAGGTCTCACCGCTTTACTGTTGAACTGGATAGACGTAACATTTAAATTTTGGGAGATTGTACCTATCAGGGAATAAAGTAAACAGAAGGGAGTTCCACAAGCGGGAAGTACGAGAAAAAAAACTTTTGCAGTAGTTGGGCGGTTCATGCTTTCTTGATAACTACAATCTTCAAAAATTTAAATGCTACGTCAATCGCCATCTTCTGCCTTCTTGAAATTTGTTATTTTTTCCCCTTTCTTCAGTACTTCCAATTTTCAATATTTTTGTCCACTTTCGCATCCTGTAACTCCCTTGTGCCTTAATGTCACTGTCACCTTACTTGGGGTGAAATGAGTAATATACCTGAGGAAGGCTAGATGGCACCAGAACCGAAATGTTTTGATAAAAACAAGAAGTTAAAATACAATAGTCCGATTAGAAATAGTGTAACTGAATTTGTATATAACCGGAATTATTGTCTTTACCTGATTTGGTACTTGTCTTTGTGCTTTGTAGTGCAGTGGATATCGACTCGGAACGACAAATCGGGGAGCTGATTTCGAATTCCAGTTGAATTCGTTGCATTTCACTTACACGCAAATACCCTTAGGAAAGGTATTAATCCGTCTCTTCCCTCCAGTTATGGGTTAAATAATAGGACAGATTGGTTTCTATAGCCTTGGCTGGCAACCAGTCTACCGCAGAAAGCAATGGCAACTTACTACGGGATAATATTCTGCCCAGTCAGTCATGTCTCTTTCGAGACATAACCGCCCAAAGCGTGTATCACGTATGGCACTTAACTGACTGACTGACTTCATATCTTCTTTCTAAGGAGATCATTATAAAAATTGTAAACTTGTCTTCAGAAAAGAGCAAAGACAATTAATAAATATACAGAAAGGACACTTAATGAATTTAACACATTCTCGATTTTTAATCTGTCTCTGTCAAACGCAGAAGGCTCAAAATAACTATATTAGCTTCTGAATCTTTTCTCAGTAACAATTTTCACCACAAAATAGAATTTTTCCAGATGATTCCAAAAGAGTCTAGACCACTTTTCATCACCCTAAAACCCCTCTCACACAAACGAATTGTTGCAATCCGCTCGTTACTCTATCACTATTTCCTTGGAAAATATTCAGACGAGCAACATTCCGAAGATCCACCAACTCTAACCCTCATAGCCAAGACCTGCCGTGTGTCGAGCGCTCCTCCTGTCGCACCTTCTCATTCCATTAGTAATAAAAAAAGTTCCACTCAAACAACTTCTTTTAACAAGTCCCTACTTTGTGGAACCGACTCCCAAGTGGGTACTTTCCCAATCACTATAAATTTAACCACTTCAATTCTAAGGTTAACCGTTAGTTTTACCACATATCCTTATAAACTGCGCTTCTTATCTCTTAATCTTAACGCTCATGCAACAATATCCTTCAGTAACCTACCATGAATGTCTCTTGGGGATTTATAGAAAACATTACGCATCATTCTTGAGCTTTAATATTTGGCTAGTTTTGTTATATTTTATATACGATGCTCTTCAAGCATCTTCAACGAAATTATTTCTGTGTTTACTTAAAATAACAACTGACTCCTGACTCTGCTATGAGTGAATACCAAAAGTGAATGCTAACCTATCTGGTCATAAGTAAACATGTTTAAACAACTTATATCACGGTTTATATTACAAAACAAAAAGGGAAAAATCTTCCAAGACTGTCTGACAGGTCGAAATCAGAATTATCCTTTTCCAAGGTCAAATAACAGAAATGAGCAGAATCGAAATCCTGACAAAAATAAAACTTCACACCTATCAATTTAGTCCTTCACCATTAACCTATACAAGCAAAAATAAGGCGACAAGAAGAGGATTTAGGGGAGTATTTTACAAGTAACATGTGTAATACAAATTTTAAAATCGTATATGAATTTTATTCATTTGGTTTCTAAGCTAAAATATTTATATACCAAAATTCGATTAGTGCCAACATAATACACGATTAGTGCGGTAAAACTTTTTTCACTTTAACCATTGTAATTGAAAATTGAATTTTTATATAGTCACCGATGTACACAGTAGCCGCACTAATCGAGGGGTTCCATTTCTTTACATCCACGTCTATTATATATACTCTTCAGCAATGAATCGAGTTCTTTCGGTGACTGGCGTGTGTATACACCGCTTATATATAACACGCTAAAATTTCCCTTCTCTCAGTCTATGCGCCTATGGCTTAGAGAGTAAACTCCGACTGACACCAAATCAAGTTTCGACCCCAGCCAGAAGCGAGGGGATGTCTAGCCACACTTATGAGCTGTGTGATACAGCGAAACAGGCTTGTATATGGATATATATATATATATATATATATATATATAGTCATCCGCAGACAGATCTGTTTCGCTGTATCACTGCTCATCACTACGGTTAGACATCCGATTGCTTTTAGCCAGGATTGAAACCCATCCGAATTGACATCAGTCAGTGATTCTACCTCTGAGCTATGGGCGCTTGGTAGAAGGAGACATACTTTTAGCGTGTGATATACCATGTAACATACGCCAGTAGCTAAGAGTGTTCTAATTCATTATTGAATGAACGATGTGTAGATGTTAGAGTAGCTACTGTTTTTTCAAAGTTTGCCATTCTTCCAGAGTGCTCAATCAGGGTGTGAGAACGTACATAGTCATATATATATATATATATATATATATATATATATATATATATATATATATAGCCCAGAGTTAGAATCGCTGACTGACGCCAATTCGGTCGGGTTTCAATCCTGGGTTAAAAGCAGTCGCAGTATAACTGTAGTGATGAGCTGTGATACAGCGAAACAGATCTGTGTGCGGATGACTATATATATATATATATATATATATATATATATATATTCAACTTATATCAGAGTGTAACATAAAAATTCTAAGATAAAAACCTGCAGCCTCATACATTGTACCATCGTCTTGCCATCGGCTTATTGGTAGAGGGAGAGAGGGTACTGTCTGCATCACAAGGATGTAGAATTAACAGCAATCATGTGCAGATATATCTTCTTCACTAGTTCTATAGCTATGGGGGTGTGGCAACGTGGGTAGGTCTAAAAAACTAAAGGTCCATTGTCTCAACTCTGCACATAGGCGGCTCAAGATTTATCATAACATCGCCACTTGTTGACGGGACACCAACTGGTTTCAGTGAAATCTTGGGTGACTGAGCAGCCTTTTTAGGAAGCGCACAGCTCACCCCATCCCCTTTGGGGAGAGATCCAGAAGCAATAACCTAAAATGTTGTCTGTTCATCCTTCTTACTGTTCAGTTTCCTGTGGTTAACGGTTGTTCATTCGTGCAGGGAAAATACAAGAAGTTTTAATTCTCAAAAATATTTTTCAACACATTGTAAAATCAATTTGTGTTGTTGGAATGTAAGAACAGTTTTTGATAATCACAATTCAAATACGTCCTAAAAGATGCACTGCTCGTGTTACTAAAGGGTTATCTCGTTATCTAATACAGAATAAGAGGGTTGTCGGGACCGGATAAAAGTTATCTTATACCCGGGTTTCTCTTATATCGGGGTCTCTAATATCCGGGTTATACTGTAGATATTGTTGCTCTTTCTGAAACCCGCTTAAGTAAGGAAGACTATCTGATTGAAAAAGGTGCTGGGTACATTTTCGTCTGGAATAGAAAAGCTGAGGGCATAAAGCGTGAGACAGGTATTGCATTTGCTATCAGATCTGATTCGACAAAGTACTTGGAGCAGCCTCAAGGTATTAAATCATAGTGTCTAGGCCCTGTAAGCGTTTTATGACCGTCATCTCCGTCTATGTGCCTATTCTCACAAATACTGAAGAAACTTTCATGGCTTTCTACCAAGATCTTAGAGATGTGTTGAAAAATTCCGAGGGCCGATAAGATTGTCTTGCTTGTTGATTTCAATGCCAGGTTTGGTAAAGTTAGTAACACCTGAGATGCTATGGGCAAATATGGACTTTATATATATATATATATATATATATATATATATATATGTATATATGGCCTGGTCGGTGAATATCCGACTGCTGTCAAATCAGTCGGGTTTCAGTTCCGGTTAATCTAGCCGCACTGAAGAGCTGTGATACAGCGAAACAGGTTTATGCGAATGGTTTATATATATATATATATATATATATATATATATATATATAGGTAAGAATAAATCTAACGTAGAGCCAACGGGTCGTCAGGGCAAGCCGACTTGCCCTGACGATCCGTTAGGTGAAACCTAGGTAAGTCCGTTGGCTCTAGGTTAGATTTATTCTTACTTGTTTGCTCTACTGTTGTATTGAGCGATTTAATGTTAGGGTTCTCGTCTCGGGTTTTTTCTTTCAAACGAGTGCTTAGTTTGTTTCTTTTTTATTTCCATTTTTCCCCTCCTAGATTTTACTAGGCGGGTAATTATTAATATAATTATTAATATTATATATATATATATATATATATATATATATATATATATATATATATATTATTCTAGATTTTATGCGCGACTCGGAGTTTCATGCATCTTTTAGTAATCATCGGGTGCTTATCATATCATACCGGCTTTTTCTAGATTTTAATTATTTAACATTCCTTTTTTAAAGTTCGTTATGGGTATTAACTCGGATGTGCGAATATTTAATTTATTACATCTATAATCAACTTAGGTTAATAGCGAAACCTGAAAATGGAATAAGATACTAAAAATGTGGTGGGAGAAAAAACAGATTTATAATTTAATTATAAACATAAATGAAACAAAATAAAGATACGTTAGGGTCATGAAGGAGCGAGAACAATAAAAGGAGAGGAGTCAGAAAGACAATAGATAAGACTGATATTACATTTAAACTGTTGAAGATCAATGTCGGCTGAAAATCATGTAGCCAGATGAGAGCTTCACAACGAGAAGTGCTAGAGAACAAACTATTAACATAGGTCTTACCAATTTAGCCAATTCAACTGAAAATTGATGAGACCGAGCTGCCAATCTAGTACTGCACTTAAATAAAATATTTAATACAAGTAGAACTAATTGAATGTCTGATATAAAGTGAAATATTTTAAACTAGTCTTATGTGAATTAAATCGCCATTTAATAACTTGGCCTTGTCTAAGGTACACTTGGCATATATTTACTACTTTTCATTTATGACTCTTGAGGACGTAGATGAACGTGATACTGTACAGTTTCAGTTTCTTTATTATCTGTGAATTGCCAAGAATTCTTAATAAGGCAACTGGAGTTGTTTTCCTTTGCCATCAGTACGATTTGAAATTCGGGATTTTTCCATCTTTTAGACTTGTTGTCACTCAATGCCAGAGAGGCAAATCTACTCGGCTACTTAAGCACAGAGCTAAAGGGAGAAGAAACGTTTCATGCTTTTTCCTAAAGTTTATTTGTGCGAAAGTGAACGAAACAGTGTAACCTCGCTGATTCAACTTTCAGAAGTTAAGCAACGGTTATCCTGGTCAGTACCTAGATGAGTGTCCGCTTGGGAACACCAGATGATGTAAACTTGGATGTGCAAGTAGTGTAATGAGTAACGGCTTGGAATTGTTAATCGGAAAGATCAGTTCTAATTCCAGTCGAGTTCGTTATATTCACTTACGCTACGGGTTAATTAATATTAATTAGTATCTAAAAAAATTCTTATAATCTAAAAATATTTTCTGGTTTTAAATAACAGGCAAAAGTTTGAAAAGCTATAAAAACAAATCAATCAATGCTGTTGTTTATTTTTTTAACTGTTTAGAATCCCACGAGATAGGAAGCTGTGATCGCTCATGTCCTGAAAAGACGTATCTCGAAGAAGAAGAAAATGAAGAAAGGTGTTGGTTGAGGTGGATGGTCAATTTGGAATCATCTACTGACTATATTTATTCTTCTTATTTGGAGGAAAAGTGCCAATAACAAATTGTTCGACCCTAGGCTGTTCATGCCTTTAAGGTCGCGAAGCTTTTTAAGCCGAACGGTGGCCCACGTGGGATGAGGGTTTTCTTAGTTCAATTAATAATTGTAATGTTGTCATTCTTTTAGTTTCTGGCCATTAAGGGCTGTTTTTTCCTAACGCAACACTATCCACTGAACCATTTTGTAAAAAAAAAATAAAAACAACACACACACACACACACACACACACACACACACACACACACACACACACACACACACACACACACACACACACACACACACACACACACACAACAAAAAACAAAAAACAAAAAAATATAACACCCTAAGTGCACACACGTTTTACACAGATAAGCCCCTCCGTAATGTGTGAGCCAAAAATTGTTACAAGTACTGTGAAAATGCACCACAACTGCGGGTGTGCGTTGTGGTGCAGTGGATATCGGCTCGGAACGAGAAATCGAGGAGCCCAGTTCGAATACCAGCCGAATTCATTGCATTCACTTACGCGCAAATACGCTTGGGAAAGGTATTAATCCGTCTATTCCTTCCAGTTATGGGGTAAATAACAGCGCAGATTGGGTTCTATAGCCTTGGTCGGCAAGCAGTCTACCGCAGAAACCTACTGTGGGATAATCTTCTGCCCAGTCAGTCATGTCTCTTTCGAGACATGATCGCCCAAGCGTGTATCACGTATGGCACTTAACTGTCTGACTGTGAAAACATATATTTTTTTATTTCTTTAACACATGAACTACCGGAATCTTTTCAATGAATCTAACGGAACTTTTTCCAGTCAAACCCAAAGCTCCAACCACAACTGAGCCGCAATTTTTGTAATTTCACTTTAGTATCCTTGTATTTCGAATATTTTGCAATATACATTACAGATTTGTTATTATTACTATTACATATTTATTATTATTATTATTATTATTATTATTATTATTATTGAAGGTCTTCAAAGATACATTATTATTAAAATTATTATATCTTCCTTTGATTTCTGTTGTATACCCATTTCCTTCTAGGTCCTAACCAGAGATCTAATGTCAGAAATTGCTTCATGGTATTTCCCACTGATTATTTTTGTAAAAACAAAAAGGAATAAAAGATCACACATATTTTACATAGATAAATCTCTTCGTAATGTGTGAACTGTACTTGTGAGTAAAACTTTTTGTATTTCTTTAAGGCTACTAGACATCCCTTTAATTAGTCCAGCGGAACATTTTCCAATTA
The DNA here is from genome assembly GCA_037127315.1 of Ascarosepion bandense. Classification (NCBI taxonomy): domain Eukaryota; kingdom Metazoa; phylum Mollusca; class Cephalopoda; order Sepiida; family Sepiidae; genus Ascarosepion; species Ascarosepion bandense. The sequence goes on along the minus strand of JBBBDQ010001018.1, from coordinate 4,991,639 downwards.
ATCCGTGATCTACAACTAGAATGAAATTATTGATGTCCTCATGCTCCACATTTTTGAGATTTTCACTTCTCAAGATCCTTGTATTTTGATAGTTTGCTGGAAATCTTCAAAGATATATTACAATCTGCAGGGACTGTTATGTCAGTAAGAAACCATATTTTGTTATTGTAGTCTTTGATCATGATGACTGAGCGATTAACATTGTTTGTTCTGACTGTATTGTAAAGTCTCATAAAATTGTTACAGGTCCTGTTTCCGTAACCGGATCTGAGTGGTATTCATATCAGTTTCTTGCAGTTTCCTTCCCATAAAAGGGTGTTTATTTTCCATGCACATATTAGTTCACACCACCACTTTCGCTTTAACTGGAAACAACTATTGCTTTTTAGTCTTTCGTGCCAACGTTCAAAGAGTCTGAGCTCCAGGCCCATGGATTAGTTTTAAAGCTTTCATTACACCCGAGCAACGCCGGGCTATACTGCTAGTATCTTATAGCCATATCCTGAGCTGTTCACTGGTTAATGCTATTAGAGATATACAAAATACCAAGGAAAACAAAGAGTTATCTTAAAATATTATTCTGTTCATATTTATTTTACTATATCATAATCTCTAACTTTTCTTCTTGGCACAGTCTACATATTTTGCCACCGTTGTAAGGCTTGGCTATTTTTAAAATACTCCATGTCATGTCTGAGTTTTTCCATATTTTGATTTTAATTTTTACACGTGGCTAGCCAATTATTTTCATTCCTGCAGTTGCATTCTTTATTAGTGGCTTTGTTTTGTACAATGCTATCTAAGTTTCTGGCGTTTTTTTTTTAATGAAAATATCTAAATTACTAGTACAACTTTAACTTAGTTTGATTGTGTTTCTGTTAAAAGATTTGTTTAGTTCTGATTCTTTTGGAAAGTGTCTATCTATTAGTTTAAAAAATATTTGTCCTATTTTGGTCTTTAACTCTAAATTAAATGGTGGGTTGAACCAGATAATGTTTCGTTTTCTATTATCGTTTTTGATTTGTCTGTTTGGTTGAGAATTATATTGTAAAATGTTTTTATGGCCAGATTTTCTTAGTGCATCTTCATAGATAATTTTCTTTTCATTTGATATTGATTTGTTTGACGAATTATTAGATAGTCTGTGTTCTATTCCTTTGTAAATGTGTTTAATTATACTTTTTTGATGACTGGATTTTGTATTTATGTATGATAATTTAGTATTTGTTTTCATGTATGGCGAGACATTAACAGTTTGTAAATTAATGTCTACATCTAAAAATTGTACCACTTTTTTATTTGTTTCCACCATTATATCAAAATCTAGTTCTTTGAATAGTTTGAAAAGCTCTTTCCTTATCTTATCATTTTCTCTTTTGTTGTCTTGTGCTATCATTAATCCGTCATCTCTATATAATCCGTGGTTGTCAATATGGATTATTTTGTTGATTTTATTTAAAATGTCTATGTCCATCAATTCTGAAATTTCTGCTCCATCATACGATCCTTGTGGTACATCGAATGATCCGTTGTTTGATTTCTTGATCCATGCTTTACCTTTGTGGAAAAGTATAGATTTACAGCAATGTAGGATTATGCCAATATGTTCAGGTGGTATTTTTATGTACATTTTAGCAAAAGTAAATGCTTCCAGTAAACCTTTTTTCAGAAATTGATGGGTAAAAGTTTTTTTATGTCATATTTGATGAACGTGTATTTACTTTTGCATTTAATTTTTTGGAACCAGGAAATGCCATCACTTGTGTTCTTCCACTGGTTTGCTTATATATATATATATATCTTTCGAAATATCTACAAGTAATATCATAGTCTTTAAGGAATATATGAATAATAATACAAGTAAGAAAACTGGTTGATTAATCAACCAGGATAATTAAAATCGAAACAGATAAATTAAGTAATAATAGTAGGAAGAAGAGGATGAAGAGGAAGATAAATTCATATTTACGTTAAAATAGTAACAAAAAAAAATCATATTTACGTTCCATGCGCGAACGCAAACTACAGAACATAGTATGAAGAACCCGTTCAGGCATGAATCAGACTCTCCCCGCATGGTGTGTACCCCACTGTTTACTGTTATACTTACATACGCTCTATCTGTGCTCAGATATAGAGAACGTTTATCCATAAATATAGCGTACTTGTTGAAATTCCGAGATGCAACCGTAAGTTCTATGCTAACAGTTTCTCCTCTCGAACCTTCCAATTCTGGAACTTCTTGCTTTCTTGTCAACTACGACCTTTATATATTTAAATGCAACGTCAAATCTAATAACCAATCTCCTTAAATCATGTTATTTATTGTCCTTGATAATGTTCTCTCATTTTTTCACTCATTAAACGCTTGGGTCTTAGTGGATTTATCGCCTTACTCAGCATTAAATGATTAATATATATGACCTTGGATAGCAATCAGTCTTGTGTTTGCAAAGTCTACAATATCCACAGGGTATAATTGTTTTTCTCCGTGAGGCTCCTGTATATGCAATGTTTTTGTGAAGGTGAAATGTTGTGGGTTGTGTCTGGAGGAAGTGGGTAAAACTTATATTTGGCACTTATTTCGTCTAGTGTACTTTGCCAAATGTTGTATAAACCAGTTTGGGTTCCCGACAAGAAGTAAAACTGGTTTTCTTTATTTCCAGTAACAAAAAAATAAAAAAAAGAACAACAACAACAACAACAACAAAAAAAAAAAGAACATTACGTTAAGCTTTTTATCTTTTAAAATATATCGGCTGAATTTATGGAAACAGAAAACAGGCAAAAATTATTTATTTATTATTTTTTAAAATATTTACTCTAAACAAGGAAATGAAGCCACTAAGACGTTACTGAGTTACGAGTCTTAGAGAATATGAAAAACAAAAAAACTAAACTAAACAGAGAAAACAATTAAAGAACAAAGATTAAGAAGGCAGACGGTAACGATTGACATTGTACTTAAATTTTTAAAGAGCTGAGGCAATAAAGCCACTAAGACGCTTATCGCTTTTTCCATTATTGTTTGAAGTAGTATGGAACGGCAACATCTTGATTATGTCATTACGTATCAATTACATACAATCACTTTCTCAGATCAATAAAGAGAATAAATCCTGTAGGTCTTATCGAGACCATCCTTCTTCGAACCTCGTGAATTATTTCTTCAGCACTGGAAAAAGCAATATATATATATATATATATATATATATATATATATATAATTAGAAAGATTTATAAATTTCATCTAACAGTAGCACTGTCTGCTCATTCAATATATGCCGAATGTTCCCTTATAAGAAAACAACTAAAATTAACATTATGATCACTATTACCATTATAAAAATGGCGTTGATCAAATAAGCGCTCTAGGTCTTAGAAGAAACTACCCTTTTTCGAACCTCTTAGACTGGCGCTACAGGATCACAAACAAAGAACTTTATCGAATAATAGAAACCCCATAACTTAAGGACTCAGCGAATACGAGAAAAACTACTATTAAAGAGAGAGAACAATAAAAGAATTAAGAAGACAGAAGATAACGTTTAGCATTACATTTAAATTTTTGAAAATCATATTTGACAGCGAAACAAGAAACCGGAAGGGACTTCCACAAGTTAGCATAGAACTTACGGTTATATCTTGCCATTTCAAGTGTAAAACGATGAGATATTGCCGTAAATTCAGTACAGCACCTAAATTCATAAAGTCTAGGTACCACACGGGTAAATTTATCAAAACAATTGCCATGAAAGTATTTACAGAAAAAAAAAAAAATCACAGGGAAGCTAGGTTTCGGCAGTGGGAAAGTGACTGTACCCGAGATGCCAAATGAGGGCCCGAGATGCCTGGTTAGGACCAATAACATTGCAGATTCTTCTTTTGATTTTATCGAGAATTTTTAAATACATAACAGGAGTACCAGACAGCAATGTGACAGCAATATTCAAAGCAAAGTCGAATGGTAGACATAAATATGTAATATAGATTGTGTCAACATAAATTGTCCAGCACGACACAGTGAACCAACCTTCTTAGCTGCATTATTTGTGAGGCGTGTAAACAAAATAAGTCAACATTGCAACAAAATAAGCGAAAAGAAGTCACAATAAGAAGCCGAATAAGTATGAAAGCAAATTTTCAAAGTTTTGTAAAGTTCAATTCAAAACTAAAAAAAAAAAGTTACAAAGTTACATTGAAGTAAGAAAATTTTATCAATAATCTTGTAATTATTTCGAACTTTTGTTCTCATCTTCGTTGATGAAGATGTTATAATAGACACAATGTTTCGACCATGTACCCTCTGGTCATCATCAGGTGTCCATAGATTGGTTGATATGGCTTATCTTGTTGATTATTGCGAAATATCTTGTGAAATCAGTTATTGTTCTTTCACGTTGGATTTTGGTTCGTCTCTACCAGACCCAAGGATCGAACTTATGATAGCTAGATGATACTAACACATCTATAACCAACTCCTATATCCATTACGCCAGGACTTTCGTGGTGTATTTTTGGAGTCTTTTATATTTGGTGTCAGATGGATTTTGACAACTGGATTCTGTTAGTGGGTTCGTACCACTTGTCATAATTTGTATTTATTTCTGAGATGAGTAATTTTTCAATAATCTTGAAATTATTTCAAACTTTTGTTCTCATCTTGGTTGATATAGCTGTTATAATAGACAGAACGTTTCGACCAAATATCCTCTGGTCATCATCAGGTGTCCATAGATTTGTTGAATCATTAAAATCAAAATTCGTAGTGACGAATGGCGCTGAAGAAAAGGACTTTATCGAATAATGGAGACCCCATAACCCGAAAACCTTCTACAGCAGTAGCAACTAAAATGGATAGTACATGTAACGCGAGAGAAAATAATATCATAACAAAAAGTTTCCTTCCACACTTCTTTAAAGAAAAGATTAGAAAAGAAATCCCATCAATACAGAGAAGAATGATCACCGCTACTGCACTTAAGAAAACTATTTTTCTAAAAAAATTTTAAAGAAAAAGATTTTATAAATTTCACACAAAAACTGTAGTTCTTCATTTCTTCTGTCTGTTCCATAGTTAAAAATGGTTTATAGGGAGGGTCTTGGTAAAGATTATCCTTCTTTAAACATTGTGACAGGCACTTCAGAATCACGAACAAAGAATTATACCAAATAATAGACATCACTTCACTCAAGGACTACTAATTGCAGCAACAATCAAAATGAATATCACGTGTAACTAGAAGAAAAAATAATAACGTAATCAAGATGTTGAAATTTCACGCAACTTCAAATAAAAGATTAGGAAAGAAACCCCATTAATGCTAGAAATAATGATCACAGCTATTACACTTAAGAAAACTATTTGCCTGAAAAAATACGTTAAGAGAAAGATTTTATAAATTCCACCCGAAAAACTGAAGCTTTTTTTTAAACCCAAGCCACTAAGACATAAAATGTTACTTACTGGATGTGAAAGAATTTGAAAAACTATTTGCCTGAAAAAATACGTTAAGAGAAAGATTTTATAAATTCCACCCGAAAAACTGAAGCTTTTTTTAAACCCAAGCCACTAAGACATAAAATGTTACTTACTGGATGTGAAAGAATTTGAAAAACTATTTGCCTGAAAAAATACGTTAAGAGAAAGATTTTATAAATTCCACCCGAAAAACTGAAGCTTTTTTTTAAACCCAAGCCACTAAGACATAAAATGTTACTTACTGGATGTGAAAGAATTTGAAAAACTATTTGCCTGAAAAAATACGTTAAGAGAAAGATTTTATAAATTCCACCCGAAAAACTGAAGCTTTTTTTAAACCCAAGCCACTAAGACATAAAATGTTACTTACTGGATGTGAAAGAATTTGAAAAACTATTTGCCTGAAAAAATACGTTAAGAGAAAGATTTTATAAATTCCACCCGAAAAACTGAAGCTTTTTTTAAACCCAAGCCACTAAGACATAAAATGTTACTTACTGGATGTGAAAGAATTTGAAAAACTATTTTCCTGAAAAAATATTTCAAGAGAAAGATTTTATAAATTTCACACAAAAACCTTAGTTTTATTTTAACCGGTTTACCCCAAGTAAGGCAGTAAGGCCACTAAAACATAAAAGGTCCCGGATGTAAAAGAATTAGAAAACAGAAATATTACTAAGGAACGAGAAAGTCATCAGTAAATAAAATAGATAACGACTGGCATGACATTTGCTCGGTTAAATGAATGCACAATATTTCCTTGTAGGAAAACGGCTATTATTAATATTACCATTACATTTGCAAGTTTTTCTAACAGTTTCTCAGAAGTTAACTCACTTTTCTAGTTTGTTACGCTTGTAATTTCCCTAAATTTATTTTTTTGCGATATCAATCACAGTTTGTCATTTCCTGTTTTTATCTAGCCAAAGTATAAATTTCATTTTTGATTATTCTCTGATGTTTGTTCAACTTTATCGAAATTTCCTATATCAACACTCAGTAACATTCCAGGATTTTGTTTCGCTTCTTAGGTTATATTTTTCAAATAACCTACACAAATCACACACACACACACACACACACACACACACACACACACACACACACACACACACACACACGTATGTATGTGTGTTTGCTTAAAATAGGATATAGAATCCGACAAACTTCTTTGAAGATTTAATCACACAGAAATAACTGTGCTGAATAAGAAAAAAAAAACAAAACACGTCATTAAAGAACTACCAACAACTAAAATGGATAGCACATGTAACACGAAGAGAAAATAATCACATAATTGAGATGTTGACATTCCACACTACTTCAAATAAAAGGTTAGAAAGGAAACGCCAATAAATACTGGAAATAGCGATAACAGTTACTGGAATTGAGGAGCCCGTTTTCCTAAAAAATGGTTTTAAGAAAAAGATTTTATAAATATCAACTGAAAATAGTACTGGCTGTTAAGCAAATGAATACCGAATGTTTCCTTATAAGGAAACGGTTAATTTTATCATTAATATCAATTTTACCATTACCATTAAACACAAATAGTCCCAGTCAAAATTTAAAATTGGTTAACTGTTTCTAATTTCCAGGATTTTGGTTATTCAGAAGATTAATTGGCTGTGTTTAAAGGCATAACAAAATATATGGGTTATTTCATGCGGTCATCTAAATATTTTGAACGCAATTTTATTTATTTATTTATTTGTTGTTGTTTTTTTTTTTTAGGTAATGCTAGTTATACCAGTTCTACTAATTAACCCATACCTTGGAAGAGAAGAGGTGAAATCATACCTTTCACAAGGTATTTAAGCGTAAGTGAATATAAAGAACTCAATTGGAATTGGAACTCGGGTCTCCGATTAACAATCCCGAGCTGTTATCCGCTACACTACCCACGCATCCAAGTCGTCGCCCATCTAGGTACTGACCAGAGTTCGACGTTACTTAACTTCAGTGATCGTTCGGAGATCGGATTTCGACATGATGTTACCGTTAGACTATTCGCAATTACTTATTCATCAATTTCATGCATATATATATATATATATATATATATATATATAGTCTCTCAAAAATACATTTTTAAACTTTGGTGGCGGTTTCGTCACACCAAAACAAGGACGAAAATCCATATAAAAATATGTCCGCAAATCTTACGTTTTTGTGTTATTAAGTTTAAAGGAAATTTACGATAGATGGCTCTGCGTTATCATGTAGACTAAGTTACATTTGTCATTCGTGTTCATTTGTGACTATCCTGTCTACAACATCTGACGTGTGTAGTAGTGAGTTAACTAGGAAGTGTTCCGTTTAACGAATGGAAGAATGTTTATATCGTGAGCAGGCAGATATGATTTTTACATACGGCCGCGCTATTGGTAATAAACGCGAGGCTGTATCAGATTGCGTTTACGGACCGAAGGCAGCCGAGTCATTCAACCTTTGCTGCTGTTTATAGTCGTGTTACTGAGACAGGACCCCATGGATCGGAAAAGACCGAGGTCTGCTCGTACGCCTGACCACAAAGAACGCAACGTACAGGCTGAGCGTATCTAGGTATCAGCACACGTCAACTGGCCCTAGCATGTCGTACATCTCATAGCAACGCATGAAAGGTACTTCAAGAGCTTCCCCTGCATCAGTATCATTTGCAACGTGTGCAGGGTCTTTCACCCTCAGATCATTCACCATGCGAGAACTTTTGCCGATGGTGTATTGCACAAATTGCTGCTCCGTTGTTTATCTTCTCAGTCTTGTTTACGGATGAGGCAATATTTAGAAGTGATGGAATTAATAACAAATTACACAAGCAATATTTGTGGGAGGATCGGAAACCTCATGGTACAGTACAGGCTAGACACCAGCATCAGTTTACGATGAATGTGTGAATTGGATTATAGGTGACTTTCTGGTGGGGCCATACTTTCTCTCAACACGTCTTGCAAGAGCTGTCAACAGGCACTTTATTTCGAACACGCTTCTAGACCTGCTAGATAATGTACCCCTGCTAATACGAAGACGGTAAATGCATGATGATTTCCAGCGCATTTTAGTCACACTGTTTGCGATGCACTTGCTTACATCTACCATGAAAGCTGGATGCGTATGGATGGACCGGTTCCATGGCCTGCACGTTACCCTGACCACAATCCTTTGGACCGGGGCCACCTGTAGAGCCACCTAAAACAATTGGTTTATTCAATAGCCATTAATAATGCGGAGACGCTTCATCAACTGCAAAACCGTTCGACACCGTGTCTGCAATGGTCCGCCAGTCAATGATCCGACGGGTGCATGCGTGTGTCGAAGCAAGTGTGGGTCATTTTGAGCATTTGTTATAAGTTGTTGTGTTGAGGCACGGCGCTAAGCTTTAAAACATATCTTTATATGGGCATTGTATCTTGTTTTGATGTCATTAAGTCATTCCAAAGTTCGTAAAAGTATTTTTGGATTGTATCCTGCATTGTACATTCAACAGCGTCAACCGTAAATGTTAAACTTAATAACTCAAAAACGAAGGATTTGCAGACATAGACTTTTATGGATTTTTGTCCTTGTTTAGGTGTGAGAAAACCATCCCAAAGTTTGTAAAAGAACAGGGTGTCCATAAAGTTCGTGTGCACTTAAAAAAATTATAACTTTATTTGT